>VZTF01004396.1:873990-1159076 GCA_013397755.1 Cnemophilus loriae
AAAAAAAAAAAAAAAAAGGAAATACATGTGCATGTACTTGTTTCAACACTTAATCATATTACTTTCAAGGTTTGCAAACATCCAAAGTCCCTGGAAAGGAAAATAAGGAGTCACAGACTTTTCAGAAGAAAAATTTTAAACAAAAAAAAGACACAAGTCCCTTGCTGTATTCTATTCTATGGAAAGCATAGACAGCTGAATTTATACAAGGCTAAAAAGCATAAAGATTGAGCTCTGCACCTGCACCCAGAGCCTTCTGCAAGGGGCTGTGCTCTGCTTGCAGCAGCAGCTGGGCAGGGGAGCAGTGCTGGGCAGTGGGGCAGTGCCGTGCTGGAGCACAGGGACACCAGGGGCTGTCAGCCCAGCCAGTGCCAGCCACGCCGTGCCAGCCACGCCGTGCCATGCAGGGTGGGATCCCTGTTGCTCAGAGACACTCTGCATTTAGATCCTGCCCAGTATCGTGCTGGCAGCAGCACTGCTGGATCAGGGAGCAAAACCCCAAACCGAGGTGGCACTGCCACTGTGACATCTGGTGATGCCCATTTAGGATTGGCAATTACCCGCACAGAGCTTCGGGACTAAACTATTATTTTTAATTGCATTTGGCTTACAGGTGTTCGCAGTGCTTCTCGCAGGGCTGCAGTGCCGTTTGTGAGCCTGAGGGGGCCGTGGTGCCCGGGCAAGGACAGCGTGGTCGGGGCCGTGGGGATGGACAGTGGCTGCCCGCGGCCCAGCGGTGACACGGGGTGGCCCTGGGGGACTTTGGCGAGGTGCTGCCTGCCAGAGGGCCAGGCTGAGGGGCAGGATGTGCAGGACAACGAGCCAGACTCTGTAGGTCTGGGTCTGCTGTGCTCCAGGGTTTGCAGGCCGGGCAGTGCCCCTGAGCCAGCACACCCTGCCCGTGGCAGCACAGGGACTGGGCTCCACAGCCACCACCAGGGCAGGGGGTCACAGCGCTGCCACTCCTCTCTGGGGTCATAGCTGGGGTCATTCTAAATGAGATTACAGAGATTCATGGTTTAACAAGTCTTATGTGGATTTTTATTCTGCCCTGCATGCCTTCTCCTCCCTCTGAAGGAAGCTCCTGGCCCCTGAGGTTCTCTTCCCACTCCTCTGCTGAGCAGCAACTTTGTCCTGCTCACAGCAAACTCTAGAAGGGCCCTCGTGTTTACTTACCCCTGAAAGTTATTTCTCAGGACTTTTACTGTCACGGTATCTTTTGTGCTGGTGTTATAATGAGCAGGAAAATAAATCCTCTTGGGTACAGGAAGATTTTTCAATAAAGCCTGATAACCCTTGTATTTGTAAGCATTGAATTCCTTTCTGAACAGAAAGACCTATAAACTGTTTTCAGTTTTGATGACAGGCATGTATAAAATCAGTGGCCCCTTATCATTTCAGGCCTTTACTCTCCTGCACCTTCTTCCTAGGGCAAATGTTTATGAAATAAGCTTACCCTTATCTTCTGAAACAGGCTTGCTTGTTGCAGGTATCTACTTCCTTTGCTTTTGATGACATCTTTCCATTGGCCTTAATGGACAAACATAACTTCTGAAAGTTTATAACCTACTCAGGCATGGCATCTCTAAAAATCCACTTAATTCCTTCCCTCCTTAACTCTTTTTTTTTTTTCTTTTTTAAACTTATTATAACTTTACTGTAGTCTGGACTGATATTATATAAACCTGCCTAAAAGGACAATGGGATTAGAAAACTTTCTTTAGCTTCAAGCCTGAATACTACTCAATTTTTTTTCTATCTGTTGCTCAGTAAGAGTGTTTTCCAGTTTGAATTTGCCATTCTGCCTTCCTTCTTCTAAGAGTCAAAAGCATCTGCTGGTTTCTACAAGTGAAACACAGGTGCATCAGTGCACCCCCATCTCCACTCCCCTGAAGAAAACACTTTTCAACAAAACAAAATACCAATGAAACAAAACCAAACCAAATCAGGCAGGAAGACAGAGGAGTCTTGTACAGGCAGTAGAACATTAGCCTGTTCCTCTCCCCCACCACCCATGTACCCTGAAAATAAACCAAGAGTGTTTCCAAAGAAGATGCTTGCACTGCAGTGGAAGAATTTGTGCTGTCTTGAGCCTATGCAATGAAATACCCTTCTCGTAAAACTGTTTGCTGCAGGAAGACCAGCAAAATGCTGTGATTGATGTGAAGCATGTGATACAAAAGTGCCAGTGACATTGAGATACTGCAGTGCCAGCCCCTCAGAGGTGATTTAACCCGAATCTGCAGCAAGAGCTGCCTGAGCATCAGTAGTGGCTGTGGGAGAGATTTGGGAACAGGTGTTTACTAACAGCCAGGGAATGCCTGAAAGTTGCTCTCCCCAGAGAATTGTTATCCATCTTCACAGCTGCTAAAACACATTCTAGCTTCCCAAAGGGAAATGCTTACGGTCCCAAGCGGCGAAGAACTGTTGAATATCATACATCTATCTGTCTTTTTATCTACCTGTCGAGGACAGGGAAGGCAGCAGGCATGCCCATTGCTTATGGAAGCGCCAGAATCCCGTTTCTTCTTTGCAAAAATGCCAGAGTTTCATTCCAAGGAGGGTGTGCTGTCACCCAGCATAACTCTCAGCTCATCAGAAAGGTAAAACACATTAGGCTGAGGGATCTGGTGAGGAAGGAGACCCCAGGGTCTGCATGGCAGCACTAATAGGCAGCAGTGAGGTAGCCCATGCCAACCTGCTGCCTGCCAGCAGAGAGCTCAGGGACCTGAGCTGGCTGCAAGTGCTGCCTGCAAGGGTTCCTGAGCCTGGAACCCCTGTGACCTCTCAAAACCTGCTGGTCTAACACATGAGATCACTTGTGCTGCAGCAAAGGAATGCATCAAACCTACTGATGCACCACTGCATGGAGGCAGACATCCTGCAGCCTCGGCGGTGTCCCTGTGCTCCTGCTCAAAGACGGGACTGACCGAACACTCACGGCATTTCAGAAAAATCGTGTTCCAGTCTGGATCAGGACTTGGAAAGCAAATGCTCTCTGTAAGTGCACAGAGAAGGGCACGGGCTCATAACAGGAATGGTAGGACGTTCAACCCTGCTTCCTGTGCCAGGCTTTCACAGCCTCACAGTGCTGAAAGGGCATCGCTTGTGACGGGCAGGAAACAGAGCTGTGAGCAAGCAGAGCTCAGGAATGTGTGTAAGTCCTTAATGAGGACTGACTGGCTCTTAAAAGACATGTTGGTGTTTTTGCTTTAAAAATGCTTAAACTCAAAGCTGAGTTCAGTATTTCTTGATCCATTGTAATTGAATCTGCTCAGACACAGAAGTTTTATGAAACTAATTACCTACTGTCTCTACTGGAAGTAAATATTGAAGGCAAGAACAATAAACATGGGCTGAAGTGTGCTATGCAAATAATATGTATAATTACCAGCTAAACCCATGCAGTCTGTTAATCACTATGTGGGTTTAGATGGTATTCACAGCAAAGCAAAGGCAATATGACAGGAGAAGACTCTCTGTGTTTTTGTTTCTCATTGCAAATAACAATTCATAAAGAAATATATTAATCTGTCTGTATCCTGTGTCTCATCATTGCAACTTAAATGACAAGAAAATTTCTTCTTTGCCAAATCCCAGCTGCTTTAATCTTCCCAGGGACTGCTTTTCTAAGAGTACAGAGTAAGGCTTTGGTCACTTGTACAATGCATAAAGCAGAAGGAGATTTTTCAGAAGCAGTGGGCTTTAAAGAAAATCTAATCCTACCAATGGTAACAAAGTGGAGGCAGTTCTGAGCACTTCTTCAAACCCTAATGGGTTTACTATTTGTTTTCCTGCATTAAAAAAAATGATGAAGAATATAGCTGAAGGAAAAAATATTGTAAAAAGTGAAGATAATCTGAGAAATACCTTCATAACAGCATTGCTCCATAGAAAAGACAAGCCCAAAGTATCCCTGGTCTGTTAGGGTTAAATCCAGGAAGGGATTTGAGGTGAGCAGGGAGATTCTGCACTGGGAAAGCCAGAAGGGCAACGCTTGAGTTGAATTGAGTTGTGTTGAGTTGGGGCAGCTCTGAGCTGTGAGAGGAGTTGACTGCCCAAATTTTTTGGGGATTCTTCCTTGGAGAATATATTTAGAAAAGGGATTCAAATAATCGTTTTCTTTTTCTTTTCCTTTCTCATTCTCCCTCCCCTTTTCCTGTTGGGAAATGTTTATAGAGCTGCTCGAGATCCTGGCATGCATTTCCAACCTCCTCTTGTTCCAGGAGGTTTAGCTCAGCTCTTGACCTCTTCTCAGATGCGCTGTGATTTCAGTTTCTCTCTTGACAACAGTAGTCTCAAATAAGAAAAACTTCCTCCCCGGCCAGCGTCCTACATTTCAGGCTGCAGCATTGTCTCCATGGCTGACCCCGTGCAGTCAGCAGCAGCTCCTGGGCAAGCAGCACAGCTGGGCTATTTTTGGCAGCCCAGGGTTCTTGCCTGGGGGGCTGGAGCCCCTTCCCCAGTGCAGAGGGGAGCTGGGATGCGGGAGCCCATCGCCATCGGCCCCGCTGGCACCGGGAGCAGGGAGCAGCAGCTCCTAAAAATATCCAAAAGGAAACAAGGGGCCAATGCTTGAGAGCTGGGAAGATGCATTATTCATAGTGTGCAGAGACAAGAGAGGAGAGAAGATGCCTGGCAAAGCCCCCAGAATGGCTTATTTACCCCTGAGTAAAAACTTAGGTTTGTTGAGTAGACTCCATAAATTTAGGAGGACTCCTGAAATGTCCAGATGTTTCTGAGCAGATGAATAATGTTCTCTTTCTGAAACCTTACTGAATCTTTTATCATTTTATGCACTATTTGCATGGGCAGGTCTTTGGAATGAATAGCAGTAAATAGCAACCTCTGGTTGGGCCAAAGGTTTCCAGCAAGGGAGGAGAGCCAGGGACTTCCAGAAAACCTAAGCATGTCCTAAGGGTGGCTGTAGTGAAGACCACTGTTTAACACCCAGAAAATAAACATGAAATTAATGAGTTAAAGCTCTCTCAGGAGTGTGAATGTAGCCGTGCTATGAGAGGATGGTTGAGCATTACAGCTGTGCCCTCAGACACAGCTGCAGCAGAGCGAGGTGTTGCACTCTTGGGCAGCCAGGCCTCCAAGAAGGATTCTGGAGTTAAGGCAGAAACTGAGTCAGCTCTCTCTGTTGAACCGATTCCACATTTTTGTCAGTTTGGAAATAGTTTCTTCTCCATGGTAATCCTTTAGCAATGCAGCTCCACTTAGACCAATTTAAACAGAAAGAAAAAGATTTCCCAATGAGTGTTCTGCCAGCAGAGTAGTACAGCAGGACCAGATTTATATCTTTACCTTGTTTATTATCTGGAGGGTTTGCACTCTCATCTGATTAGGCTCTCTCTTGTGAGGTTCCCTGAATGCTTGAAACAGAAAATGTCACTAACCCCAGGTCTACTGACAGGACTGGGCTGCCTCTTGGACAGTGGCTTTCTGTGTTTATTGTGTTATCTGTGTTTCTGTGTTTATTGTCTCTACATGAACCAGCCGTGCCTGTCCTCTGTCTGTGCCTGCACTGCTGGGTTAGTGCCAGCCATGTGTATTTAATGAATTGAGCTGGCTTCCATGGCTTTATCACGGATGTTTAATTATTTTGTGCGTTTTCTTCCAGATTCTGTTTTCTTCTGTTCCTGCCTGAAGACTTAGTGTACTTGAGTTCTCAGTCTCTGTGAGTGCTTTTGTTACTGGTGAAAAAAGAGCCTATAATGATTCTGAGTGTATATGCATATATATACTTGTTCTCTTTGTATGTTCATGCTTTCCTACAGCTACTCCCACATGCGCATATACATATGTATATACGCATAGATAGCTGTGTGCAGTCAAAATGAGATTTATCTCACTTGCTAAAGCCATCAGCAGGCATCATAGTGCTGCAGCCTTGATACACTGGTCACATTTCCAGTGACAGTAAATGTGACTGAGTCCAGCCAAGCCTGAGCTGACTGCTCAGGACTGATGCCCCAGGAGCTGGATATGACAGAGCCTCTCTCCCCTCAGCCCCCAGCTCTCCCTTTGCTCTCATGTTGCCATCCTTGCACACCAACTTGAGTAGCTACAAGCTGGCTGCAACCTAACTCCAGCTCAAATCGTGCCCAGGATGCAGCAACAACCTTTGTTACTGCTTTATTTTAAAGCACAGCTGCAAGAGAGGGAGATGGCATCAGCATCCATCCTTTGTGACTCAGCCGGTGCAGCAGCATGGGAAGCAGCACAGCTCCTTCACCGCTCCTCTTCCTCCCCCAGCTTCAACCCAAACCTCCCAAGCCAGGCTCTCTGGAAGCTGGGAGTTCTTCATCGCATCAAGTCTTTGCTGCCATGGACCAAAGAAAATGAACATTCATAGGACATGAAGAAGAAGTCATGGACCCAAAGGGCAAAAGAGATTCCCAGGGCAGATTTTTGAGGAGGCACAGGTGGGTGGCTTAGCAGTCAGTGCATCCTTCAGGGAAAAGTGCCCCTGGGGCTGGGCACGCTGTTTATACACGTCGCATAACGAGCTGTCAGGTAAAACCCAGGAACCAGCCTGGGATGAGAGGCAGGACCTGAGCCTCTCTTGCCAGCTCAGCTTCATCTTCACTGCATCACCACTGACACCTCTCCCCACTTCATGCAATAACGTCCCATTGCCAGGATATCTGTCATTTTTATCAGTTCCTGCAGCTCAGCTGCTCAAAACTTCCTGCTAGTGTCATTTAGCCTCTCTCATCTCATAGATAGCTCCTAGCTGCTAATATATACTAACAATTTTCACAGTCGCCTGCTTTCCATCTGTTACAGCTTCACTGCTGCTTTTTTTCTGACTTCCTCTATGATCTCAGCTTGCCTTTGTTGAAGTTACACACTTTTTCATCCTTACTGTGAATTTTTGGTTTTTTGGACATCAAATAAAATGTCTCTAAACAGTTTTCAGCTCTCAATCATATTTCCTTCGATTTCAGTTCCTTCTTGCAGATGATTCGATTCATAACAGCTTTCAGGCTGGTGAAACTGGTGTTTCAGAGGTGCAGAGATGGCTGGCTGAGATTTTTTTTTCATGGTACGAAATGGATGTAATTCAATCATGCTGTCTTGAACCCAAGTGGTTTTTAACTTTCAACCCGTGTGGTCAATCCTTTAGCTGCCAGTGTAGCGCTCCCAGAACACTAGGAGCAACACCTTTGGAGTTACAAAATGTCATTTATAATTTCAAACCGTTCTGACATTTAAGTATTATGATGTTAGTCCTCCAGCAGCTGTCTCCCACCTGGCAGCCTGCCTGAGAGCTCCCTGGTACAGACAGGTGAGGGAGGAGCTGATGTTCTCAGTTTCCTGTGTGATTTGCCTGTCCTTAGCAGGCACCAGGTAATACCTGACCTTGTCTGTTGTTCCTCAGGCCCATGAGCTGTGTGCCTCAGTGTTGTCTGACTCACATCTGGGTAATACAACCTTTGCTCATTTATGTGCTGCTCTTTTGTTTTTATCCAGCTGGTGCTCCCCAGGTCATCAGAACCACTTTGTACAATTGAGTCACATGAACCTTTTGGGTTTCAGCAGCAGAAAGCTCAAATATCTATTCATAAATTACCAGCTCCAGCTCTTTGTGTTTAACCTCCAGACATGTAGCACCTGTGACTCACAACAAAAACAATTCTCTTTCACTCCCTTGGTTTCTTGACCTCAAGCGGAGTCAATTCAAACTTTAAATTCATCCTGTGTCTAAGATCTGCCCGTCCTCGGGGGCAGAAGGTATTCCAGACTTGCCTGAGGACATTTGCATTCAGGATTATGGCTCTCAGGGAGCATCTCAAGAGGAGCATCCCCAGGTGTCCCAGTCTTCAAGGCCCGTGTACCTGATGTGCTTCCGCCTGAGCGAGGAGCTGCAGACCCTGGGGGTTTCTTTGTTTGCTAAGCAGGGAGGCAAGTGCTGCTGAGCAGCACCAGAAAAGACAATTACAGTGTTATGATCAATGGCAGGTCACCTAATGCCTGGGATTAGACCACAGATACAGATCTAGCAATAGGCTGAAGAGAAGCACGGAGGACTTTGAAGCACTCAGTGGAAATCCTGCATCTTTTTTATCAGGATGATAAAAGAAATGAGGTGTTAAGTGAGAAGGATGTGTGCTGAAGGCATCAAAAAACCCATCACCTACTTTACCAGCAGTAATGGTTCTGAGTGAGGGGTTTGGGTGCTTAGACAAAAAGGGTCACTAAGAGATCAGGTCTAAAATGGCACCGAGGAGCCTTCAAAGATAAATGGCAGATAGCTGATTTCCTACAGATTGCTGATTACCTAAGACAGATTTCATTCTTAGGCAGTGAAAACAAAATTTTCATAGTCAGAGAATTTCTTACTGAAGTGCAAATTGAAACAGCTAAACGGTGTTTATGCATGTGTATGCATATAAATATGTATCAACTTCCCTTCCTCGCTTGACATGATTGCAAAAGAAATTCCCATTCTGACTTTTCACACCCACATGAGTACAGGAAGAAGGAATTTAAAGGTTGCTTAAATTTATGTATCCACTGTGAAATTCCTGAGTACTGAAAAGTACATTTTGTTGAAGAGATATGAGTGCTATGTAATTTACTGTTTGAGGGCTTCCAACTGAAATGTTACTGTACATGGTATAACACTTTTCACTGAGTGGGAGTTCACCTTGCTTATCTCTGGCCAGAAGTTTGCAGTGTTATTCTCTGTGCATCAGCTACTCTCCACAATGGAATCAGGAGCATTTATCTGGTGTTACATAAAAGTCAATTAGTGCTCAGCAATCCCTGAAAGAGCATGAAGGAACTTCTTGCCTTCAACGGACAAGAATGTGATTGTTTGCTATTAATATTAATAGCATTGCTGTGGGCAATAGATCTTTGGGGATCTGAGAAGTGAGATATGCAAAATAGGGAGGTATAAATCCAATGCATAAAAGAAAGGACCAGGAAATCCACAGCTGTGATAAACCTTTGTCGTCAGCACCAACAGCCTCTTTTCAGAGGGCGTGGTGGCTCAGGAGATGCAACCACATCCCACTGCCTGCCAAACCAAATCCCTGACCGTTTTTTCCCAGAAGTGGGTCCCTCTCTAGTGAAAATGCTGCACGGCCCTGCAGGGGATATCCCTGTTCCATGGACAGCCGTGCTCCGTGCTGAGCTCCCCAGAGCTGGTCCTGCTTCCTCCTGAGCCTCTGCCCGAGCTGCTCTTGGACACAGCATAGACTGATGAAGCCTCAGGAGCTAAAGCAGGGCTTCTACAGAGCAGCCTTGTGCCTTCCACAGAAATAGGCTTGGAAAGCTCAATTAATTAGCCATGTCCTGGTTTCTCTGGGCTCCTGCCTGGGCCAGCCTTGACTGCGGGAATGCTGTGGCTAATGGAAGAAATATTGAAAAGGCTCAGGATAAATCTGAATTTAAGGCCAAGAGTACTCACAAAGGATTTCCACATTGTGCAGATTGCACATATCAAATTGAATTTGATTTCCTTGCTGGTTGGCACAACTGGCTTATCATTGTGAATGTGTAACTGTAAATAAATAAATACGTTTTCCTTATGCTTTGTGGATAAATGTCAGAAATTTGACTTTTCTGTCTTCGAGAGCAAGCCCCACAGATGATTATATAGCAAAGAAACATATGCCAAAGAAAATGTTTCATAGCTCCAGCCCTCTCTGAGTTAACAGGTGTCTCAAAAGGCTGCAGTCACTATTTGAATTGCTTTCATGCTACCACGTTTTTAAAGAAAACTTTATGACAGCGAAACAACAGATTTCATTTGCCACAAGTCTGGTAAACAGAATGAAAGGATTAAGAAGAAAGAGAAAATATCAAGGATGACACTGCAGAAGCTCTGGCTCTCTTGAATTCACTGGTGCCAGTTATGTCTCCTTTAAATTAAAACAATGTTTTGTTTTAGAATAACTGAATTTCCCAGAATACATGCACTGGAAAAGCCGAGCTGGATTGTTTCAAAGGGATAAGGGTCAGAGACTCGAAGCTACTAAAGAGTAGTAAAGGAGTCATATTTAGGCAGCCTAGAACCCACCAAGCCTGAATGCCCAGGGCTGCTCGTTGACCAGCTCTAAGTCTGTAGAGCACAGACAGTGTTCAGCTCTGGAACCTCATGGAATTTATTTCAACTCTAAGCCCAAATATTGTCATTAGTGGCACTGCCCATATTTAGGTAAATTGGTACCTATTTCCCAATGCCTACACAAACACTGGTGTGTCAACAGTGTCAGCCAGAGCTTCCTACCTTTTCTGGCACTGTGGAAATTGTGCACCCAGAGCAGCCAGGAACAGATGTCCTGGTGACTCGGTGTGGGTCAGCCCCACCTGTGCTGTTCCCTTCCCACCCTGATCCTGAACAAAGATTGACCTTCGCGAGCAGGAGGGAGTACTTTCATTTAGAAAATGTGCAGTGCTGTAAAAAACTTAATCTTTATTAGCTGGTGCTCAGAGCAAAGTTTGCAGTAATTGTACCTTGACTTGATAGATTAAAAAAGGATAAAATCACTTTACATTTGCCCTTGATATAGCGCATAAAGAAATAGAAAGAACCTACATATAAAGAATTTAGTACTGCTTATGAAGCCTAAAAGCTGAGTTCAGAGAAAGTTGTGCCAAGATCAGGAACATCCAGATGTGTCCCCAGATGTTCTTAGATCTGTAGCTGACACCAAGGACTTAAATGTATAAACTCAACAGCCATCACAAGGATAGCTCAAAACCACCAGTTTTGATGAACCCCCTCAAACTGGCAGGTGTGGGAAGCACCAGAGAGGGCTCTGCTGGGACAGAGGCCTGGGCAGGAGGAGTGTGAGAGCCTTGTCCCAGCACCAGTCCCATCGCTAGCCCACACCTCCATGATCAGTGGCAGGGCAGTTGGCTCTCGGTTCTGTCACAGATGGGGAGATTTTGTTCAAAGAATTGTTCCTGGTTTCTGTGAGTAATGTGTTTTCTCCAGGCTTCATCTTGCAACAACTGCCCCATAAATCATGTTCAAGAGAAAATGATTAGAAAAGCAACCAAAAGCTGTACAGCTTAAGGCTTTTGCTAACCATTGACAAATATCTATAAATGTGCAGCACATACACAAATGCTGTATCTTGAACTTATTTAATTATCCAGAAGTGGTCACCACTTTTGGTAAACGTTGCAAGCAAAGGTGAACTAGCCAGCTTTTTTGACTGTGTTTGCATCAGACTGCATCCTGCTGCAGCTGCTCTTGTATCTGTCATTAAAAACATGATGAATTCACAGCAGTAAAATACAGAGTAGGAGTTAAAAAGTTCATGTCGTGGAGAAAGTGGATGGCTTGAGGGCCAGTGACAACAAGCGGGGATATTTATCAGCATGACTGCTCTCTGATTTTATTGATATGGAAACAGGAATAGCAATAGAACATATTGCCTTCCATTAATTATCAGGAATCTCCTTTTGCTAACAGTGAGTTATCTTTTCATGACTGGAAGAGTGGGCTGGCTGCACTTGTGTTCGTGTTTTCCTTGTGCTTGTTTGGAGGGGTGTGCTGGTTTTGGCTGGGATAGAGGTAATGTCCTTCTCAGTAGCTGCTCCGGGGCTGTGTTTGGATTCAGCACGGGAAGAACGTTGATAACACACCGAGGGTTTGGTGCTTGCTCAGACGTGCTCACCCTACTCAAGGGCTCTTCAGGGTTCTGTGGGTGCACAGGAGGCTGGGAGGGAGCACAGCCAGGACAGCTGACCTGGCCAAAGGGATATTCCATACCCTGGAATGTCACTCCCAGCACCCAGACTGGGGAAAGTTCCCCAGGAGGAGCTGATCACTGCTCAGGGATGGGTGGGCATTGATCAGTGGGGGGTGAGCAACAGTATTTGCATAATTTTTCTTGGGTTTTATCTCTCCTTTCTATTGCAATCATTGTTACAGTTAATACTACTATTATATTTTATTTTATTTCAATTATTAAACATTATGTCAACCCAAGATTTACTTTTTTTTTTTCCCCAATTCTCCTCCCCATCCCACCTGTGGGGAAGGAGCAAGTGAGTGGTACTTAGTTCCCAGCTGGGGTTAAAACATGACAAGAGGGTTTTGAAGTAACCTGTGACACTCACACCTTGCTCTGCTTTGCTTTTCTTTGTAGTTACGCAGCTCTGTTGTAATTTTCCTTTTGGAAATATGCACAGAGGTTAAATTCCACTATCAACTTATCTTCAAACATATTAGCTTTCTTTTAAAATTCTGGCTCTTCGGCAAGCCTTTCCTAAGCCTACATGTTAGAATCAAGGGTCTGAGTGTAGCAAAAAGGCCTGATAAATGTTAACATCTGGCCATTTTTATATAAGGACCAGTCCTTAATTGTCAATGATTCTCAGTAGTCTTTCAAGGACACAAAAGTCCTTTTTTGTGTTGAAAGTGTGTCTCCTGGATCCACACACTTAAACACCATTATCAGAAAGCTGTATTTCCTTCACATTTGTAATGAACATATCAGAGACCTAATTGCTTCATGTCAAGGAAAGTAACCAATTCTGCACTGTCGAAATGTTGCTCTTTTTAAAAGAAGTAATGGATCGTATCAGAAAAAGACCCATTTTGCCTGCTCAAAAAACCCACAAACCAACGAGTGAAAAAAGCCCACCCACTAACAAAAAATCTAAACCAAATCCTCTCAGTTCAGCTTCGTTCTGTGGTTCAAATGATCAGGAACAACATCAGCACACATCTTGTGGTCTATACCTCCCTGGCTGTCCTAACTAATAGTGGCCTGAGGCAGTATTTATTTCTTAGCTCATGAGATAATAGGTTATTGATTGATCTGGAAGCTAATAGCCAAGGTTATGTCTCACATAAGAAGTGATTGCGTGGATTGAAGTTCATCATTGATCCTGTTTCCACATACTCAGGGGGATTACATTTAACTGTCACATAAATAAGAACAAAAGACCCTTCATGACATTTATTGACTTCGAGAGATGTGATTCCTCCCTGGCACCCACCACCAGGTACTGTGGTCAGCCCACAGCTTGGCACTGGCTTAGGGCTGGTGTTTTCAGTTCAGTGGCTCCTCCTTGCCACAAGCAGGGAAATAGGAACATGCTGGAGTCTTCTGCTCCTGCAAGGATAATCTGGATTTCACTGCCTGTTCATCCTGTGGCATTGCCATCTCACCACAGCAACCATGGCGAAACTCAGGAACCACGAGAGGAATGAAACAGCCAAAGAAGTATTTTAAAGGACTGTAAAAGGTTTGGAAGAGATCAGAACCAGAAACGAATGGAGTCAGAAATGCAGCGTGGAATTGAACACAAATATTGAACAGCAAGCCCATGATTGGAACTGCAGAACTGGGCACAACTTTGAGCATCCATTCTAATGAAAGCTTCAGGATCATAAAATCTGGTCTCATTGCAGAATATTTGGTGAAAGACATTTGTTTCAGTTATATCACTTTGGCTGTTCCAAGTCTTAACATCCAGAACCAAAAACCTTATTAAAACATGTATTTCTGAAGTGTGTTTCACAAACGTGGAGGTTTCAATGATTTGATATAGTTCTGCAAGATGGTTTGAGTTCCTCTGAATTGGGATATTCAGAATGAGAAATGGTCTGGCAAAAAACCCCACCAAAACCAAAACCAAAGCCAACCAAAAAAACCAAAACCAAATGCAAAAACCAAAATAAAAGTAAATAGAATAAATTGAAATATCTGCTTTTTTTAGATGGAACTAATATTAAAATGACCATTTTATATCAAAACATTTTGAACTGTTCTAATAGCTGACAGAACCAGTTCCTTTACTATTCATTCCTCTACCCACTTATTGTTTTTAATCTGCCACAGCAGCTTGGGAATTGAGTTCACCTCCCAGTTTCCCCAAGCCTCTGGCCTTTTCTAAGCTGTAACTGAACCTCTGTTTTTCAGGTGCTTGCCCAGCTCAGTCAGGATTTCCCAGTTTGCCTCTTCACCTCCATTTAATTTTCAGGGAAGACACTGCTTATGAAGGTACATGATGGGAACCTAAAAAGCTATTAATTTATTTGACATAAAAGCATTTTGGAACCGTGCTGCTCAGTGGCACATGAACCTTGTTTTTATTAAGCCATGTAATGGGGAAAAAACTAATATCAAATCCAAGGAAAAGCATTAAAAAGCTGTTTTGCCTTAAGGTACAGAAGCTCCTGAAAAGCACGGTATTTTCTCCTCTTTCAACTATTACAGAGAAATAGCATTTTTATTCTCTCATTTATGTCAGTTAGGATAGCTAATGATATATATTATTACGGGACTGAGAGCCAGCCTCCTCTCATGTTAGCATTACATTCTCTTCTCTGCATCTAGTACTGCTTTTCCTACTAGTATGTGCCATCCAAACAATTTCAGATACAGTTTCAATTAAAGAAAATAATAAGATTCTTGAGGAGGTGTAAATGCATCAAATATTTTAGCAGCCTGTCCTGCTTGGCAATAGCTGAAGGACCTGCTTGCATTTCCAGGGAAAGAGCTGGATGTGCACATCTGCCTTCCATCAGGCAGCCTTTAAAGTTTTTGTGCAGTGCTAAGAGGATAAATATCATCTACAAGCACGGGAGAGAGTATGCCTTGCTGTTTAATTGTGCACTTTCACCACAAGTGCCCATTAAGGGACAGTGTCTGCTTTTATTTCCTCTGAATTCAATACAAATCCAACAGTAGCTGCAACATCTAAGCCCAGCTATGGAATTTTTGTTATATGATATTGTATTTTTTGGCTCAGGTTTGAGCAGGCCCTGCTAGTTAATGAAGAATTTCCAAATGGATGTCCATGATTTCAACAAAGCCAATGTTTCAGGAGAAAATAGTCTGCAGTGTGGAAAGAAATTAGATAGATTTTGCCTGAGTAATTAATTGAAATGAAATGCTTAATTGCAATGAAATGCAGTAGGTATTTGTTACTTGCTGTGATGTAACCTGATTATCGATTCTCTCTGCAGAACTCTAAAACTACAATTTTTATCACTGAGGATCTTCTTATGAGCCTCCTTTTGGGCTTCTAATAATACATTTAAAATTCCCTTTTTGCTTTGGGATCTGGATTTAAATGAAGTAACGTCATAAAAGACAAGTGCTCTGAAACAGATGAGCTTAATTTAATTTAAGGCTAAAAAAAATCCTGCACTGAATTTCACGATTGGGTGCAAAGACATGTGTCAGCACAAAGCCACTGGGATCTATTCAGGGATACATGCAAAATGTAAGACTATTTCCACGAGTGCTTACGTTGCTAATAGACCTCTTAAAAATAGTATAATGGAGATTGAGGTTTGTGTCTGCACACATTGTGCTATTTATCACCGACAGCTGCACCTGGTTTTTACATTAATCTTCTTGGAGAGCACGCACCGAAGAACCGAAGGCTGAGGCTTCTCCCAGAGGCTGCGGGACACCCCGAGAGCCCCTCGGAGAGCTGGATCCCTGCGTGGCTCAGGGACACGGGGAGGCATCCTGACTGACCCCACAGACCTGCGGGACACCCCGAGAGCCCCTCGGAGAGCTGGATCCCTGCGTGGCTCAGGGACACGGGGAGGCATCCTGACTGACCCCACAGACCTGCGGGACACCCCGAGAGCCCCTCGGAGAGCTGGATCCCTGCGTGGCTCAGGGACACGGGGAGGCATCCTGACTGACCCCTCAGTCCTGTGCCCTTCAGAGGAGGGGGCTCATCCCTCTTTCTTTCCCAAGCATTGCATCCCATCCGTGTGAGCAAAGCAATCACAGAGGTGCTGGCAGTCACACTCCTGGGAAGTGCCACTTTCCCCCCTAGCTTTGTTTCGCGTGGCTATGAAAGAAGAATGGTATTTCCAGCTGTTAAAAGAAATAAATAAATAAAACCCAAAGAATCGTTACCTTAATTTGAACTTCCTACCTATTTTTACATTATTGCAACTTCATCAAGTTCCCGTGCAACCACTGGGACTTTTGACCAGCTCCTCCTGGCTTCATCCCTGGGTTTATTTGGGGTGTACAAACACCAGGAATGAGGTTGGTGAGTGATGTGCCAAACGTCTCCTTAAATCCAGCCTCGTCCTCCCAGTTGGAATGAGTGCAGTAGGGTACCTGCATGCTCCAGAAAGGGCCAAGCCTTGTCAGGGTAAGGCTTTTCTTTTAAGAAAAGCAAAGAGAAATTGCCTAAATGCAAAAAGAATCTGAGTCCTCACAGAGCATGAGAACAGCCAGGCTGAGTGATGTGATTTGGTACCAGACAGCTGCATCAGCAGGTATTATTCTCATTTCAATTTCATATTCTTCTAAATGAAAGGCTCATTTCTGGATGCTTGAAATTGCTGAAAAAAAAAAAATCTATGTTTATCGAGGTAAAATGTGCTATGTAGAGGTAAAATATATCAGATAATAAAACAGCAGAAGACCAGACTCTGCTATAAATGAAAACAAATATTTTTTTTATTTTTTTCAGTAAGCAACATGTTTCTCTAAATAATGCATTAGCTGCTTTTCATTTTTCAAATTAGAGTCTATTATTTTCAACTTGCTATCACTCAGTACAGCTTGGATATTTTTAAATACTTTATAATCATGAACCTAAAACACGTTGGCATGGTAAGAAGCTTAGCAGCAATAAAAAGAATGTAAGTGGAAAGGTAGAACAGATGAGGAGCAGCAGCCATGCTTTTTATGATAGTAATCTAATTTTGAAATAGCTTCTCATTTCTATGCAAAAAGGTATTTGTGGAGTTGCTTCCCGCACACCTGCAGGGCTGTGGAGCTCTGGGTGAAGGACAGGGGAGCCCTCGGCTCCTGCAGCAGCCTGGAGGCCCCTGGGCTTCTTATCTGAAATGTGCTGAGGAGCCATCGCTGATGAACTGGAGTTTTCACAGGGAGAGGAGCGATGCTCATTCTGCCAGAATTCAGGAGAAAAAGGTTGTTTAGGCATAAATTAACAAATGGAGAATGGAGAAGGATGCGAGAGCCTGGGCTGCTGTACCACCCCCGCCCTGCGGCCCCAGCACCTCGCTGGCTCCGCTGCCTCGTGCCAGGTTTCCCTTCCTGTCCCCAGCCAGCCCATCCTGCTCTGTGTCTGAACACCTGGCACGAGACAGCCCTGACCTCAGCTGGAGAGTCCTCCCAGCCAAGACAAATCCACGGGCATCCTTAGAGGCACTCTGCTTTGTTTCTATAGCAGAGTTATCCCTCATCTGCCATATCACAAGAATTTTCATTACATTGTACTTTTTTATATTTAATGATAATGCATAATTTATTTACCTCACATGAACTTGTTATTATTTCCTATCAAAAATTATTCAATAATATGATTAAAGCATCCTCTTTTTAGATGAAAACTGTAATTTTCCATACCTTTATTGTAACATTGCAGCAGAAATTGCTAAATGAAGCAGAAAGTAAAAACTGTCAAGTGCATTGGCATAAACCCTAACAGTAAGAATTTTTTTTATAAAAGGGGAAAAAAAGTCTTTAATAGTTTTGAATCAACCTTACAAAACTGGGAAAAATCCTTGGGATATAATTTTAGGAAAGGGGAATGATAATAAAACACATAGTTCATTTTGTTAAGGATTAGGGAGTTTTGCAATCTGAGAGACACTCAAGTAACTATCATGACAAGCAGACAATAATTTTTTTCTATGAAAATACCCACAGAGGTGACCCCTCTGTCAGATTGAGGGCAGTTTCCCATACTATAATATGATTCTTTTCTCCAGAAAGACTGAAATTCTCCAGAGCAGTGCTCGTGCCCTGCTGTGCAGAATAGATCATTTTGACCACAGTAACCTTTTCATAAATGAAAGCACTCCATTCACAAAGGAATGTTTATGAGTGATGTGCTTCCTTCTACCATTTATTACGAAAAGCTACACTGTAGTAAATTCCTTTCCAGCTGCATTTCAAACCTAGCAGGTAAAATATTCTGCTTTATTTTATTACATGATTCACCACTTGTATCAAAATTGAATGTATATGTACATTTTTAAATATCATTAATATTGCATGCTCACTTTGACATTGCATTGGCATATAGCTCATTAGGTTTTACACATATGCTTTTTTTTGCGATCTTTCCCTGAACTATCACAAATCCTGAATTTTGATGCTGTCTCTGCTCACCAACTGGATGGGCAATAGCATTCAATTGCAAAGTTCCTTCCGAGCTCCCAGATGTCTGCAATCCTCTGTGCCTGTAGAGTGATGTCAGTGTGATCCATGGGCTTTTGTTGACTTCCTTGGATTAATATTTTTTTCCTAAGTCACTAGAAAAATCTCCTGCACTGGGCTCCCTTGCCTCAGGGCAAGGGCAGCTGCAGAGGTGCTGCCAGGAGTTACAAAGTCTGCCACCTGCAAACCCCTCTCTTATATCGCTGTTTCCCTCAGCTGCCCATCCCTCTTTCCATGCACTGGGCTCATTCATAACGGGCCCAGAACTCTTGTATGGCCACAGTGTCACCTGGGGCTCATCTGGGGAGCAGGATTTATCAGCAGCCCCTACCAGTCCATCAGTCAGATCAGAGAGCTCCTGTGGTGGGAAGAATGGCAGGAAATCTCATTTTCCCAGGTTTATTTGTCAGTACCTATGAAAGTCCTTCTTTGGACAATGTTCATGGCAAAAAAAACCCCACGAGAAACAGCGCCTTATATTAGGTAAAGAACCCAAAATCTTACTTCGGTATTGCAGTAGAATCTAGGAATAACAATACAAATATTTGATGTGCTCCTGCCCCTGCCAGGTGGGGTTGTTGCAGCTGAGCTGGGCTGGCTGGGTGCTCCTGGATGGTCCGGGTGCTCCTGCATGGTCCAAGTGCTCCTGGATGGTCCAGGCTTGGAAGGAACCAGCAGCCTGGTGCCACCCCACTGCAGACAGGTTTCCCCAGCTAAATTATCCACTTCCCAGCCTGTGTCGAGAGCAAAGCTGGAGTCACCATCTCCATTCAAGTGCTGTACTTGCTTAAAGGCACAACACAATTAGTCCACTGTCACATGCAATTAGCTACCACCGTGTTGGCACATATTGTAAAGCTTTTTTTCTTTAGCTTATGTGCAGCTAATTGGACCCTGCCTCTGGAGAGCTGTACCACAGGTGTTTGTGCTGCAAGGAGATGGTCCCTTCCACCTCCACTGCAGGAGGGAAGGGCATTTTCGACAGAAACTCTGAGCACAGTTGTGACATCTCAAATTAAGGATGGATTATGTGATCAAGACTGAAAAAAAAATAACCAGGGTCCAATTTCTTGGGACTTTCTCGATGACTTTGAGGCACTTTTTCCCTCCTATCTGCAGTGAGGTCCCGTTCTCCCTTTGGCCTCACAGGACCAAAGGGAAAGTGCGTGGATTACTTACAGCATTAGACCAACTTTTTTCCTAGGTATCAATTAATGCACATGCCAAGGAGTTCAGGTGTTCTTTCAGCTATTGCAAATGTTCGTCACATGTGAGCACTCATAAACTTCTCTCAGGGTTGCCTGAGCTGCAAAATCCCCATGGCATTGCCTCACGGTGCAATTCATAGGAATAAATTACCTCCAAGATAAGGTAATGCAGACCTTATTCGACCTCAGCATATTAAGATAATGTTGTGATGCTATTACCATAATAACACTGTGGTCACGTTGTTATCACCATGTAACAGCAGACAATTACTACCTGTTGTAACCTGCCAGGTTAACCTTAGAGTACTCATTAAAACAACTGTGAAACACTCATTTCTCCACTGAGGTGGCTTCGGCTGAGTCCAGAGCAGGTGCACACAGGCATTTCTCTCTCTCAGCAGCAGAAATTGTGCATTCAGCTTTGTGTACAAGAGGAAAGAGCAGCAACTGCAAGCTAATGGGGTGGTGCAGGGCTGCCAGGGGGCCAGGGGGATCAGACACACAGCATAAAGCAGTGAATCTGTCAGTAAAGCTGGGCTCAGTGATGGGGCCAAAGCAGAGAGAGTGTTAGAAATGAAGGAGAGGGATGACTGCCGGGCTGGGAGAGGTCCCTGCAGATGTGCTCACTGTGGAGGTGCAGCTGCGAATGCTAACAAAAATGTGGGGTATGATTTTACAAATGCATGGTACTATGAGACATGAAGTGCAGTGGTGGAAGCCAAATGGGAAGAAAATAGCCAGTATCTCCCCACAGAGTGGCTTAGATTATCTACAAAACTTCTAGGGCGGTCTGGTTTGGATCACAGTAAATAGTTAGCTTTCCAGTTCAATCTAAAACTGTGGGGTTTTGTTGGGGTTTTTTGGTTTTGTTTTGGAAGGCGGTTTGGTGGTTTTGTTGTTGGGGGGTTTTTGTTTGTTTGGGGTATTTGGTTTTTTTTGGGTTTGTTTTTGTTTTTTGTGGGGTTTATGATTAAACACTGATTTAATAATCAAAAGGTATTTGGGTTCCTTTTCAGGTGCACTCTCACCCCAGCAGAGCTGGGTCACATTGCTGTACCTCGCTCTCCCTGAGCAGCACAGCACAGAAGGGAAATCCACTCAGCAATCAGCTGCCTTGCATTGGAAAATACGGGCTGGTTTAATTCTTTCCTCAAAGATACTGCCCCCATTTCTTGAGAGACAACTCTAACTTGTATTCTTTGTTTTCTGCACCACAGGCAATAAAAAGACTTGCCAGGATTCTAATGGCAAAATAGGAGTTTCTGTTTCTCATTATTTTCAGCTCTGCTGTACAACTCCTACTGCAAGTGGCCACTTTAAAGCTGTCCTGGAAGCAGTTTGTCACAGGCTGGCAGGGGTGCAGCGTGCAGGTGGGGGCTACAGGCACAGCCCAGGTGCTTCAGCTGCTGGCAAGGAGTCAATACAACACGACAGAGGGGACAGAAAACTGGTTAGAAACACTGGTACTGGATAAAAGCCTTTTTTTCCCAGAATGAACAACCCCTTTCTGACTTGCAGAGGGCTCTGTCAGTGTTGTGAGGGTGCAGATGTCTCGGTGTCTCTCTCCTGAAACGCTCAACAGTCTATCTTTTGTCTTTCAACGCTTCATTGTAAGTGAAGACTGACAGGGCCTTGCTGATGCCTCTCTGCAGCACCTCTCTGCCTAAATGCAGAAATGTTTTTTTTTTTATGCTGGATGAAACCTGCCGAGTCTTCCTGAGGAATCCCAGGTTGGGGGATATGACCCAAATAAATGTTCTCCGGAAAATGTATTCTGGCAGAAGACTCCACACAATGTGCAGATTACAAATTGCACCCAATTTTTTGGTTTAGCTGCCTGATTTTTAGTGCTGGAGCTGTTGATTGCTTCAACTGTTGCAATTCAGAGAAACATTTTTCATGCAAAAAGAAAAGTAGCAGTTGCAAGCATTTAAAGAGTGATGAAACGCAATGGTTTTCATGGTTGTTTTTTAATCCATGTGCCATTGTTCAGTTTCCTATTACTGACTAATATCAGTGACATGAACCCTGATCTCACATGGGCTTATGTGTGGAAGTTTTGGTGCAGCTTCAATTCTGAGCTGAGCAAATGAAATGAACTCAGAGATGGTTATGACAAATCTGTGAGAGCAGTGCCTGTTTGCCCAAGATACCTACAGGATCATGACCCATTTGGATCTCCTCTCTTTTTGTTACTGCTTGAAATTTCTGTAGGATTTCAGAACTGGCATTTTCTGTAGTGTTTCTTTCAGAACCTGCTGTTCCTTGAAGGGCCAGAGGGCTGGTGTTTGGAGGGTCAGAGCACAGGCACGGACTCACTGTGCTTTGGCCCCGATGTGCTCAGCCCTGTGCTGCCTCGGACCTTTCCACGATACTAATTTTAACAAAAATGAAACACCTGGAAAACTAGGAAAGAAAGAAAGAACTGAATCATTTCAAAATTAACCCTCTAAATGTTGGAAACCATAACTCGAGGCTCCCATGGTCCAGTTTTTCTTCCTTTCCCAGTGATGCCTGGCACACAGAACAGCACAGCCCCCAGCATGGGCACACACAAGCCCAGGACACTGCCCAGCTCTGTTAAACACCACGGGAGACCTGTCAAAGTTCCCAGCACTCCGTGGCACCTCTAGCAAGGCCTTATCCTCTCCCCTACCACTCCTTAACATTGCAGCCCCAAAGCTGGGAGATGGGAACCTGCTGGCTCATATGATCCCAGGACACCTTGTGTGTTTAACTTATTTCCAGTTCCTCCAGCTTTCTCCATCACTTTGCAAGTCTTGTTTCCGAGGTGGGGACTGTAGCCCAAACAGGCTCGTTCACAGGACACAGTATCTCACAATGCTGTGAATAAACAAATGTGGGAGAGTTTTCAGCACTTGGTGGTGTCAGCCATGCAGCAGAAAGCTGTTCTCAGCCCTACCCATATGGGAGCTGGCATGCTGCAGTTATCTCAGTATGGGTAAAATGAAGCCCGGTGTCTAATGAAGGTCTGGAGAAGAATCCCAGCAGCTCAAGCAACCAGGTAATGAAGGCACAACAGAGAGCCCCAACAGCACCTGTGGAGGAGGGAGGGAAATTTTCATTTGGGTTAATAGAGTTTAACATTTTTATTTACCACTGCATAAGGAAGCCCACCCATTTAGGACAAATACTTGTTTAATGAATGCTTGACTGTCAGGTTTCAGACCTAAATATGGCTAATCAGGTTCCTCTTAATTTAAACAAGCTCCCGGGAGCCTGATCCTAACCTGAATGCACCACACAAAGGAGGAGAAAGGCAGTCAACACCGACTTGCACAGACACTCTGAGGGAGGGCAATCCAGCTCAATGCTCTGATGATTTCTATCAACACAGTGGTAACCAGATGGTTACTGTCTGTCCTGTCTATCTCTTGGCTAAAACACTGGCTGGTTCAAAAATTTGAAGATATTTTGGCTCAAAAATTTGAAGATATTTCCCTGAAATCCAGCAGGTCTGATCAAAGGGACTGGGTAAAGAAAAAATTAAGCCCTGCTTTATCTGCTTGTCTTTTTATACCTAACATGAAGCCCCTGCCTTTTTTACAATAAAGTTTAAACCTGAATATCTAGTCATACTTAATCTTTTTCTAGCTCCCACCTGTCTGTCACTGGAGCACCTTACATTCCCACTCAGACATGGAGACAGATCATACCAGATTCTGAGACAGCAAGAAATCAAGTGCCCAGACAACCTCCACCCAAGACATAGCTGTGCTGCTCCCGCGCTTTCTAGTGAGCAGGATGTTGTTGGGGCACTTTTCCCTTCCTCTCCAGCTTTAGGAACATTAAGTACAAGCATGATGAATTTTGGCTTCTCAACAAGAGTGAAAATACCTCTATAGAAATATATTTTAAATGCCTGACATCTAGCTTCAATTAAGTTTATCTGCATTAATAACACACATTTCTCACTCAGTGGGTAAGGATATTTTTAATCTTTTATGCCGTCATCCAATAAGCCTGAAAACTGATAAAAAATGCATTCATGTGCAAATCAGTCCTTTTTAATTTCCTTTTACTTTTTTTTTCATCCTACTTCAATATTTTAAAATCCAACCTTTTTGTGAGCCCTGTAAATATTTCCTATTGGCGTGGCTAACAACAAATGTCCAGAAGTGACCTGTCAGCCACCGCAGAGAAGATGGGCATCAATGAGCTGTGCTCAGAGTCAGAGGGCTGACAATGACACACGGAGCTTTCACGCCTTGATCACCAGTTTGAACCTGCAACAGCCAAGCCTGACCTACAGTTATAATCATGTGACAATTACCTGGCTGGCTGTATATGATTGCTGCTCTCTTCTCATCCCCTGCAGTGGACAGGTGTTCTGCTTGCTGACAGGAACTATCTTTTCTCTCGCTATCAATCCCAACCATTCAGTTAAAACTAAAGAAGTGATTCTCCTCTCCCAGGCTCTCTTTTCCTGAAAGGGCTGTGTGACTCAGAAGGCAACACTTTACAATGGTAGCTATCCATCTTCCCACTCGCTTTTACTGTCGTCCTTTTTCCTCCACTGTAACCGTGAAGGAGAAGGAATTCCTTTAGCAGGAACCAGGAGGAAAGAAAAGTCTTTCTGGTTAGAGGCTAATTGTGTTCTCAGGTTCCTGCAAGAGACTCTGGTGACCAGAACTCAAACAAATGGGAGAAAATCTTCCCAAGTTCTTTACAAACATCAGTTCCTAATATCCCACAACCACTCTGTGAAGTCCTCATGGGCTTTATTTATATGAACATGCAAAAAAAAAAGCTGTTGTCCAGCTTATGTCTGCCAAGATAGCTCAGATCAGGTTTGTGTCATTGCTCTCTAGAAACTTTGAAGACAGCCTTGTCCCTCAAGATCCCTCCTTGTTTCCTCCCTCCCCCAGGGAGGGTATCTAGCTGACCCCTGGTACTTCTCTGCCCACCTACTCCAAAGATTTTTATCATATAACTCAAGCCAGGGGTTAGTTCTGAGTGATTTCCTCCATTTTGACAGTTCAAATAGGAGAAGTTATAAAGGATGTTCAGATCATTTCGTTCCCACTACCTTTGCCGTTTTCCCTGGGAAACATAGCTCTTGAAGAACATGCAAACTGTTCCTTCAGATTTTCTGCTAGTAGTAAATATATTTCTCTTCATTATGTTATTTCCCTGATCTTTGTTCAAAGAAACCTACAAATGCAGTGAAGTGTTACCTGTCAATCGGGTTGTCAGCTTAGCAAATGTCTGGCAGCAAAGAAACACGAAACGAAGCAGCTACAGTGTAATTTTCTGATCAGTCTATTAGACATTTGTTCATTTGAACAGTTTGTGCCTCTGTTCTGCTATGTCATCTGGCAAGAGCAGACATCTGAAAATTATATTCTTTCACCAGATATAAGGTCTATAGCTCTCATTAAAATATTCATGACAAGAAACACTCTAGTCAATTGGTGAATTGCTGTTACAGTTAATACATAAATCACCACCATGCCATTACTGGGGTGTGGGAGAACTTAATGGACTTGCAGTAATTTGTGTATAAATACAAAGAACAGGAACACTGTGATAAGCTCAAAGCAGCCGAGGGCTTCTCCTGTGTAAATGAGAATTTGTGTACAGATAAGTTTGTAGAGAATTTTGTAAAGAAATTACCAAAAAGTGAAAAACCCCTCCAGTTACAAATGAACTAGCTTAGGTACAGGCTCAGGTGCTGCAGGGAACACAGCAGAGAGTGCAAAATCCATGCAGGACTGTAACTCCCAGGCTGTCAGCCCTAGCTGAGCTCTGCCAGCTGGGCCTCAGATCAAACAAATCTGAACTTATTTTCCTACATGAATGGCAATCGCCTGCCGTGCACACCCTACAGATCCCTACCCCACCCAAGGAAATGTTTACAGAGTGCTAATTAAAACAGCCTTTGGGTATCTCAGCTAAAAGAACCACCAATCTGACTACTGTACTTAAAATAAAGATCTTCTAGACTAGAGACAGCATATCCTGGAGCAGGAAAGTCCTTCAAACGTATTTGAAAGAAACAGAGAAGGCACAAAAGAAAGGCAACTTTTCCATTACAAAATCCAGCCATTTCACCTGGAACCAGCCATATGGGGAAGGCCAGGACTGGTGCTTCTTCCACAACTTCATTTTGTAATCTCTGTATTATCAGCTACAAGAGTGACTCGAATTAAAGCCATGAAAACGTGAATGAACCCATGTGCTGGGTTGGACCAAAAGCCCAGTGAGTTCTGTAAAATTACTTCACTGACTCCAGGTGTTCAGCTCAGGCTTTTGGCAAGGCTGGTGCTAGGATACATATACAAATTGATTCAACAACCTCATTAAAAAGGACCCAGAAGCACTGAAATGCCTCTCCCCAAACAAAAAACCCCCAAATGGAGTAACTTGCCATTCTTGTTTTCCTTCAGAGTGCAAAAGCCTTCATAAACAAGGCTTTTTACAATTTTATCTGGCATGCAGCTATCACTAGTTTAAATAGTAGTTTAAAAATCCCACCATTTTTGTCTGTTTTATCTACTCACCACATCCTAATGATTTATAGATCATTTCTACTCTCAAATTAACCTTGGGAAACATTTAGATACTCTTTGGGAAATGCTCAGCTGACTATGGAAATCTCTAATTTCTACATCAACAGAGGGCTTTGCATGCCTGGTTAAGTCTGGAACTGTCTGTTCCTAATTTGTTTCTCCAGCTGAATATTTATTTGATTCACAGCCTGTCTCACAGATGCTTTTATACATATTGTCATCAAGGAACTGGGATGCAAAATGAGAAACTCCTATTTTGTCTTTCTGTGTGTTACTAGTAAACCACTCAGTTACTTCACCTTCCAGTTCTGCTCTGAAGAACAGAGAGGGCCTGACCTTGGAAAAGCCCATTCATTCATTCTGAGATGGGTGTTTAGTTGCTAAAGAGCAACAGCCTGCTGCAGCATTAACATGGGTGGAGACTTTGCTGGTAAAATCATTTCTCGCGTCTCTTTTTACGTTGAGTGGCAAATTCCTGATGCTGAACTCTACCAGGTTATTGTAGCAGAAAAGCTGCCAATTTTAGCAGGAAGGCTGAGTGATAAAAAAGATCACCAGGGATGGAAAGAGAAGTGATAAGGCAGAAAATGCAAATAAAATGGAACAGAGACCTTAAGGAGAGCCGGTGCTGGATTATCAGTGGCAGAGTCAGTGTGGTCACCCTGCCTGCATGGGCTGTGTCTGTCCCAGGGAATCTGTATGCAAAGGCAGCCACAAGCAGCTGATTAATTCAGCTACTGCTATAAACTAGAAAATAAATTGTTCCATTAAAAAAAAGATATTTTAGCATCAGCTATGATCAGTGAACCTCTTGCTCTAATTTTTCTCTTCTTTCCATTTCCCGTGCGTCCTTCTCCAGCTCCATCCAGGACATCTTAATTACCCGCAGTGAGCAATTGCCACGGAGCTGCAGGCAATGTGATGAAGCAGTTTAAAAGTGCAGTGGCTCATGTGCAACTTCTGCTGCTGCAGATTACTGCGTTAAAGATTACAAGTCACCCAGAAAATCCCAGAAGAGAACATCATCAGGGTTTAAACAGAGTATGAAAATTGTAGGTTCACATTCTAACGTGTTTCTTATTGGATTTGATTTGCCACGAGAGACCCAGCATAACTCGTGTCTTATGTTACCTCACACTCAGCTGTGGAGAGGACCCAGGGTCTGTTTGGAGAAGGATTATAAATAAAGCTGTCAGAAGCCTGTCCCCACAGGGCCGTTTGTTTGTCCATACAATGACAATGTTAATACTCTGTTTTCAACAGCTTTTTTCCATAAACCTGGGCATGATTTTGAGCTCACATGAAGTCCAGCCAGTCAGAAATTGTAGCCAGGTCCTGTGGTGCTATTTATCCTTGTCACTACATCCTCAGCAGTTCAGAAGTGAAGATCTAGCTGCCAATTAAAGCAAGAGTAACCCTTCAATGAGATTAACATGTGCCCCGAGTTATCTCCACTTGATGGCCTAATCCTGTTCGCAGAGAATTTTGTGAAAGCTGCCTGACTCCACTGAAATCCTCTCCTGGCCAAACCTGGCAGCTGCATTAGCACACTTGAGGCCACAATGGGGGCAGGAGAAAAATCAAGGTTATTCTCCTCAAGCATTAGAAGGAAGTGACCAGGTTCTCTAAGCTACAAACTGGGATGTACCCAGGAATGGTAAATAAGGATTTGGCCCTATTTGAGTAGGTATAGATGCGCTTTTGCATTTATATTCATAGTCAAATATAATGAAAGTTGATGAAAAGAAAAACAAGGTATTTTTCAAGTTAGAAGAGCTGTTATTAATTCTGACTGTCTGGTTTTGTAATCAGCTTTATCAATTTAATTTCATTTAGAGCATGGTTTGTGGCAGCACCTTTCTGGGGTTCAGAGACAGCTGAACTCAGTTAATTAAAGCCCTGGATGTTCCTCGTGCTTTATTAATGAAAGTATCAATACATTATATGGAATTTAGCAAAAGCAGGAAACTGAGATTTTTAGGAATGTAGATATAGCTGTTAGACCATGTAGAGAGGACTACTGACAACGCTAGGAGAAAAGCCAGACCAAACAAAGCTGAACTTGCCAAGAGAGATCAGTGAAGAATAAACACGGTATGCCTGATCCGTTGGAAAATGAAGTCAGACAACACAGCCGGCTATCTCCAGCAGTGCGCGTGCTTCCCAAAAGCTTGACAAAGAGCTGGCAGTGCTTCAGGATTCCCAGAATATGCATCCACAAATAAGTAGGTCGTGAACATATTTAAATCAGTCTGTCTATGCAGGGCCTGTCTGCGGAGCCTCCCTGTTCAAGAGCAGCGGGACTCGGCTGCCTGGCTCAGTGCTGATGAAGGAAGAGGGGCTCCTCTGCTTCAGGAGCCAGGTCACTGCTGCTCCCTGGTGCCATCGTGCTCATCCCTTCCTCTCTAGCCACTGGTGCTCTCTCACCTTGGTTTTTTTGAGCTAGTTGTTGTACAAGGTCTTGGAGAAGTCAAGTTCCACTGGTTGCAGTCCCAGCCACGTCCTACGCAACTGTTTCAAAACTAAGAACCACGACTTAGGGGCAGGGAGTGCTCCGTGGTGGCTCCTGGCGCACGCTCAGTGTGGGTGGCTCCCACCTGCCTGCAAGGAGTGGACACAACTTCGATCCATCACCCTGTTCCCTCCTGAAGTCCACACATCAGCCACTGGGACTTGCCCAAGTGCCTCAGAGCAGATTTTAAGGGACTCTCCAAACATCACACATCATCCCAGTCCCCTGGTTTCTCGGTGGAAGACACTCAGAGATTGCCTCTCAGTGGTCACAGGACATCCATGGCAGAAGCGATGGGGAGAGCAAAATGTCCTGATATTTCAGAGTTCCTGGGATGGCAGAGCGAGCTGGGGAATGCTGTGTCAGGGTTACTGGCAAACCCCACGGCCCATGTGCCACACTAAGCTCTATGAGCTTGGCAGCTCTGGTTTCTTGTTCTGTCTGTCTCTAATGACTCTAATCTGCTCTTTCACTGCATCCTTCACAGCAGGAAATCACACAGCCCCAAGTGACTTACTCCAGACCTTCACCTTCAGCCACGTGGATACTGACAGATATATTTTTAAAGTGTTGCTGTTCTAAAACAAGGTCAGGGATTATGTTGCCAGATGAAAAGGAAACCACCACTGAAATGCAAAGCCAAAGAATTCCCATAATTAAGCCAAAAATTTTCATTAATATTTATGGATTTAAAACTAATCATACACCCTTGAAGCCAAAAATCCTCATCAATATTTTGGGATCCAAAACAAACCCGATTTATATGATACACTTATTTACAGGAGAAATCTAATCTCAAGGGGGTGACATAATTGTTAGGACATTGAACTTTCCTTCTTCTCCAAGTTCACGCGTTCGACCTTCCCTTGCAGCACATTTAATCAGCGCATGCAAATCCCTTTTCACAGCTCTGTTCCCACTTAAATCAATGGCAAAACTCCCACCGAATCGAATGAGGATATAATTAAGCCCTTCACATTTTTCTAAACTCCACTCAAGCAGCTCACAAACCTACAGAGTGAGTAAAAATTTGGTACGGAGATGGCACAAAGCATACAAAAGAATGTGGAAAATAAAAGAAAAGCCAGTTTCACATGCATTTTGGCCACGTCTGATCAGCCCTCTACTAATCCTGTTCCTCCAAGAGAGTTGTAGAAAGTCCTGTTCAGCAAGCCATCACATATTCACACGTGCTGTGAACAAATATGCTGCCTACATCTTCCAAATTCAGGATGACTGGTCTGCACAAGATCAGATTCTGTCCCCTTTCTTCATGCTGATGCTATCTACCTCAGACTGCTGACCTGGGGATACAAATATCTGCTGAATGTGTGCTCCACAAGGTCCAGAGATGACAGATAACCTCGGGATTGCTTCTGCAGAGCCATTGTGCAAGGTAGATGCCCCTAGCAGTAGGAAAAGTTAAATCTCCAGGATGCTGACCCTGAGGATTCAAAAGACATATTTAAAGGTATGTGTAGTGTATTGAAGGGGAAAATAATGGATCCTGGTTTAACATGTCTGTGTGAACAACACAACTGGAGGTTCCCCTCTAGATCAAGCCCAGCAGTGTGTGTGAAGTGCAGGCAGAGGGAACCCAGCAGTGATGAGGTTTCTCAGAGTCACTAGAGTAATAATTTTTCCCCAACTCCATAGTTAAAAGTGGCATTTCAGAGAAAAAAATGGCTTGCTGTGACTCGGAAACCACTACAAAACCATTGCTTGCCAGAAGCACACGCGGGCTTGTAATCCTTTTCTAAGTATTAGTTTTGGAAAATGGCTTTAGAGCATCTTCCAGATCTTTGCAGCCCAAGCTTGAGCTCTACAGCAGAGTGCCCTGAATGCCCTGCTACCACCCTCTATATTTCACCTCACTGCTGCAGTGCCCAGCCTTGCTCTGTAAATGCTCCTCACTGAGAGGTGCCACATCCAAGAGGCAGTGCCATGGCTGGTAGTGGAAAGCTGCTTTCCCCCAGGCAGCCCCCACAGGTGTTGCCCAGCCTGGTACTGCAGAGATGGGATGCAACTCTCTCCTCAAAGCCAGCACAAGGCAATAAGCAGGAGTAGGAGTTAATAATTCTGCTAAAATGGAGGACTAAAAATAAGATGAAAAGGAGAAGGAAGATGCTCTGCTGACAGGTTTGCCTTCAGATACGTCCCCTGAAGCACCAGGCTGCACTGGGGCCTGTGCAATGCCCTGGGGGGGATGGCAGGAGCTGTGCAGAGCTGTCTCCCTGCTTTCCGGCCGTGTGCTGCCAGTGATGGGGCTTCCAGCAATGAAATCCAATAAACAGCATCTTGACACGGGAGTCTGGAAAGCAGAACAAACCTTTGTGCAAGCCTGGACTCAGATTACCACTTTTTTTCTTGCTAAATCTGTTTGTCTTGTCTTTTAGACAGGAAACAATTTGCGGGAGAGGCAATTTTCCCATGAATATGTAAAATTCTCCATAGACCCCTGGGGGATGTCCTATATCATAATAAGCAAAAGAACTTAGATTAAAGTGTGAAAGTATCATCTCTCTAGTGATGTTACAGGGATAAATACATTTGTATTGCATGTGTACGTATTTACGAATGCATATCAGGCCACACAAACATACATAGGGTAGGGCAGGTTTAGGCTGGATATTAAGATGAAATTCTTTACTGTGAGGATGCTGAGGCCCTGGCACAGGTTGCCCAGAAAAGCTGTGGCTGCCCCATCCCTGGAAGTGTCCAAGGCCAGGTTGGATGGGGCTTGAAGTAACCTGGGATAGTGTAAGGGGGTGGAATGAGATGGTTTTTAAGGTCCCTTCCAACCCAAACCATTCCAAGGTCCTATGATTCAGATTTTAGGTCTAGATGAACATGTAGGTTCCCTGGCATGAAACTCCTGGCCCATGTTCAGCAGTGTGGAGGAGCGGGGGCAGTCAGGGCCTGTCCTTGCTCGGTGAGAGGCCCCGGGCAGCTCCGGTGCCACGGCAGAGCCTGTGTGGGCAATGTCCCCCTCAGCAGTGACACACCACTGGGCCAGACCTAAGCACTGGGAGAGCAGCAGCAGCAGAATCCCTGCCCTCATTATACACAGATCTAGTAACCTACTTTGTCAAGAAAAGCCCTGAATGAGATGGGGTGGCTGGGGACCGGAGCAGCAGCTCTCCGCCTCGTACATCTTTGCGCTGTCACTTCACCCCACTGAGATGCAGCGTAAGAAGTAAGGCAGGGAGGAATTTTTCATCTGCCTGGCACAGAGAGACCTTGCTGCTGCTAAAGCCCTTGATTTATTCCTTGCATGAACACCAGCTTCTCTTCCCACAGCAGAACAGCCTATGAGCAAAGTTCTGATGTCCTGGTGCTGTCACCCTCTACAGTTTAGGGATACTTTATTTTTGGAGAGCTGGACAAAGGGAGGACCACTCAAAGGCCACTACAGGGATTGCCAGGGAAGTGACCCCGGGGGAGCCTGAGATCCTGGCTATGCAAGCTGGTGACCCCCACATCTCTGTTTCCAGATGATCAGGCAGGTGTCACCTCCCTTTTCTTTAAATGTCCAAAATACAGACATTTACATTTAAACCGTTTGAACCTCTGCTCCCTGAAGTCAAGGAAAAGAAAACAGAACTCGCATTTAAGCCTTTACTCTGGGATGAAATGACTTGCAACCTGTAAATGACTTTTAAGATAACTTCAATGTAGCCTGAATATGAAATATTCAAACTTAATTATACCCACTGAAGAGTAAACAAAACTGTCTAAACACAAGATTTCTCCCACAGTTTCATTTCCCAGGGACTGGGGGGGTTATTGTTTTCTTTCAGGCATTTACTGTTGAGATATAAAATTTCTGGACCAAAGCATCCATGCCAGAGGGTGGATATTATTTGCGAACAAGCAATATATTGTTCACTTCATTGGTCAGACCGTTCCTCTTACAAAAAGACATTATGATAGCTGCTCCAGTGGCAGCTCGTACAGCTCACATCGTTTTCACACTGGATCAGCTTCCTGTGGAGGTGCTTTGTGCCTCCCAAGCACCACACAGACAGCGCTGCTGTGACAAACACAGAGTCACGCACACACAGGCACATTTAGCAGTGTTAACACCACAGAGAAACCCATCATTTCCACTAGAGCTATACCAGTACTTTAGCAGAGAAAAAAGCTTTCAGAGGGCCCTACCAGGTCAGAGCAAGCCCCTTGGCAGCTGTGGGTCGTTCCCCTGCCCGCAGCCAACTTGGCAGAGTTGGAGGAGCAGAGGGTTCCTTCGCCTGGTGCCTGCATCAGCAATGTGAATGATGTGTTCAAAACTCTTCTGAGATTTCCAGGGAAATTCTCCAGGGAGGAGGAAATTTCTGGCTTCTGGTGCCCTGCCATGTGCTGCTGGGAGTTATTCTCTGCAAGCTTTTGGCCTATGGCCCGCTTTCATTTTCCTTCTGTCAGGAGATGTCTTATTTGAGTTTGCAAACATCTCCTGCACATGCAAAACTTTGAACAAACTTATTATTTGAAAACTTTTTTTCACCCAGTTTTACTGCCCACATCTCCTGTGATCAGTACAGTCAGATGCCTGCTTTACAGTACACTGTTGTTTTGCAGTAAACAAGTATTTTGGTGTAAAAAGAACTCCACAAAATTCATCCTATTAGACGCACTCTGCTGTACGTGGTAATCCCTTTTTGTTGTCATCAAGTACAATTTCTAGCTTTCCTAACACCACAGATCAGGTTCAGAAGCTGTTTGTCCTCGTGTTTGTGACCTAGAATACAGCCCCCAAAACTATATGTTTTCATGCATATATTCTTTAATTTATGCTGGTGATGCAGGAAGCCAGGAGGATCCCCTTCCATGCCTCAAAGTCATGCACCAAGTCATTTTTTCCACATCCCTGCCTGCTCCAAATACAAGGAAAGGTATCAGAAACGTTTGCTAATCAGTTTTTCCTGCAGTGCCTTTTCAGAACAAGTGATCCAGGGCAGTTTTTGCCCATCTGGCTCTTCATGAAAACGCCCTTCCTGGATGATGGCTAATTAGGCAATAGAAGAGTTTATCCTTCTAATGAACTGATTTACTCAGCAAAGCAAACAGTATGCTGGTGTATTTATTCGTGGCATTTATGTAACTCTTTGCATATAGGTGTTTTGGTGGCTGTGAAATAATTATGATATTGAATTACCATAAACGTTGCATTTCTGAGCTCATGAAATGTCCCCTTTTGATTTCGGGGGCAAAAAGAAGTGGGAGGATGCTTAAACATTTGAGAATGAAACACACTCATTAACTGTAGCTCAGTGTATGAACTTCAGAGGTTAAGCATTAGCTACAAAAAATCTTTTAATCAAGATGGATCAAGCTTCTCCACTTAAACGCATTATCCAAATTTGCAGTCTTCTCTAGTTAATGAGTCAGTCTGAATTAGCCTTTCAAAAGAATTAAGGGAAAAGAATCAACACTTTGGTGGTGTTTGAAGCACAAGTTGAAGTAATTGAATCAATGTGTTAAACCTTAGATGGGATCTTTTAATCCGTAAAGCAGTGATCGAGAGCTGTGTGACTGAAACCAGATGCAGTGGCTAATTTGGATGAATTATTCTGTTCAGGGAGGTCCCCCTCAATAGCAGCTTGCCTGAAAGCAGAATTTGCTTATACTCACCCTGCTTGGAAAAGGAAGAATTAGGGTTGAAATGGACCAGTTCTTGCTTGTACATTCCCCTGTGACTTCAAGATAGATTTTTGGTTTTTAGGTCAAGGCTCATACCTGAATGTGTTGTGAAAACAAGACTTAGAGTGAGTCTCTTGGGAGCCCACCAGGGAGGGATAATAAAACTTTTATCTTTCTAGGTCTCTGAGATGAGGTCAGTTAACAGATAGGCTCTCTGCATTCACATTGCAAACCTACTCTGAAGTTTACCCATACCATTATTTTGGGAAATTCCTATAGCAGCACATAAGGAGAAATCCTGTCTCCTCAAAGAGTCGTTTAACGGGACCTATTTTAACTTATAATGGACCAGATCCCTCAAGATTCTGATGAGATCCTGAACGTGTAGGTATAAAAGGAGCTGTTTGAGCACTTTTCCTACCAGAATAAGTTGTTTAAAGAAGTCATCAGTCTCCCTGGGTCCTTGTATTAGTCCTTGTCCCCTGGCTGCCCACTCTGGGTGTGAAACTCCCTTTGAAGCAAGGACCACATTACTTTTGTTAGAAATTTCATTAGCGGTCAGAGTCAATTTCTGTAATTAAGATGTGATGAAATAACAACCAACCAAGCATTTTTTTCCAGTAAAGTATTAACTTCAAAGCTATTTATATGCTTAAATGTGACCCGTAAAACCACCCATCCTTTGATGTTCTCCAACTGTGAGTGACTCTACTCAGTGACAAAGCTCAAAGGACAAATAAAAGTAGGCATCAAAACCCAGCTCTGAAAAAAGTACAGCTGTGTTCAAGAAGGGATAACTGTTCTCTTTATGGCTGCTGAAAGCTGCAGAAATGCACAAAACACTTCTGAACTAGGAGCTCCTTAAGAGCAGTGTGTTAAACCTGCCAGCTGGGGCTCTTACCCAAAATGAAATACAGAAAACAGTCGAGTCCAAAGCTGGCCAGGGTTGTTCCAGCCACAGGAGGGATGGAGGTGCAGCACCACCTTGCTCAGCCCTGGGCATGCTCCAGTCCCTGTACACCTGGGATGGAAACCAGGAGCTGAGGAATGACCCAGTGATGTGTGCGAGATCAACACATGGATCTTGTTTGATATCTCATTCATTCAACAGGGTGCATTAATTTCCTCGCTCGTTTCCTCTATTTTTTTTCCCCTCCTCATTCTCTAAATTGTACCTAATGAGAACCCTGGAGCTGGGCAGCCAGGAGTGCCTGCCCTTGTCTGGAGAGCCCCTGCTCCTCGCTGTCCCTGCCTGGGGCAGGCTGCCCAGAGCCCTCCCAGGGGAGCAGAGGGGCTCGGGTGGGATGCCTGCCCTGCAGACGGGATCTGCTGTCCTGGAGACACCAGTGAAGGACAAAAGACAAAGCTTCAGGCACGGTTAAAAACAGTTTTTCCTCCCAGCAGAGGGAAGGAAAAAATAAAAAAGGGAGTGGGAAATGCCATGCAGAACAGAGAAGATCTGAAGAAAATATCACATAATGTAACCAGATTTTTGTGTGGGAGAAATGAGCATTGACAAAATTCACATATCTGAAGGGAATTTAATTGAAAGATTAAACATAAGACAAGACTCAGAGGCCCAAAAGCAAAAGATATCATGCTGTAAAAGTAGCAAGTCATGCCCTTGCTTAGAAGAGACTGTGTTTAACCACGTGCCTTGTACTGGCACAGCCTGATTAAACTGCTTATAAGAATCTGAGGCCTCATTAACTATGAATTTTTAAAGTTTGTTTTTTATAAAAAGACAAAGCACATGTCAAAGCAAGTACAAGATGGTTATAGCCAATCTCTTTTCCAGCACACACAGATATGCTCCACTGATCACTGACATAAAAAAAAATAAAAAAAAATAGACTGCACTGTGTTTTAGAGGTGAGAAATGGAAAAGATCTATTAGGTCAGCTTGCCCAGCTCCAGCTAAAGTACACAGCTTTTGCTATGGATTGTTTACCAACTTTCTAGAAAACTTTCCCCTGGACTAAATAAAGTGTTGTATAATGTTCTTAGTAATATCAATATTTTCCCTGCGCTGAAATAGCTGGATGCATTTCTGTGTGTTTAAAATATTATTTCCCTGGTAGATATGGGTATAAGGTTCCCACAGCTTAAGAGTCCAAGACCAGCTCTCATGTCTCCCTCTAAAAACTCAGCTGGCACTGATAGCCCTCCTTCCTCATCCCCTAGAGGAGAGGATTTGAGGGATATTTAGAGCTTGGCAGCTCAGAGAACCCCGAGCAAGGCTGAGCAGGGGAACAAACTCTGGCTGGGGATGGCACCTGCAGCAGAGGTGGTCCCACCCCAGGCCAGCCCCGTGTGCCCCTCTGGGCACAGGCAGGGACATGTGCCACAGGCTCCCGGGTGCTACAGCGCCCTGAAAGCAACCCCAGAGCCAAACAAGGTGGAAAGAAGATGATTAAACCTTCACAAGCACGTCCATGGGCATTAGCAGGAGCTTTGCTGAGCACAGCGAGGTACTGTTGAGAGAGAAAAAACCCCTCAATATTGATATTATATCTTATGGAGTTTTCTTTAGAGAAGTATTTAAATATTGTGCTTCAGAGTTAGTAAAAGTATTATAAATAATTGCTGAGAAATGCAGGCCACAGTCTGAACTAGGTTTTGATGCATGAGGGAGTTTCCAGCAGCCCTGGGTGCAGCTCCACCCGGCCCCAGCAGGTTCCAGGGCATAGTCAAACTGTAATTCCATTTGTTTCAGATTTCTTTTTCAAGAAGGACGAGGAATGAGATAGAAGTTGCGAGGGTAAAGAGCTGAACTGTTAGCATGTGACTTCTGTGATTAGATTAATGAAATGCCAGAGGATCTAGGTCTGGACATAATAAGAATATAGAAATTGCAATCATGCTTCATGCTGTGAGGGCAATTAGAAAAGCAATGCCATATTTTAGCAAATATTTTCTTTATCTATAATGAGAGAAAAAATGGTAACAAAACAATGTTGTCTCCCTTCATTGTCTCCCTTAGAAAAGACTGAATTACAATTGAAAATTCGTATTTCAGCTTTGATGATGTAAAATTAGTGGCAACTTGGTAGGAGTACAATTCTTACCTTTCTTTTCATCACAGGAGACTTGTTTCTTTAACGGTGAAAATGTAATGTATTTGAACTAACTTAGCAGGGAATTATTGCACTGCTGATTGCATATTTTCATAAGGAGCAGTTATTAGTTATTTTCTGTCTGCTTTAACACTGCCAAATTAATTTAACAGTAGATAAATAATGATACATAATTACAATACAAATATTACTGTGCAATGACACAAATACCTGTAAATCCTAGAAAGGATATTTATGTTGCTGAAATAAGTCATTTTAAGGGTGACTAACTCTTCTCCTGGCCATAGATTTCCCCACCAGTGATAACTTACTAAATTTTACAATTTAAAAAACTCTCAGCACAACATCCACAAAACCCTACAGACTTTTACAGTCATTTCTCTTGAATTTTTGATTCAGAAAATAAAATCAATTTTGTTCAAACCAGAACTCAGAACTGAGAATTTCTGCATACCTGAATAAAAACAATTGTGTGATACAGTGAATCTTTTTGGTCTATCATACCAAACATATATCAATAGCCCAGAAAAAATAAGCACATAAAAATGGGTTTGTGTTGATGTTTTTCCTTATAATGAAGTTACTCCCAGGTCCCCATGGCAGCAGCTGATCCCAAGGGATGCAGCAGCAGGCAGATCCATGCTGGAACATTCTGGCGGTGGGAGCAGCTGCTGGCTCACACAGGATAACCAGGCTGCAGCCTGACAGTCCCAGGGCTGCTCTGGAGATGGTTGATGCCATCACTCTGTTTCTACCTCCCCAACGTGTCTCCTTGCCTTGGCTGAAGGCTCTGTTGAACAAAAATCTGCCTTTTCTGCTGGTCCAGACACGCTGCATCCTCTTGCTGGTCCACGGAGTCCAGGGGAGGTGACAAGCACTCGGGGCTGTCCCCAGGGCTGGAGGCTGCTCTCTGGTGCAAGGGTGCAGGAAAATGAGATTTGTCACACACCAGGTGCTCCTCACCCCTTCATGGTGAGGCCTCGTGTCCCCGGCTGCTCTGCCAGCGTGCACACAGAGCAGATCAGAGCTTCACCACGGCTCGGACTGTGCCCCCCACCACCGCAGCCCCAGCGCTGCCAGCTCAGCAGCAGCCCCAAAGCTGTGGGCACACCGAAGAGCTGCAGCTTCTTCACTTAGGATGCGACTGATTGCTGTCCCCTGGCACTCCTGCACGAGGTGAGACTCATCCTGCCGTTCCCTGGAGTGAGAGTGGCCAGCAGAGAAGCTGCCAAGGCAGTTCAGACACCACTCTCCTCTCTAAACGGGGCCCTTAAACGCAGTGCCCCAGGATTCATAAACACCTCGGGCTAGTGTTAGGGGAGGGTTTTCTCCTCACTGGCTCTCCTGCCCCTGCAGGGAAGGCAGCCTCAGGGGAGTCCTGGGGGAGGGTTTGGCAGAGGGTGAAGGTCCAGCACCGCTGCAGCCATACCTTGGTGCTGGAGTGAATGCTGGTCATGGTGGGGCCATCAGAGCTCTGCAAATACTGCCATTGTGGCTCTGGGAACGTTGTCTTCTTAATCATCTCAGTATCTACTAAAATAAGAATTGTCACGGCAATTAAGACTAATTAAAATAAATAATAAATAATAACAAGAGGCCAACACGATCTATTTCAACACCATGAAATAGAAGGTTTTACTTATTACTCATTATGGCCTAGTTAAATATATTCATTTATCTGAAAATGCAAGAGCCTGTATTCCAGGAGGATAGCTACCTCACAATTTTTATCTCCTTTCTCCCTCTCTTGAAAAGATAAATGCTGTTGTACTCAATCTCTTTGAAAAACTGCTGAAGAAAAAGCCAGGAATAATTAGATCTGATGGGGCTGTAAACATTTTTTAGAGAAAAATAGAATCCCCTTCAGAAATCATCAAAGTAATTATTACACTACAGGAGCTTGAAGCCTGAGAACAAAGTAAGAGAAGAGTATTTGTTTTGGAGGTTATTCTATTTTGGTCAGAAATTGCTGCATAGCCTGTTTCTTATTTTCCTTTATTAATGTTCTTTGCAGCATGCTATTAACCTCCACTAAACTGTTCCTCTTCAGTCTGCTCTTTGCTGTTCAAAATAAACTGCATCTCTTTCTACTCACCTATCACTGTCAGATATTGTGTTGTCTCGATTACAGATGGACTTTTGGGTGCAGGGCCAGTGCCAGAACCACACTGACCTACAGGGCTGCTGTTGGGCCTCAGGATGCTGCAGGGCTCGGGGTGGATCTGGGGCTGAGGCTGCAGAGCCCCATCAGGAACCTCTGCAGGCAGCTCTGGAGCCACAGCACCCCAACGGTGCCACAGCTCCTGGCTGTGTTTGCAGCTCAACACACAGGGACAGGCGAAGGAGCTGTGGAATAGGCTTTATCCCAAGATCAAGAGATTTCAAGGTTGCTCAATTCACAAGAATACATTTTTTTAATGTTATGAACTCTCTTACAAAATGTGTTTATAAACTACTACCAAATATTCGGCATGTTTCTGATATCAAGGACTCCAGGACAGAATTTTCAAACAAATAAATAACAGGTTCAGCTACCATATTCAGGAGGAGCCACCTCCAAACCAAGTTTCTCAGAACCTTAGAATACAGCCATTGAAAAATCATCTTTAAAGTTCAAATACACTTTGCCTCTCCCCTAGTGGTCACGTCTAGATAATATTTTGGAGGTTTTCTGATTTCATTCCCACTTGAGCTGAACAAACACGCCCAGACAGACATATCTGTCTGAGTCCTTGCTCTGGTATCAAAGGGTCTGTCTGCCTGGGTTTATTGCAACAAATAAAAATCAATGCATTTTAAATGGAAAATCATTTCCACCTGAATTGCTGTAAATACAGATGTGGAAGCAGCATTAGTCACAGCTTGCTGAATGACAGGCATTTTTGCCTTACTGCTGCTTTGTGACTAACACTTCAGGAGCAAACAACTGCTTTCATGCAAATAGAAAGCCTCAGTCTCCCCGAGTACATGGAAACCATCACTGCAGAATGGAAATGACTCACATTAATGCACTGCATTTCATAACAGCCCTGTGAGATACAAAATTGTCAGATGATAAGGATGTGAGGCGCGGAGATTAAATGATTTAACTAACTCCTATAGACTGCTTTTTGACAGAGCCAGAAAATTAACTCTGAATTTCTCAGTCCCCATCCAATATTTTAATCTCAACATTAGTAGCAGCAATATTAGAGTAACCTCTCTTCCCAGCACAGTGATAGAGGATGCAATGGGCCGTGTGGGATTGCTGCAGATATCAAATCCCCTCTCCAGTAAAGGCTTTGCTTCTTTTCTTTCAGTCTGTGCACACACTGGGCATAGCAAGACCAGGCATATAAATACAGAACAGCAATGTCAGGCCTCCAGCTCTTGGGCCAAGTGTTAAACAATTTTTTATATGTAGCTGAGGCTTTTGCTTTCCTTTGAATCTGGCAGATGAGACTTTCAAGAGCATAATGTGTGACAGAATTGGACGGGGCCTCGCTCTGCCCTTCACCACAGAGAAACTTTCCAGCTGCTCTTTCCCCTGCTCCCGGGAGTTCTCTGTGCCTGTCCCAGCCTCACCTTTCCCAGCTGTGCAGCAAATTCTGCGTGACACGACTGTGTGGCTCAGACCATTTGCCTGCAATTCCCGGTGTCTGTGCCACGTTTCTGGCTGGTTCACTGATTTTTCTGGGCCTTTCTTCCCTCCCTGTTATTTCTGCGGAGGCAAAAATGTCCCATTACCCTGGTGTTCACTGGGGCGAAGGGCCTGGCAGTCCCTGCACAGCACAGGGCACGTACAAGTTATCACAAAGAACCCCTGACGTGTTTGTTTTGCAAGTCAGTCATTTGGAAAAATAGATTAAGGGTTTTTGCAGCCAAAATAGTTCTAATTTATTTCTAGATTGGAGTAACAAATAAACAGAAATGAACCTGCCAGGTGCAATCTCTTCAAAAGAGGTTCAGAAGCTGGGTTTTAATTGTTTTAGTTCTTAAGCAAGCAACATTGGCTACATAAAACTATAAATCACTGGATTTTAATGACTTACGTAATATTTTTCCACAATGCACACAGAAAAAGGCAACAGCTAAAATAACTTAAACTGTGGAGCAGCTCTTTCTTCATCCCATTTATTTCCACTATTCAGCAAAATGAATAAAAGTTTCCGGACTACCTTGCTCATATCACGTTCAAGTTTACTGAGCTTTTCTGCCTTGAACTGTGTATCAGATCAAGAAATATTTGTACAAACCTTTGGAAAATAACGTCCTTGTTTCAGTGCATCTGCTGAACCTAGCAGTGGTTGCTTGACTCCAAGAGTCACGGCTCAATCTCACGCTGATTCGAATAATGTTCAAGTATTACCAGTATTTATCAGCCAGTATAAAACCTGTTTTCTTTTAAATAGTTTTAACCAATGTCAAGATCTTGGTGTTCTGCAGCGTTGCTGGCTGCAATGCCTTCGGAGCTGCATTGGTTGGAAGGGCTTTTTCTTTTTTTCCTCGAGTAAATAAGCTGGTTTGCTAAACCAGCCTGTTTAAAAGGAGGGTATTGGTTCAAAGTTTTTGATGGAAAGGTTTATGGGGACAGACTAAGGGGAAAAAAAAGAAGACTCTGAATAAAATATCTGACCCTCTTGAGTTGCAAAATGGGTGCTTTGACAGAATCCTGCTCCAAAAATATGTTTGAAAGTATGAGTGTAAAATGGTATGGAAATAGAAAAAGAAAAATCTACAAAAGATGTCACAAATTGAAATTGCCATTCTTCAGCCATCTCTGCTTCTGGAGGCTGTTATATGTGGACTAAAGAATGACTTTATGAATCATAAAGTACTTAGAATAAAAATATCAAAGAATTCAGATCAAATAAGTGGTAAGTGCCCTCCAGTAAGATTAAATGAAATTCTCTTTTGACAATTACAGTTCAACAGTACAGCAGACATTTTAAGCAATTCTATAATAATTTGTAATTTTGCAGTAGATGGTTATCAAATAAATTTTTCTTCTGTAGATAAATTGACTTCAAAGAGATTGTTGCCAAAACACCTTTCTATTTCCTTTTATGTTCGGTTATAAAGAATCCCAAAAGATCCATTCATTAGACTTAATCAAATTGTTCCATGTTGAAAAAGAATCAGGAAACAATTCTATAAGACGTGAGATTAGTTATGACTAATAACCTGAACAGAAATTCAAAGTGATGAGCCACTGGTATGTCTTCCAACATGTATGAAACCTACTATCTGAAGTGTCACAGCATTTTCAGAATGATGCTGGTTTGAGAGCAAGCCTTGCTTTTTCAATGGCATGTTTAAAGACATTTATGTAGAGCATATTTTAAATAAGAAACATGCATGAATTAGTTGTAGTACAATTTTCTATGCCGTAGTCTGTATGGAGCAAGATTTTCAATCTAAACAATGATGTCTCGAGGAACTCTGTGGTATCCCAGCTTTGTGCCTTTATTCTCAGCTAAATCTCTTTGCGTTAGTGGGGTTTGGCTTATTTGGTCAAACCAATTGCAATTTATAGAGGCATCTTTTGTACAGCTCCTGGAGAAAAGCAATTAACTTGCAGTAGATTAGAAGGTTTAGATGTTCAGCACCGGGCATAGTCCCAGTGGAGAAGCAGTCTGCACACCAAGGTAGGAAAATATCAATAATTCAGGGAACCCACACCAAAGACCAAGGTGCCTGCTATTTTTACTGTCACAGGTGAGCAGACTTTGAATAAGTTGAATTCATGCTTAGAAATCTGCTTCAATACTTCAAGATCAGATGGCTGAAATAAAAATATTGTAATCAGCAGTAGGTTACAATAAACTGCCTTTCATTAGAATAGATGAAGAGGTTACAAGTAAGTCAGGTCTTATACTGAATCCTCAAATGGCAGCTGACATCATTCACCACGGAATTGAAAGCTGCTCATAACACAAGAACAGAAATTTAATTTCAACCTATTTCAATGCAAATGGATCTTTAAGGGTCATTACATAAAATAATCTTTAGAAATGTGGTTCTAAACATGCCTGGAAACAGCTATTGGACTCTTTGCAAACGACATCTTTACTTGATGGAGGGAAGTGAACCTGATACAAGAGCTGTTCACAGCCCTGGTAAAATTAATGCACAGGGGTGTCACTTTCAACTCAAAAGGTTTTTTAATTTCGTGTATTATGCAGAGACAACAGTGGAGAATCTGAATAAGTTACTACTTTACCATCTGTAACTAAGGATTCAAAGCTACATCCTGTGCACACACCTCCTGCATAATCTGTAGCGAAGGCATGTGGAGGTCTGACTGAAACACAGGAACTCTCTTCTCAGGAACCTTTGAAAGGGAATTTTGTCTCTTCTCAATAACTCTATCATATCCTCACAGTTTTCAAACCTTCTTATTTTTCAAAGGAACTGCTAGAAGTTATGCATGCTGACAATGTTTACACCATGGAGTAGCTTCCCTTGTTATGACTTTAATTCAAGTTTGGCTGTGTCCCAGAAACAGAGCAAGCCTTCCTTCCTGCACAGGGAATTAGCAGCAGCCTAATCTCTCAGGAGAGAAATCTCGTCTTGGTCAGCGCTGGGACCCATCAGGACATTTTCTCACTCCAGACACAGGCAAGCATGTAAGCCTAGAAGACAGCAGAGAAATGGCTGTCATATATTGTTCTGAAAACTTAGCAGGAAGCCCTTGTTTACCTCCCATAATTAACAGAGAAGAGCCCCTGGTGGCTCTATCACACTGCTGGCAAATCGAAAGAGAGAGGGGAAAATAAATCTGCCCTGCGTGTGCTTGGCATTGTGCAATTCACAGCTGAAAGCCTGTGGCAGAGGCAGTAATGAACCGTTCACGTTGCAAGTGAGATCTAAATGACACCCATTGCTGGTATTTTTAACTTTCAGCGTATAGGAAACGAGGACAGAAGAGACGCCAGTCTCTTAGACAACTCCGAATCAGTCGGATCTGGCCGACAAGTAGGATCCTTGGCTGAAAGCCGCAGCTCTTTGCCAGTACTCTGAGTCCTTGGCACTGCCCCTGGGCTGGGGCGGCCGGGCACCCTCTGTGCCAGTGCTCGCTGCGGAGCGGAGCAGGGCAGAGGGGTTTGTGTGCAAGCCCTGCTGCAGCCCTGCACAGCGGAGCAGGGCAGAGGGGTTTGTGTGCAAGCCCTGCTGCAGCCCTGCACAGCGGAGCAGGGCAGAGGGGTTTGTGTGCAAGCCCTGCTGCAGCCCTGCCCTGCTGCAGCCCTGCCCTGCTGCAGCCCTGCCCTGCTGCAGCCCTGCCCTGCTGCAGCCCTGCCCTGCTGCACTGCCCAGGTGCTCTGGGGGCCCTTTGGGCAGCGCCCTGGGCACGGCTGTGCCATTGCAGAGCCTCGGCTCCTTCCCCACGGCCTCAGGGCCAGGGCAAGGCAGAGCAGTGCTGGCTGCCCGGAGGAGAGTGCGCTTCTGCAATGGCCACATGAATAAACACGCGCTCAGGCTTTGTCTGGGGGCACGAAGGGACCTCCAGGTTTTGCCAAGATATCTCTGACAAACCCAGACGTTGTTTACTGAAAGGTTTCTCTCCTCTGAGAACTCTGATTTCGCATCCTGAATTGGAGTCCAGTTGAGAGTAATTTTACCACTCACGAGTGTTTGCTTCAGCCATTAATCTCTTGTGTGGCAGTGTGTCAGATGCTTTCAAATTAGTAATTTTTAAGTACTCATCATCTGCTCAGTTCCATTTCTCTGGCATAACTGCAATTCAGGGATCAAATAACAGGAAATCAGGAAAGGCAACGCTTGTGGTGCTTGGAGATGAATATTGTTTTAGGGATGTTGTGCATATCCACAGTCACTCAGATAATAAATGAAAGTCAGTTGCTGGGATGTTTGGAGCAGAAATCAGTCATGAATAACAGAAACACTGAAATAAAGACTTCATGGGTGCTATTTTCATTGGTTTGCTTCTTTTTCAAAAAATTAAAGGGAAAAAAGAACAAAGCAAGAAAGGGAATATTAATTTACAAGATTTCAAGCAGTACTGAAAAAATAGCAGAGAGGTGTGAAAGGCTGCTAACTTGTACAGCTCCAGCACACCGAGCTGTGCAACAGAATACACTGAAACACAGGGACCAAACCAAATAACCGTGTAGGAACAGCACATCCAGCAGCAAAGTGATCTGCAGTACAGCAACACAGATTATGCTTAATGAAAACAGGGGGGACGGAAAGAACGAGAAGGATGAGAGGTAGAATAATGCATTCCCCTCAGACTGTTTTAGTCAAATCTGAATTGCTAACATGGAGAGGGGAGTCATTCTCTGCCTCATTCATCACCACTCCTGCCATGCTCATGTGTTTTAGCTGCTATTACAGTAATTGAATGAATGAGGCTGTTTCCAAAACAGATTTGATGTGTTGATGCGGGAAGCTGAACAGCAACGGCCCAACCCAGCACACTCGCAAACGGAGCTGCAGCGAGGGAGCACAAGGGCCTGGTCCGGCCCATCCCGGCCCGTCCCGTCCCGTCCCGTCCCGTCCCGTCCCGTCCCGTCCCGTCCCAGCCCAGCCCAGCCCAGCCCAGCCCAGCCCAGCCCCTCACTGACTCCTGCCAGCCACCCCTGCCTTCAGCTCCAAGGGTTGCTTGTGCTGCATCTCTTTCACCTGGTTCTATACCCCGGGAAGCATCGGGTGTGCAGATAGGATCCCTGGGGGGCTTCTTTGGCTTGTTTCTTTTTTTCCTTTTCCTTTCCCTTCTTTTCTTTTCCCCCCTGCCTGCTCTGCTCTCAGACACATGTCCATGCCCGTGTCACACGCGTGGCAGCTTCAGCCCCGCAGAGCTGGTACAGAAAGGTAATTGCAGCAACCCTGTGAGCCTCAGCTTCTGTCACCCGCTGCAATCAGGGCTGCTGCCACAACCCAGCACAAAGTCTAAAACAGAGAAGATGCTGAAGTTTTTGGTTTGTGTGGGAGGATACTTGTTTGTTTGTTTTGTTGGTTTTTTTCTTTAATTGAAAGTGCTGCATGTGAAGCCACCAAAAACTAATGGAAACCTTTGAAATCTTTGCAATATTATAGACATGAACTGAAGTCCAGGGGAACACTCACAAGTTGTGCTGACATTACTTTGTGCACTGGTTTTCATCTGTTTACTGATGCTCTCTGTTTTGTTGATGCCCTTTCCACAGTGTGATTCTGAACAGAGGAAATCTCCAGGCACCTCAGGGAAAAACTCTGAAGACTGTAGATTTCAAAAAGCTTTTTTAAAATCTCTCTCCCTCCCTCTCCCACCTTACCAAATGCTTTTTACGAGTCTATTAGCTTCATTAAAGAGTCAAAAGGAAATCCATCAGCACACTAAGTGTTTTCTCTCTAGTGATTCTGAGACATTTATGGACTTGAAAGATGCACATTTAGGACACCCTAGATAGCGATAAGAATGTATAGACTTAAGACTCTATATTTTTAACTTCATGAATTAGAAAGATTTATCTATTAATTAGGTGATATCTATTAATTGGTCCTGCAAACCACAGCAATTTATGGTCTTTTCCAAATCATCTTTAGTTTTAGCAAAGTTTATAGTAGCTGCTATGGCACCTTCTGGGAGAGAAATGTTTCTAGTGCTGAGGATTACTGTGTCTCAGGAATGCTGCCTCAAGCTACGTGCACAGAACCCGTGAGCGCTCTCCAAGCAGCCTGTTAGCTTTTGGCATTAAAACCTCCCAACTTCCAAAGATTAACTCTTCTCCAAAGGTGACTGTGCCACCAGCGAAGGGCATCTGTGATTAAACCACTAAACACTGCTTGTCTGTGTGAGTTATGGGCAGGAGACCAGGGCACATGGGAGATTTATGGATATTTCTCATTTCCCATGTGCCAGTTGCCAGGAGCAAGTAGGGTTCAAGAGAAAACACCCTGGCCTTTGCCAGGCAAATGTGGGATGGGTTCTGCCAATGCTGAGCAGCTATTTCCAGACAAGAAAGAGCTGTGCTCAGCTCTTCCACTTCTTGAATCAATGGATTATACAGAGGTGTGATCTGGTTCACAGTGTGGCTCTAGAGCAAACCAAAATAATTATTAGACCCAGTGTTCACCAGGGAAATTGTTAGTCCATGTCTAGGAGAAGGCATTGAGGACACCTCCTGTTTATCAGCTCTTCCGTGTTTGATAATTTGGATATTTATTTATTGGTGCAATTGTTTCCAGTTTCCGTATGAAGTGCATGACATAGAGCTGGGAACGTGGGGTTTTGGCTAAGCTGACAGCACTAGTGCATTTTCCTTCTCTGAACTCTCATAATTGCAGCCTGTGACATTTGCAGTCCCTTGGTAAATAATCTGGCATGCTTCACAACTTCCTCTTTAAGAAGTACTCAGCTATATTGAAAAATAAATGTAACATCTTCCATTCACATAAAGTCTGTCATCGAAGCAAATCCTGTAATGGTTGAGAGATTTTACTGGGAGCACAGATTTCTTGACATTTATGCCCTGTATGAGCAACTTCACTTACATGGATATGCAGACACCTTCTAGGCTGCATTAACAGCACAAAGAGGGACTTTGCAGGAGAGAGGAAACACAAGTTAAGTGACAGGAATCGTCTTGGCAGCACAGCATCCTGCTATTGCCTGAAGTGGATTTCATGTGGTTAATCCATGGTAAGAATATTCATTTAAATGGTACTTTGAGGATTTGAGTGACAGCAAAGGATCTTAATCACTTATTTGTCAGTGAGAGACAAATTCCCTGCTTGCACCTTCCCTGCTCGGGAGGGGACACCGCAGCTCAGCCCACCAGCTCCAGCAGGGCAGCCAGCACTGCCTTCTGCAGCCCTGCACGGCCACACAAGCTGGTGCTCAGCCACTCACCTCTGCAAAACCTGTTTATCTTAGAGTTTCTGCCACGAATTGCTGCTTGAAGGGTTGCATCAGAACAAATCCTCAAATGACATTAGCCTTGTGTCTATTTAAAGATTGAAACAGGAATAAACTTGTAGTGTTATGCACCAGGGACAAGGGCCAAGGTCATTTCAGAGGGAGCTGCTCAGAACACAGACATAATTCTAATCTCAATTAACACTTATAGTGCATATCTTAATGATTAAAGCGCTGAAGTTTTATCACAATCACTAGTATTGCAAGGAAAAAAATTATATCATTAAGGTCTTTACTGTGACAAGTTGCTACAATCTTACCAGTAGAGATTTTTAATCTACCTGCGGCAGTAATCAGAGAGAAATTTCAATTTTTAAGATGAGCTTTCACCTCACTGGAAATGAATTTCAAAGCAGCTTTGCAAGTTCCACTGTTTTCCCTTGGTCCCTAAGTAGAGAGCAATTATTGATTGAACCAATTTCTTAGGAAGACAGGTCAAGTTTCAGGTTAAACTGCATCTTGTAAGAAATGTAGTCTCATGCAAAAGGAGACAGAGAGGGATTAGCAGCTTACAATTCACTTTCTCACTGGTACGTGTTCTGTGTCAGCACTTGCTCACCATAAATCTGTGTGGTTGGTGTGTAACAAACTCCATGTAGTTCCTTGTTGATTTAGAAAACATAAATAACACCCCAGTACGAGTGCCCACTTTTCATGGAACCACGGCTTCCTCAGGAGGCCTTCCAAAAGCCTGATCAAAGCTTTTGCTGTACCACATAGGCTGCAAGGGAGAAAAGTGCTTGCTAGGGCTGGGAAGGGGCTGTGCCCCTCCTGGCTGCTGGAGCCCTGGGACAAAGGAAAACCACAGGCACTGGAGTCCCTTTGCTTCGTGAAGCCTCTGGGCACACACCTGAGGTCCTGCTCCATCTGCCTGTGTCCCACAGCCTCACTGCTCATCGTTCCATGGAAACCAGGAGCTTCACAGGCAAAAACTTCAATTTGAACCTGTGTTTTTTCACTAAGTGTATGAGTGGGATCTTATGTCTGCAAAATGTTTAGGTCTTGTTAGCTTTTAGCGCAGCACTTTTACTTCTTGACTTCTGAAGGCAGTGACAGGAATTAATAAGAATCCTCTGACCCACAGAATTATTGATACCATTGGCAGCTGAAATAATAATCCATGTGACATTCAGAGTTATAGCAAAGAGTGTAAGAAATTCATTAGGGTTGTCCCCAGGCTGAAATGTGGAGGCCAAATACAGAGGCCGGGAAAAGGTTCCTTCTGTAGGTGTATGTGTGTGAGACCCACGGGTAAAGCACTCTTTAAAAACAGCTTTTGATTTTTTATTACCTTTATTTTTGTCTCAAAGTACATTGTACCTGTTCTCTAGGTCTAAGAACACATCCAACCGAGAGCATCCATTTATACTGCTGAAGGGACAAATTCCAGTGAAAAGGGATCACTGTGGCTTTGGGGAAACTGGTTCTCTTAAAGTTTTCTCACAGCTCTGGAAAACTACATCTCTTGGTTTTCGTTTCTGGTCCTCAAAACAGTCTGGTCTGAAAAACAGGGATTTTGGAAGACATCCTTCTTCCTGGATGCACTGTATTCTCTAAGTTTTCTTCCTTGATTAACCATAATCCAGCAATATTAGAAGATCTTCTTTGCTTATCTTTCTGCTGTGTGGCTCCTCTCAGAAGGATATAAAAAAAAATTGTCTGAAGAAGACAAGTTGCCTCACCCACTGCCATTATCCCTCCAGAAGCCAAGATAATACCAGCAACAAGGCAAAGCACTTGAAATTCAGGTGGCGGAATGGAAGCAGAAAATCAGCAGCTGTGGACAAGCAGGAGCTCCCTGAGAGAGAAACAGAGGGGCTGCAGACAGGGGTGTCCTGAGCACGGCCACCCCTACCACCTCCCTTTGGGCCAGGAGAAGGGAATACAACAGGAGTTCCTCTGACAGCTGCCAAAAACAAGGTGGGGAGGCCTGTAAGATATTTATGTGTCTGAAGTCATGTTTCTTGTACTTGCTAGTCCTCAGTGTAGGGAGTTATAGGTAAATATTATCAAAATATCAAACTGTCTACTGAAAGAGGATGTTGAGTCAGGCTCCAACCCATATTTGGAGCTATTAAATTATGGAGTAGCACTGATGTTATCTGCTGACATTTCATTCAGCAGAAAAACTTAAGGAAAGAAGTAATGCTGCAAAAGGAATTGAGGTCAGCATGACTAGAGACCTGCAAGAGGAAAGTGTGGGTGCAGCGTGGGGTGCCAGCTTCCCGTGGGTCAGGTGTTGATGGAAGGCACTCGTATCAGCTCTGAATTTAAATTGAGTCCATCTGACAGGGACAATAACACCTGGAAAACCCAGCAAAATGGGAACTGGGAGGCCCCGTCAGCCACACAAACTCCTCCAGCCACCTGCAGAGGGAACCTGGCAGCGTATTAATCTGCTGCAGAGTCACATCCAGCCCACACAGAGCTGCTTTTTATAACCAGCTATAATCCAGGTCGCCCACTTCCTCCTAACAACCTCAGCTTTCTCTTTTTCTCTCTTGTCTCTTTTCGCTTTCCAGCTCCAGACTGAAATGTGCTGTATGGCCACAGATTCAGTTTGGAATCAAAGCAGAGGCCGTTTCTGCCACGTGCACATTGGAGCTCCACAAAGACAAGGAGATGAGGGAGCAAAACTGATATGACAACAAAGAGTAACATCAAATCTAACAAGCCAGTGGGAATGGGAAGCAATTGGAGGTAAACACTTTAAAATGTTCTCTGCAGGTGTGAGTTAGACATGCTGCATGTTTTGACTCCTGAGGGTTGGTACTACAAACATTTTGAATTATAGCCACTTCAAATGCCACAGGAACCTCTCAGACTGAATCTGAAAAATCCATGAATTTAGGATGCAGGCAGAATGAACTTTCAGAAGCATCTCTATTCCTTAACTTTTAGGAATTAAATCTCCTAGGCAATGAAAGATTATTTTGGATCTATTGTTTTACAGAGAGTGTGATACAGCTGGGCAGGGAGCCCAGAGGTTCCCTAAACCCTCCGAAGTTTAAGGGACCTCAAAGTCCAGAGTTAATATTGCAGTCTAGTTTAATGCTGTGCCATCGAGGGTCACAGCCACAGCTGCAATCCTTCATCCTGTCCGCTGTGTGTGTTGTACCATAGCCCTGTGCTGAGTGCTTGCCATTGCCAGGACAGGATTTTATCACTGCTCTGCAGACCTTTGGCTGTGCTGTGTGGCTGTACAGAACGGGTTCCCCACCGCCTCACACCTCACACAGAGCTGCCCTTAATGCAAAGTGCCAGTTCAAGGAGTTGGTGTTTCTGTGCTCTCAGTAGAAACTGCTTTGCTGCCTACACTTGCACTACAGACCTGGTTATTGTAACTGTCACAACCTGTACAAACAGCCAGTCTCAGTTACCCCCTAAGGAGAGAAATAATCACAGTGAAAGGCTGATTCATGCTGCTTAATAATCTAATTACAATTAACTTTTTAAAAATAGTTATTTACTTCTAATACCATTATTTCCCCTAAATCAGCGTTTCTTGTAGTATCACATACCGCAAATCTCAAATGTGAAGTTGAATGTTCTCTTCAGCTACAGGAACAGCAGCCTAAAAAAATCAAGTTCCTAAATAGACCAGGAATTGTGTTCATTCTTATGGCAAAGACATCCAAGCAAGTTAGACACAGCATGCTTACAGTGATACAAGAGTTCCATTTACAGAAGTATGATTTCCTTTGATGACTTTTGCAGAATTATTTCCTACCCTGCAAGTGATAAAAGCACATTTGAGACCTCCAAAGTGTTTATGCTGTTTGCCATAAGGGAACAGATGAGCTGATTGGAAGCTTGCATGCTTTCAATTCCTAGCTGTAGTACTACTGTATTATTAAAGAGTTGTTTGAGGTCTTCTTTGTGCTTCTAAAAGAAAGAATATGAAGAGCCTTACTCATGATATGCAAGTTTTTATTTCAAGCATACCAATATTTATTCAGGAAATGGAAACCTCATTATAATTAATATCCCTGACCCCTCTGTGGTGACCATCTTGCAATAAACCTGCTACTGAGCCCAAAGTAAGCAGTGCTCAGTCTCTGCGTAGAATTCTACAAGCCAATTTTCCACTTACAATACTCTGTCACTAATTTAATTCTTATCTAAGCTCACGCAGTAGGATTATATGGATTATAACTGCGAGAAAAATGTAGTTTCAAACCTGTGGAAAGGGCAAGTGATGGCAGGAGCCAAAGTACTCCAGAGAACTAAGGTTTGGTGTTACTTCAAGGGAAGGGTTGGTACAAGAATATTTCCTTTATTCAAATGGTTTCTCCCATTCTCTGTCAAAAGACTGATTTGGTTCCAGTTCAAGTGTTTCTCACCATCAGAAATAAGAGTAGAGCTGCTGAGAGGTTACAGCTGTTAGACAGACCTTGCTGCAGCTTGCACTTCACTGTCAGTCTGGGTAGGAGTGGATAAAGCACACCAATTCCTTCAGTTTCGCAAGCCAGGCAGAGGTTTGACCACGTCTGCAGACGCCGCTCACAACCACCCTGAGCTGTGTTTGTGGCAAGGTGCAAGAAGAGTTCTTGCTCCCTATTTACCCAGTTATTATTTTGAACCTTTCCACAAATCCCCAGGGTTTCATTATCCCAACTCACCCATGCACCAGCAGCCCATGCCAGTGCCACATCACATATCTTGCAACATGCCATCCTGTGTTCCCATGTTTTCCTAGGAAAGAGTCAGTACATTCAGGAGTAGGTTTGACAACTTTCAAGTTTACCAGAACAAAATTTTTAATTCACTTTTGTATCTAATCCTCATTAGCCTTTCCTCCTCCTCCCTGCCAGAGCTGCCTCTCTATTCCATGGATGAATTGCCACAGTATTTCTGGATTTTCAGACTCATCACCCCTTCCCTTCCCTGGTAATTATCACACCAATGTCAAACTCAGACTCCAGTTTTCTACATTTCCAGCTGGCTCCTAACCAGCTCCTTGCCACCTCATCTGTCTCTGACCTCCTATGAGCCCTGCAAGCCCTGCTCCCTTTCTTCCAGTGCTGTCCCTGTTGAGACTCACATTGATCCCTTGTAGATCTCCCCCGCCGCAGCACCGGTCTGACCCTAGGTAGCTCCTCTTGTCACCTGATGATTATGACTTCATGAAAAAACTGAATCTTTATGCTCCAAATATTTAATTGCTGACTAATGGTCCATAAAACTTATTATAAATCCCTTAAATCAATTATTTTTCATATTACGTATACACACACTATTGTACTCAGTTGATGCTAGAAAGAAGGGTGCAGGAAGAGAGATCTGCATGAAGGAGAACACAATTTAAAGTGACATAGAATTTATAATGGCAATGGGAGAGACAGGGAGAGGTGACATCTTACTGGATGGGCAGATGAAGCTGGAAAAGGAAAAGCCATTCTGAGCACACAGGGCCTCAAAACACATTGAGTTTAACTTGATGAGGTTAATCTGCCAAATCCCCTGAAAGGAAAGGTCAGCGAGAGGGAAGATGGGAAAACCGAGTAAAGAGAGAACTGCAAATGTGTTCCTGTGCTGTCTCTGCATGTGGACTATTTATGGAGCTACATGAAACATTGCTGAATGTAAATGTATCCTCCAACGGGATCTATTAAAAGGATTTTATTTTGAATTCTAGCTCTTAGTAAAATGGTCGGAGCGTTGTGTTTCCAAGCAGACATTCAGCCTTTGGATAGGCAAGATCCCCAGAAGCGCTGGTCCTTCCCAAGGCTCCCCAAAGAGCTGCTGGGGCTACCAGCACTGCACTGCACCCCAAGCAGGAGCTGTGGGATTTCACAGATCCCAGTGAAACCAGCCAGCCAGCTTTATGACACATCTAGTGCACTCACTGCATGGCAAGCACTAGCTGCTCTGGTCCTGAAATCCCTTGAACACTTACAGACCTGTAAATCATTCTGGTTTTCAGCCAAGGGTGTATAATCAACCTGCTGAGTGGGCCTGGTCCCAAACCAGCTAGGGTCAGCAGAAGATACCCTTCTGTCCACAGCTCGGTTGAATTATATCTCTTTCAAGTCAAATCAGGAAAGTAAAACACCACCTCCGGCTTTGCTGTACATACCTGGCGTTTCTTTCGCTTCTGAGAATCAGAAGGGTGAAAATCCTTCATCTCAAGGGCAGGGTTAGGTTCAGGACAGATGTGTAGGTGCTGTTCTGCCTGGCCATGACTCAACACATTGCAAATACCTTTCACCTACTCACATGTAAATAAATAAACCTTGCAGGCATTTGCCTTCTGCAAAGGCATATTAGTGAATTGGAAAGAGGCATTAAAATGGAAATCACAAATAGGTTTAACCTTTGCCCTTCTGTTGATGTGTATTTTAACCATTGTTTAGTTTCCTATAAAAAGCTGTGACTGCGATGAGACCAATGGATGCAGTTTCAGATTTTCTCTTTTTGAATTATACCACCTTGACTATACCTCGGTGCTCATAATCCTACATTTCTCTCTGATGTTAACACCATAATATCCCAGCTGACACTGTGACAAGTAGGAAAATTTGGCTTGACAGAAGACATTAAAAAAATGCTCAGATTAAAACACTACCTGTAAATTCTTATTGTGGAAGGAGGCTCAGATAACTTGGGAAACACTGAAGAAAAACCATCTCTAAAGTCAGTGAGCAAAGTTTGAAGCTACTGTTTATTACCAGAGCCCCACTCTCCCTGTGAGCCTCAGCCATGCCTGCTCTCAGCTCCCCCTCTCTGCTATATTTCTCCAAAAGCATTCACTCTGAGAAGAAACGGCTGTATTTGGGTCCTTTCTGTATTGCAGCTATGCCTGGAGGGCTGGCAGAGGCACCGTGCCAGGGAAGAAGTCTCCTGGCCTGAGCTCTCGAGAGGATCAACGTGATGGAGGTGGATGGCAACCAGAATGGAATCAGTAAGCGAAAGAAGGCTTTCCTGCTTTATGCTTCCTAGCAGGCTCATTCAGCACTTTACTATTTCAGCTGCTTCTCAAGCCCATAATAAATGAAGTTTTACTGAACTGAAAGCCTTTTATTTTGAGATGTGCTTCTCTCTTTTACACTGTGTTATCTGGGCTTTTGGCTAAGGTACAATTTAGGTAAAACAGATAAAATATTCATCTTTTAGGACAGCATTTCTTCCCCTTCTGACCCTTCTCTTTTCCTACAGCTGTCTGTGCCTGCCATATAAATGCTCTCATCTCTATCCTAGTGATCCAAGATCATCCCTTCTCATAACTGAGCAGAACATTGTTAGCTGTAATTAATTTTACTCAATATCATGCAAAAACATACAAGCTGTTTCACTGTTTCTCCAGAATATCTCTCGCAGAGATGAGCGTTCCTCCAGACTGCATAAACCACCACAGCTCCAACTCCACCTTTTTTGAGGAAGAGAAAGTGCTGCTGCAGCAGCAGAGAACCAGAACTCGTGGACCTAAAACTAGAGTCTACTGCCAAAGCCAAGAGAGAGCCCAACAACAAGCACAAACTTCCCTCAGTGTCCCAGAAAGCGGTGAAGGGCAAAGTCCTGAGATGCTGGCAGGAGCAAGACTTCTGGTGGATATAAGAAATCCCGTGGCATGCTCCTGACCACCTACAGCACCCTGCTCGATACACAGATGTGACCATACACCTGCTCTGCCTCAGGCTTCCTGTTTCACAATTGGTTTTCATGCTGAGCTAGTGGTCAGCCAGGGGTTTGTGTCAGACCCTCGCCAAAAAGTACGTGAGGGTGATCTCCAACCCCTGGGAGGAGCTTTTGCTTGTTACCCCATGGGGAAAGGCTGGGAAGGAGATTTCCATGAGCTGTGCTGGACATCACTCTGCCTCACAGTTTGCAGCACAAAGTTCACCTCCACATTCTGGGGCTCTTTGGAAGCTCTGGCAGACGTGCCCCAGTGCTGGGACAGATAACCTTCACATCACCTGAAGAGCCACTCTGTAGCATGTGATTTATAACTTATCAGTATCCCCAGACAGGAAGCACAGTGCAGCAAACTCTGAGATAAGCTTCTCTAGCCCATCTACTTCTCTGCTTCAATCATTGCCTGGATTTATCACCGTGAGTTAAAGGATGGATAACCTGGTGACCTTTTCAATCTTGTCTCCTTGGCTGAGGTTGCCAGTCATAAGGCTTGCACTAACCAGAGCTCTAAGTCACACAAATCCAAAAAATCAATTTCTAATTATAAATCCGAAATTCGATTGTGCCTCAATTCCAGCTGAAAGGGGCACAGAAAGGCACTTCTGAAAATATGACACAAAGCATACAGATTCCTTGGGAAGTCCTATTCTGTGCAAGAAAGGGATACCACCTCCTCAGTGCCATCCTGTCTCACAGGGCACTAAAATACCTTTCCATCTCATGGTATCTGTCCAGTGAGTTGATCATCAATGTCCAGCATAAAGACATGCCGACAGCATTCCATGAAAGCCTCTCCATGAAATTAACCTTTCTACTCATCTAGGCTCTCCTTTTATTCTCAGGGCTTTGAGAGTGACTTTGCAACGACGTTTATAATAACACTAAGAGACCTATAATCTGAAAAGCCTGAGGACAGTTTCTCAAACCTAATGAGATAAATTGCACAATAAATGCCTATATGAAAGAGATATTTCTTTCAAGTTTTAAAACTTCACTCAGTACTCGGTCTAAATGTATCGTATACCGCTTATACTACTTCTTTATTTAAAAACAAAGAAAAACCCCAGAACATAAATCAGATGGTTTTGCTTCATTTGACTTGTGAGACGTAAACAAGAAAGAGCACATTTTGCTAAGGCCTTATTTAAATGGTATTGCTTTGTTATTTCACTCCACAATTTTCTCTTCAAATTACCAACAGCACCCCATTCTCCAAATATATGTGCAGATTCTAATATTTACCACTACATTTACCACAGATGTTAATATCAAGTGGAAATTGAATATGAGGAAATTGAATGTGCCATTTTGCTACTGATTAATATGATGAAGCCTAGAAATCCATTACTTTAACACTCAGGATATCAAAGCAGATAAACACTGGCAATGAAGTATTTGAGACTTACATGGGAAAAAATAAAAAACCTCAGTAAACAGAGAAAAAAATCACATTTGAGTGAGATGTAGACCAGTGATTTATCTTTAGTCAATACACTTAAATCAGTGCTGCATCTTCTGAGAGCCACAAAGGGGAATGGTGCCCATCCAAAGCACAGTGACTCATTGAAAAGGGGAATTGTTATAGATTATCCCATGTTTCTAAAGCCAGCTGCTAAGTTTTGCTACCTCTACTCTTCATCCTTTTAGTGATTTGACAAGTTGTGAAAGCAGCTTAGAGGGAGGGCACTCAGAAAGTCAGAAAACAGCACATTCCCGGACTACAAACACCGGCCGCTCTCGGTTACTCAAATCTTTAGCGAGAAAGCGATCTTTTGGCCGAGCGTTGTTTCCCGAGCGGTGGGAAGAGCAGCGGTGTCTGCGCAGGGCAGCGCTGCGGGCCCGGCCGGACGCGCGGTGCCGGTCCGCGGCCGGGGCTGTCCGCTCCCATCGCGGCGCCGGCGAGAGGCAGGAACGGGGGAAGCTGTCAGCGCGGATTGCTGCCAGCGCCCTCAGCCCGACGCCATCCCCCCTGACACTGCCGCGGGCAACCTGCCTCCGTTTATAGCCGGCCGCACCATTACAGCGCTGCTGATAATTCCGGAGTGGAAGTTTAAATGATTGAGCGCTCCGCTCGGGAAGAGAAGGCTTTTCGGTACGGCATTAATAATGCAGGGCTTTAGACACTTTGTTGTCGTAGGAGATGTGCTTGTTCGAATAGCACAGGGAGGGAGCTCTCCATGCATCCCTTTCAGACTGACACGTCTGTCTTGGAAAGATGGAGACCCAGTGCTCTTCCCAAACGAGGTATAGCTGTGACTGCTCGCAGAGAAAGGAAGAGATGGATGTGATCCTAGGGGGTTCACGCTGCAGACTGCTGTGCTTTATTAGCTGCGGGCTGCTGTGCAATTGCACCTCCAAACATTAGGAGCTGTTTTCAGTGAAGTAATTCAAATTACTGGAAGAATATCAATTTAACAAATGCAAAGTGACTGTTTACAAAGTTGGAAAAACAACTGTGAACTTGCCTGAAATGAAAAAAAAAAAAAGAAAGAAAGAAAGAAAGAAAAAAAAGCTGTAGAACTTTGAACAAGTTTTGAGTAATAAAAAGCACATTCTTATCTCTGAAATATTAGAGAAATGTCTTAATTTTTCATAAGTTACTCAAAGGTAGTTTCCTGACTGCCACTCTTGCACTACAGCACAATGTGTTTGATTACAAACCCAACTGCATCTGCTTGACTGTAGTTCATAAAAATATTAGAGGGAAAATCAATTATTTTTCTTGTAATGTAGTCATGGATGATATACCTAGAGGAAAATACACCTCTTTGTATAGCAAAAGCATAAAACATGGCATATATAATTGCGATGAATACAAATAGACAGGAAAATTACTTTCTCTGACAAATGCTACATTTAGCTTAAGAAGAAAATGTGCAGCTCAGTATGAAGTCTCATTAATAATCTTCTAAATTTCTGCTGGTCACAATTGAAAAGTAACTTTCACGGCATTTCAAAAATTTCTTGTACATCCCCCTCTTATTACCTTGTAGCAATCCCTCAACATTCTTTTGCCTTTCCATAAAAAAATCACACAATTATACGAGAAAAGGGCAATTTGGTGAATTAGGTGATATTCCTCTATGACTAACAGAGAAGATGTTTTCAATTTCCTTTTGCTTCTGGTTTTTTTTTTAGGAAAAAGGTATTTAAAGATAAAAAAAGAATTCCTCAGGAAAAGGTGCAAAACCCAAGGACCTGAGCGACAGCCTCGCTGTAGCAATAATTTAGCAGTAGCTGCACACAACCACCACAGCAAATGCACATTCCAAATATTAAAACAATAATGAGCAGGTTTTAAAGAGGTGGTTTTATGTCTATTCAATCTAATTATATGCTTCTCTCCTATCATCATATTCAGTAAGCCAGCTAATTTCTTTCTATTTTTCGCCTCGGGCTGTTAAAGCTTTCCTATATAACCCAAATCACTAAATCTTAGGCCAAATATTCGCCGATCATTTAATTTTAAAGGAACAGGCTTCTTTTTCTCTCTCGCCAGATCAGTTGCTGGCATTGAAGAATGCTGTGAGCTCTTGATATGATGTGTATTCTCCAAGTGGGGAGAAGCCTGTACAGATGATCTAAAGAAATGTAGAGTGCTTATTCTTGCTAAAACCCGCTAAATTTCAGAGGTAAATAGCATGTTTTTATTGCAGCCACAGACCCTGGCAGCTCAGCCAAGGCACAGGTCCCGTGGTGTACTGAATCATGAGGAAGATCTCGTGGTCTGCATAGAAAGGGTTGGTGAGAGGAAGGGAAGGTGGGAAATGAGGGACTGGGAGATGCTGTGGCAGGAGCCGGAGCACACCTGGTCCAAAGCCTGGGAAGGCGCTGCAGTTCAGCCTCTGCTGCCTACAGCTCTGTGTCTTTCACATCTGCAGTGTATGGATTCTAGAAAGACATGAATTACAATAATGTGGAGCTTGTAATTGCTCTCATTAGCTCCATTAGTTTACTTCCAGCACCGGATCCGCAGTTTCAAAGTACAGATTGTTCCAGGAAGAGCACGTTCATTCACCAACGGCTGACAGAAAAGCTTTGTTTTCCGCCTCGCAGAAAGCTGCTACAGAATTACTGCAAATGTAAATATCTATTTTTGTTATCTCTGCTGGCATATGATTTGACATATGCATTTGGTGAAATGTTGTCCTCTTCCCATGCTTCTGGAAGCCACGTCCATCCCATCTGCTTCATTCCCAAATACTTAAATTTGCTTTGTCTTCAACATCAACAATTCAAAATAAATAACATATATCCTTTGTCTGTTGATATGGCTGTCAGCCATTTACTATTTCTTACTCCATCTGTGTCCTCCCAGCTGTTCAATCCCAGCACTTCTTTCCAACCGTGGCATTCATCAGTAGCACTCAGAGCACGAAACATTTGCATGGAGCCCTTTCCTACCATGTGCTAAGGCTGGGGCGGAGAGCACTGCCCATGATTGGCAAGGATGGAGGATTAGGGGTTTACAGGACATGGATGACCCATGGGACTGGACAGGCTGCATGTAAGACTGCTGATCTATTTGATTCATGGCAGGTAACGTTCACATTTGAAAAGCTGTGGCAAACCATCTTCAATAAAAGGCAGAGGCAAGAACAGGCGGGGCAGTTTCACGTCACTTCCTCGACAAAACTGCGCAGCACGTCCTCACAGAAGCCACTGCCAAATATGTGAAGGACAAGACAATGAGGAGGGGCAGTGTGGATTTACCAAGAGGAAACTGTTCTTGCTCAGCGTGGCCAGCTGCTGTGAAACAGCCCACTCTGAGGAGGAGATCAGTGCATGTAATTCTCTTTCTCCTTAGCAAGGCTACGGACAAGACGTCTCAAAGCTTCCCAGTACTCAAACGGGGCCAAGCAGACTGGCTGGCCAGACTGCAGGCAGGCTGAAATTGTTGGACCATTGGTCTCAAGTGATAGTGGCTGTTGCTTAAAAGTGAATATTTTCCTCTCCAGGAGCCAAGCTCCTCAAGGCATGGTACCAGGGATAACATTGCCTGATGTCTTCATCCTAGGCTGAGAAGATGGGGTGGGAGTGACCCACCCCAGAGGAGCCTTCTCTCCCACAGTGCTCTTGATTTTTACAACCATCAACCTTTTCATATCACAATAACAGATTCATCTTGAAGTTTTAAGACCTTTCAAGAAAAAAAAGTACATTAAAAGGAGCAGATGGTTTGAGTGGGGTTGTAAATAAGTGTGTTATCTAAATGCAAGGAGTCCATTTGGGATAACAAAAAAAGCTCAGAATAGTCACGTAAAGAGGAAGTTTATTGTGCTAATAAGTTGTCATCTAGAGCAAAAAATGAAAAAAAGAAAAAATATCAAAGCATCTGTTTGATTTTAAACAAAAGTCTTTTGGGAATAACACAATGGAATGCCACTAAAAATTATGTGAATTTTCAACTTTCACTGGGGAAATAGAATTCCAAGAGCCCATAAAAAAGTGACGCAGTTTTAAGATTTTACAGACACTTGCCTGTAGGTGAGGGGTGGTGGGATAGTTACACAATTTTTAGTCCAGTGTTTCTCCATCTGTGATCCACAAAACACCAGAAAAGCCTATACAACACAGTTGTAAAAACAAATAAAACCAGGCATATTCCTCTCCATCTGCAAAAATGCTATGAAATGAAAGGTGGTAAAAGAAATATAAAGCTTAGGTATAAAAGGTTATGTTTCATCAAGTATTATAGCAACGTTGTTTGAGTTCATTCTTTTATTTTTTCTCACCAGATGTTTTTATGTGCTTGTTAAGACAAGTGTAAACCATCAAAGGGAGCTGGGTCAATTAACATATTGCTTAAAAAGCAGCGAAAATGTTTTTACTGCTGTGTCTTCTACTCAGATAAGAAATAAATGTGTACCCTAAAGATCTTTCTGTAGGGGAATGGGAATGCAGGCATGATAGAATTTTGAGCTTCTAGAGAAGAGAAATTTCAGCTTGAAAAACTGAAATCTGACCATTACTTTGAGTGCAGGCTTCATTGGGGCTTGAAAATGCAGGAGAAATTATGTGATACTACCAAGAGCACTCGTGAAGGAGCTTCAGGTGCAGGTTCTGGACACAAACAACAGGCAGGGAACATAGGACATCAATTTTAAAAGCAATTGAGCATCCAGAATGCTTAGCAATTCCAAATTCTTGGAAATTTGGTATGTAGTCTCCCCAGAACACTAAAAAGCCTTCATTTGTTATTTCTATACAAATGGGACCAAAAAATAGTGTGCCCAGGAGTAGTAAAACATGTGGATGTGGAGGATTGAGGAATAAGAGTGCTCTGCATGAGTGAGAGCAAACTGGAAGGATCAGGCCATCACCAGTTTGGCAATGGAAAATGCATTTTCTTCACTTGTTACAAAGTCTTGAAATTTTGACAAAAGGACTTGAAAGGAACTAAAAACCATCCAAGTCAGTGATTAAAGTGACCTACTTGGTATCGTTTACTCAAGGCCAAATTTTGCATGCGTTATGCTTCTTAGTTAAATGATACATTTGCATGCATCTATTTTTGATAGTTCTCCTTCTGAAAGAGTTGGAGAAAATTAATAACTCCAGACAAACTCACTTCAAGCATTACAAGCTTCAGGGCTAGGAAATGATTGAGAGCAGGAAACTTCTGCTTTTGACAGGAGGCTCCTAGAAGGATACTATCGTCCTTGGCTTTGAAAGAGGAGATATTTCAGAGCCAGTAAAGAGCAGGCTGGGTTTGGGGTTTTTTGCTTTAATGGCAATATTAAAATAACAAAATTCCAGTACTGATAATTCTCATGGTTTTTGGAAAAATGGGATAACTCAAGATTTCTTGTTGCCTTAAATTTCTTTCCAAATTTAAAATTTTTGGTTTGCATTGATACCAGTAGTATCTTTCCATTTCCCCTTTTGAAAAACAGGGTTGGTATACATATGGAAAATAACATTTTAAAACAAAATGCCTTGCTTTGCCAATGAATTGCTTTTGAAATCTGCAGGTTTTGTTCAAATGCTGGTTTGTGGAAGCTCCTAGAGAAAGTCAAGCCAGATTAAAACCATTTTTATCCCATTGCCTACAGTTATTTACTTTGTGAGTGACAGGATTCTGTTAGCACTGGCTGTTCAAGAGCCCATTACTGAAGATGCCCAGCCTGTCCTGCACACCTTCCAGCTAGCATTCCAGAAATCCATGTTTGTCCACAGTCTGACTGGGTGTTTCTAATGCCACTGGAGATGTGAAGACAAAGAAATCCAGAACTGAATATTTGAGGTGGGAGGAAGGAATTTTTCCATTTCGAAAATCTAGGGCTATAATCATTAATCCTTAGACTATTCTAGAAAACCAGATGAGTAGTTTTATGTTGGGCCATTACCAATAACTAATCTTCATCTTTTCAGGGAAAATCCCTCAGCTTTGGACATCACTGCTTATATAATCTCTTTAAATATTTATTCAGAATAAATAGTTTTTACATATCCCTACAGTGTCAATCTAAGTATAATTTTGACTGACATAGATACTTCAGCAAATTATACTGAGTTGAGCAGAAAACTACAATTACCCAGTTTTATTTGCTAATCACCACCCTATATTTATTGAAGTGGCTAGAAAGATTGGATCACTTGATCTCTTGCCTTCATAAAAATTACTTTGAAGCGCTGCCTTTGACTTCTTCAGTTATTTTTATTGCATATCACCAGCCAGGCCACTTTGATCGTGGAAGAATGACAAGTTGTAATTATTGGTGTTTTTCTCCAAGGGCAGAACAATGACCCTGGTGGCAGTAAATGCCCTGAGCCTTCCCCTCTGGAGGCATTTTGGGGCTGTGCCTGAGGCCAGCTCTGCAAGACAGAGCTCTACAATTTGGCCATCCTTGGGGTCTCTGAGAAGGGCTGGGGGAAGGCAGGGGTCTTCCCACACCAGAGACCTCTACCAGGCTGCAAGGTATCTTTTGTCTTCAGAAATCCTATAATTCTTCGAATATAAGAAGAAGAAATATCCCCATCAGTTTCACTCATGGGTACATACTCTAGGAATAAAGCTAAAATCTGACAGTACAAGATACTTCACATTCATTTATGATCCATAATCCCAGAGATTCATTTAAAAGTTTTATTGTTTCTCACCATTTAGGTCAGAAAAAAATATTACAGCAGCATATCAATAGATAATGAGTATAGCTGGCTTGTTTTCTCCAGAGTAAAATGACTTAACTTGTGAGTCAGGCTTGGTCTACTTAGTTTACGGATTTTAAAGCACTTTGAGCACCTGGGCTTTGTCATGATGTGTTAAATAGTGAATGGAAGAGTCCTTTGCTTGGAAATTTAAAGAAGCTAATGGATAAATAAGTAGGAAACTTCACCAGGAAGACCACAGTAGGGGTAAAACTATCAAAGTTATTAGTCAGAGATATCTCCTTGCTCTAGATATTTCTAAAATTTCTGTGGAATATTTCACTTCCCAAAGCTGCAAAGGAACAAGAGCAGAAATGAGAGATTGTGTTCCAGGCACAGAGTGACCTTTTTCAAAAGGGAAAGCATATGTCCTCAAATTCAAGTTGTCTAGTCTTGCTGAAATTCCACTTTTAAGTCAGCTCCCAGGATGAATTATGTCTTCTGGTAAAATAGGAAACAGAAGTCTGACAGCTGACTGCAATCTTAAATTTCATGGAAAATAGCAGAGCATACTCATGGCCTAGGGTATCTTCAGCTTACAGCAAAACCCTTTTGGTGCAGGACAAAGACTTGCCCAGAAGAAAAAAATATCACAGGTCCATTTTCATCTGAAATAAATGGAGTGGTTTGGAAACACAGGAAAAGTCCTAATGATACTTTCAAAGCACTTTTGGCCACAAACATTACTGAAATGTAAAGCTTTCTAGAGACTCTTTTCTTGGAGAAAGGCTCTTTCTTTTCTTCTTTCCATCTTTCCATCCATCCATGCATCCATCCATCCATCTGCCAGTTTGCGTTCCTAAAATATCATCGTAATACCAACGTGCTGGAGAGTCATTAAACAACAACCAATTTCCTCCCATTTAGGCTCATCATTTAAGAAAACTTCAGGGGTGGTAAAAATAAAATAATCTCATTAAGTTATCAAGAAACCCAAATGTGACTTTTAATAAGAAGCTTTTATTTGGCCCAATATTAGTTTCTAAATCACATACTGGGAGCTTCATCCCCCTGGCCTACACGTTGGAAGCTGTAACCAGGGTACTGAAGTGTTGGGTCATTTAAGAGAGACACATTCTTGTAGGGCATCAGTCCTTTCTCTATCCAGCCTTGCAAGTCTTTCTTTCAGCTTTTAGGAATAGAATTTTCTACTTGTCCTTATTACTTTTCCATCAAGTTAATAATTTCTGTTATTTTTGCAATTTTGCAATAATATAGTGTGTCAGGAATTCTAGGATGGGCATGGAGAAAATGAAAAGAATGCAAAATTAGAGACCTAGAGCTTCAGAAAGTGCACTTTTAAACCTGTGAGTTGTTCCTTAATTCTGAAGGGGAAATTGAAAGAAACAGGGAAGGAGTGTCCATAAAAGGCTGTGGTTCTGTATTGTGCCACGTGGGGTGTACCTGAACCCTTTTCTTGTCTCAGGAGAGTCAAAATGTGGATACTGCAGAAGGAAAAGCAAAGAACAGACTTTGGTGTGTGCTATTTTGTGTGTTCAGTCAGCAGAGCCAATTTAGTGCTATTATACTAGGTGGGAATAACTGGGAATGGATAAGTGGCTTTCCCATTTGTAGCAATTTTCTCCTAAAATTTAGGCTTGAAAATATAACATTATTTAGCGAAAGTAGCATTTCTGATTTTCTCTTTTTCTGTCTTCCTGGCAAATATTTACAACTTTGACACCATTGCCAACTGAAGGAGGTGCCTCTCAGAGCCAGGCACCAAATCCCTGCTCCCTTTGCATTGTGCCATTACTGGATGCCACTCTTTCCTTCTCTCAAAAATTGCCTTCATACGGAGACACTGTTGGAAAACTTAAAGGCTCCAGAAAGGGATAGTGAAAGGCGCTGACAAACTTCCTGCCTGCCACAACATTATTCATTTCCTGGCGTGCCCACAGGGATAAAGGAGCAGAGTGAGCTTCCATCAGCACGGAGCATCTCGGTGCCTCAGCCACGGGATGTGCTCCGGCAGAGGAGACCTGAGGCCACACGGAAGGAGACTGCAAGTGACAAATGCAAAAAAGGAGCAAACACCTTCGTTATCCGAAAGAGAAAGATGAGAACACTGAACACCTAATGAGATTAAGGGTGAGGACAAATAGAACATGAAGGGTAAACTTTGCAGTCAAGCAAACAAATAAAATGCTGAAGGGCACTTCCATTCACGACAGACAGAGGAAGGAAGAGATCTGCTTTCATGGCATAGAAACTCTATCGGCAGCCCCCAGGAAGAATTCATTCCTAATGGCACGTGTACAAGCAAGAGAAAATACCTGTACCTACCTCCTGTTCTAATCTTTATTAAAAGATCTAATATACAATCAGCAGCATTTTCTTTCCTATAACTTTACTGAACTGTTGCAAGCAACAACAGGTAAATAACAGAAGTGGGCTGCTTATCTTGTGGCTTATAATCGCATGGAAATTATTGACCACATATTTTTGTGTCCTAGAATGACATAAATGTGTCTGTTTAAACACTCACAAGTCATCAAGTACAGACACAAAGTCAAACTTGCTTGCAACAATTTAATTTTAGGCAGCTCGCTCCCATCATTTTTCTTCAACACAAAATTAGCTAAAGTGACCTTAACTGGGCTGATGTGAATCCCTTTGTGCAGAAGAACCTATACAGAAGGGAAACACAGTTTAATATTTACAAGTGCTTTGAAGAAGACAAAAATGACCTTTCTTAATTAAATGTCATGACATGAAGGGTAATATTGGGATAGAATATGCATCTAAATAAAGTTAGGGTCCTCACGTCTCTGGTAGAGTTAAATATTCTGGGCTGAATTCTCTGACTTAACACTGGTAAAAAACCAGGATTTACTGTTTTGAGATAAATGGAATTACCTTGTTTTATATCAGCAAATCCTGCACAAACCCAAGCTCTCTGATCCTAGACTTGCTGGGATAAGTACATTTAAAGAATTTATAAAGTTCTTGGGGGGAAAAAAAAGTGTTTTCACAGACTTGTACTCGGTAGGAGGTGCAGCTCTATATTAACTTTCACTCAGGAATGCTTCATTATCCAAGATTATAAATTCATTTGACATAATGGAAGGACAGGATAAATTATTCAGAAAAGATGTGAATAGTTTATATGCCATCAGTAAATTCTCAAGGACAGGGAGATTAGAAATATTTTGTGGCATAAGGTTAATTACCTATCTGATGTGAATTCATACATAGATAGTCTCATTTGAAGTATGGTTATGCTTTGGAAATACACACAAAATGTTATGGTCTGCTTATTTCTCCATCTTAACCAAGACTTTAGTACAAGTAGCAGAATATACATTTTTCTGGTTATTTCTCCTGCTGATAATTTTCAGGGCAAGCTGTCATTTCATTTGCTTCAGCCATGCTGGAACATTTTCAGTATTTACACTAGATTTTCTCCATTTAAATTTGTGGGTTTGTTGCAAATGAGGGAAGATACGGCATGAAGGTACAAATCTCTAAACACAAAACATAAACTTTAAAAATTCGGAGGACATTGAGGACATGCAAATGAAAGAAAATAAATGTTTCACATGAAAACTTCTTTTAAAACTTTGCCAATGTAATATGATTAACTCGCTCTTTCTCTTACTTTAACTCTATAATAACGACATATGGAATAAAATGCAGATGGAAGGACTGCTAATGAATCTCATTCACTAATCCACTTCGGAAATACTCAAGAAAAGGGGTAAGGCCTGTTCCAGTCCTAGTGTTAGACCAAAGAGGTGTTTGAGTCCTTCTGGAGCAGCCCTTGCTGTCATCTCCTGGAGCTGACCCTTCTCACCACAAACCTTGTGCAGAGGGAGGAACACGCAGAAATTTTGTCGCACGAAGCAGCGTGGAAAGGCAAAAGCCAGTCAGTACTGGCAGCTGAAGGAGTGCCCTCACCTCGGCATCACTGACATAGGAGACGAACACTCCTGAGGCTTTTCTGGTGACTTTACCTGCAAGGAGGGATGGAGTGGGCCTTTGGGGTGTTATCCAGCAGGAAAGCAGGGACAGTTTGAGCGTTAGGGGAGGCCAAGAAGGGCTGAAGATGAGACTCTCTACAGTTTAGAGATCTGAGCCATCAGCTATAGCTTCCTAGTCCTCTCCAGCACACACAAAAAAAAAAAAAGGACAAAATATAAAAAGAGAACAAGTATCTCTAGTACTTAGAAAAGACACCAGTCATTGCTATTTTATAAGTATAAGCACTTGATTTTTTTATGGACTGCATTTATGGACTTAACTGACTAGTTGTCCTCTCAGCCTCAGTGCATGCATAGAACACCTCAGAGAAGCGGGGTCACAGAACTTGGAAATATACCTTAACTCATAGCTTGTATTTCTGATGCTGCTGAAAATCTGACATAAAATAAATTCGGAAAAACTATTATTATTATATTACATGATCTCTACTAGCAAAGCTTTCATAGCCGTGACATAAATTCTGAGCCAAAAATCACTTTACCCTTTAATAATTACTTTATCTACTGTGACTAATGCTGATTATTTTTCCAGCACTTATATTTTGTTTCATTTTTACAGGATTTCTGCTCAACGCTATTGAAGACTGTCCCAAATTCGTTCAATATTCTTAATTAATATTTGTGTTTCCAAGACATTCTGGTGTAATTACAGGAACATTAATCTGTCAGCAGTGATTTCAGAAAGGTTCACAGACTCTCTGCTCTCAGTGCACTTAATGGGGCCACTTTGCCACAAGAAGCCAGTGGGAGAGACGGGTTCAAATTTAGACTCTTTTCTCTTCTCTGACAGAGAGTATGTTCCTGCCAAGCCAGTAGAATAGCAAAAGAGAATAAACAGCTTATTGAATCAATTTTCAGTGACAGGATGTAGACCTGGTCCAAATTCCCCCAAATCAATAAAAAAAAATCAACTTTCCCCAGTCTCAGAGCCACCCAGAGCTGCTGGGCTGGCTTGCAATGCCAAAGCCAGCCCAGCAGAGCCTGGCTGATCCCAGGGAAGGGGAAGGGCTCTTGCACTCTCAAGGCAACAAGGCTCTGTTTTTTGCTGTTTCACAGAAAACAGGCAAAAATCTGTGGAGGAGGGAGCTTTCCTCTGCTGTACAAACTCCTCAAAAGATAGATTCTATATTTGAATGCCTAATTAATATCCACCCAAAAGTGGCTCAAATACTGGGTATTGGGATCAAGATCTATCCTTCTCTGGGTAGAGAGTTACGACTAATATCCACCTGTAGTCTGATACTTGAGGCAAATGATGCCCAACCCATGGGATTAGCAGGTGTCAGGTTGGTTAGGCTGACCCTTATTTACTTGTTTAAACCCCTGAGTATTGTTATTGTTTATAATACAGCTGTTTGTGGCACCAGCTGCCACCCCGACAGTGTAATAGTGCCCAGGTCTGACCCACTGACACACACGGCACCTTTCTCCTTTGTTAGTTTAAAGTAGGATAAGGACTGAAATCATCTCTGTTCAGGAAAACACCCTGAACGTTTGCAGGGGGAGGCAGTGGCTGTGTGCCAGCTTGTATCAAACCACTATGGCATTGCCAGGCTCAGGTTGTTCACTAAGCTGTGGCCTGTATCCTTCCACCTCTGGAATCCCTGATGCCCAGCCACCAACTGAGCCTCGTTCCCCAGACCAGGGGGAATCCTTGTGCCATGGGCTTGTCTGGCACAGCTCTGTTGACTTCAGCGACGTGGTTTTCTGAAGAACTACACTAATTTATACCAGTTGAGGCTCTGACCTTTTAATACTGAGATCAGTTTAGTCTGCATCAGTGAATAGGTTATCTCTTTAATTTAAATCAGTGCTGCGTATGAAATTACTCAGTATAATTTGATGGTTGGCTAAAATTCTTGAAAAATTTGTCTCGTTAAGGCCTTGCACAGAGTTGAACTTTGCAATATTAATCTTAGCAAATTAAGGCGTAGGAAAATGTGCTTTGTTAGCAAACGACGATTTGTGTCACAAAGCTGAAGGAATTAAGACTCACTGCTTAAACTGGGTGCTGAATCAATGAATTGTGTTCGTGTTAGGGACCCTCATCTTGGGGCTGAGCATGTAAACTTGTGGGGTATTTTCTCACTGTGATCAGATGGAGGGAGCAGCACAGGTGCACACAGAGTCACAGCCCCTGCAGCTCCCACGGGACATTTGATCCCAGGTCTGCAGGAGAGCGGGTGCTCGTGAACCCCACGTCTGCTGTGCGAGTACCATGCAAGGGGAGCTGGAGCTCTGCAGGCTTTGTTACAGGAGGGTGTTGAGGAATTCACATTTATTAAACCACAACAGCAGACAAAATGTCGCCTCTTGTATTACCGATACTGAATAATTTGTTCACTTATTGCCTGTTAATTATGTGCCACTAATAAGTCACTAAACCACTTTGATCCTAATTTGGTGCAAGCTGTGTGAGCTGAGCAGGTTTTCCCCACGACACAGCACTGCAGTCAGACAAGGCACCAGGCAGTTGGCCCCACACCCCCTTTCCCCGTGGCAGCTCCATGCTGGGTGGCAGCAAAGAGAGACACTGACACATGGGGATGAGGGAACGTCACCTCGGGCAAAATTCTTTCCGTGGGAGGCAATAATTTATAATATTGGTGGAAGTTGTGGTACGCGAGCTCTGAGCTACTAGACAGGGTGGTGGCCAGGCTGGTACCCACTCCTCCTTTTTTGTCCTTCACCCTGCTAAAGATCATCTGGAACACTGCCATCACCTGAATTTTTGGCACTGCAGTGGTTTAACCATGCTCATTGAGAGAGGAGCAGAGAAATCTCCTTCCCTCTCATTGTTCCCTATCACAGTTAAACCAGACTGCAAACCCCTTGTCTGTCCACTCCCCCAAACAGAATAATTTTGCTTGACAAATACATTATGTGCAGATAAAAGTTTCCCCTGAGACGATGCCTGTCCTGCAGCCATTTTGCATCTGTGTGTTTGCTATAAATTATAAAGTGAGATCTGCATGACCTCATGCATCAAAGCCAGGACCATATTTTTTCTGCTGTTGTAATTCATCAATACCAGATATTTTCAAGGGTTCATCACACGTTCATTCATATTCTATCAGACAGTCTTTGCATTCACATCTGCTGCCACCACGCCCAGATGTGAAACAACCTCTGAGCCAAAGGAAGGGTCCATGCAACACACTGAGAGATTTTCAGCAAAGTGCCTGGCTAGAGACACATGACGACAATTTTGAAAGAAAATTATACATATAATTTCATTGCAACTTCAGTGCCCTAAAGGTTTTTAAAGTCTGCTTCTAAGGGAAGATGTACCTCTTCATAAACCTCAAAAGTTTAGGAGAACATGGTCCCTTGAAAATTTACCACGGTTCACTGGTTATAATTTAATGCTTGGCTGATACCACTGTTACAAACATGAAAATAAAAACAAAAGTAATTTAAGAGAGGAAACAACCAGCTCTTTTTTCTATCTGGCACGGTCCAGTAGCATAGTAGAGGCTTTTTCAGCAGCTACTTTTAAACGAGAGTCAGTGCCCTGCCTAAAGCTTTGCCTCAGCAGTGACTCACCAGGCAGGGCACCTAAATTTCTAGATGTAAATTAACCCCTTGAGTTCAGGATCTGGAATCCTTTAGTCTGGTTAATCTACAGCCTATGCCAGAAGCAAGTGTGGTTCAATTGCAGGTTTCTATGTACAAATTCCAGGGAAGCTGCTGTGCCACCTGACCTGCAGTGCTGCTGTCCACTTCTAAACCCTCCATTACAATTATTTAGCCTGGAGAGCTCAGTCCCTGCCTTCACAAAGGCTTGCCCTTCCCTCTGGACAGAGGGTAGAATCACAGAATCACAGAATAGAATATAAATTTAAAATTTGACTCCACTGACTTTCAACAAATTTGTGAAAGTTCATGCATTATCTGCAAAAGTCTCAGGAATGTGAATTTAAGTAGGAATTGGTCATCTCACATTTCTGTAGGAAAAATTCTCAGATTAAGATGAATAATATTTTAACTGTGAGACATAGAGGGCATATGAACTAGAAACAAGCCTTATTTGCTATTTATCTAACTCGGTGTTCAGTTTTCACACAGCACAATCACAGAAAGCAATCACCTCAGTGTGCACCTGCAGCCTGCCGTGTCCAGGCATCTACAGCTCTGCCCTGAATAAACACTGCTCATTTCTCTCTGTCCAAATGTATCGAGCTGGGAATTGCACCCAGATGTCAGGAACCCCAGAAGGGTCTGCAGCTGCTGAGAAACCCATTCCCCATGCCTCCGTAACAATGCCCCATTTAAATGCAAAGTGCTTTCGGGGAAGTGCCGGGTCTCTTCCCTCTCTCCCCTTGCCACCTCACCAAGCATTCACAAGCTCTGCTGGCGCTGCAGTCAGTGAGCTGCTCCTGCCCCTGCCTCTCCCTTCCCTGACTGCCTTGGTGCTCAGTCTCACGAGGCTTGAGGGATGGCAGGAATAATACGATGCAGTCTCCAATAAAAGATTCAGATCCAGCCAAAAGGCCTGTAAACAAATGTCTTGCAGAAGCTTTTATCTTCTGAACAAACTTTAGCTCACCCTTTCCTTCTTGGTAAGAAGAAGAGACTGTGAATTTAGAACGTTTGTTATGTAAGGCTGATTATTTTCTTCACCACAGAAACACTTCACAGCTGGATCCCACATCTACCTGAGATTGAACATGCAGTGAAGGAGCAAGGAGACCCTCTGCATAACCTCAAGATCTGTTTAAACTAGATGGTTTTGTGCTGCAGGTATCTTAAAATGTATTTATTCTAGTCTGGATAAAGCTTTAAATCTGTATGAAACAAGTTTAAGTCAGGACTCATCAGGAACTGTGATGCTTTATGAATGTGCAAAAGCCAGTGAACTACCAAATTAAGGAACAAAATGTTCTTTATTTGTGTTATAGTGGTGGTTCCTTCAAATAATCCCATTACAAGACGACTGACAAGGATTCAAGGAATGTCAACATATAAACCATAGACAGGCTATAAATTATTCCTTTCTAAATGTAAATCTTACAGTGCACCAATTAAAATTATCTAAATATTTAATAACAGGTTGCTACCGATTGAAGATCTTGATCTTCCCTATATACTTCCACCACTACCACAGGATTATTAATCATTTCTCTTTGAGGAAAAAAACCAGTAATTTCTAGTGTCATTCTATTAGTCTGTTGGAAAATAAGAATGAGCATGTGTTGCTTTTTTCATGCATGGATGATCTTTTAGATGAATAAATTAATAAAAAATGGTGACAGTGTAATGTTTGCATATTGATAGGATGAATTTTTTATTATTTTCTTAATGTAAGTTTTTGTTTTCTTCTTGCTTTTATACTAGGGGTAATTTTGGAAAAATGTCTTAATTTTCTTTGCTGAACTGGTTAATCAATGTGCCAGAGCAGCTTGTATTACTTGCATTCAGAGTAAAACTTGCATACTGCAGAACAGATGGGTATTGTGAGCTGCTATGATGGCAGAGGTTTTTAAATAATACATGAAGAATTTTTCTATCTCATTAAGTTTCCAGTTTCTGTAAGAAACATCTTTAAGACAAAAGCAAAATATTCTTAGTGGAAGCTGCTCTTGTTTGGTGTAACTAGATGTCTTTAGCTGGTTTGAGGAGAAATATTGGTACCAGGACAAAGGCATCACAGCTGTAACTCTGATTCACAGCTTTAGTGCACAGAGTTGTACAGCAAATGGACTCGGTTCCCGGTGCTTCTTCAAAATCACCAGGGCCAAACACAAATCTAAGGAACAAATAAAAAGGAAGGTGATAAAAATACCTTCCCTTCTTCCACCCAGCTTTCTAGAATACTTACAAAAGGCTCCCACCTCCCCAAAAGCAGCTCTCTTCATCTCCTTCTACATTACCAGTCTTTTCCCCCTATGGTTTCATTTTCAAGGGCATACCCATTTATTAATCAGAAACCCTGTCTGTTTGCATGTCTTCTGAATTCTATTGAGAGAGAAATTGGTAAGCACAGAAATTTCTTATAAGTTTCACTCACAGGCTGCACAAACAGTAGATTATTTAGCACCATTTTGAACAGAGAAAGAGAAAAAGGCCAGTGCTAAAGAGGAAATAAAGGCAATTACTGAATTTTTCACTTAGAATGCTTATTTGCTATTCTAATTCTATTCTATTAAAAGCATAATGGGGTAAGATAGTTTCTGAGTCCAGTAGTTTTGCTAACATTCAGACCATAAATTTTAGATTTACACCAATCACAATAAGGAATAAGATATGCCAGTTGTCAGAATTCATTTTCCCTTTGAATAAGCTGAGCTGGAATGCAATTTAAATGAGATGAGCCAGAACAGCAGACCAGCACATAAGGACTATGGCCCAGTATACAAAACAAACATGTTATGAATATGAGCAATGAGAATACATTCATTTATCAAGACATCTACTGGGGGAGGGGAGACTGAAAGCTGGCACGATACAAAAGAGCCATCAAGATGGTCAGCCTGGTCCACCTCTGCACTCCTGAAAATACCCAATCCTTATTAAAACCAGAGCAAGTTCTGCCTTTCTTGCCACCTGAGCTGCCTTTGCTGTAAATGTGAGCTGAAGGTAAGGGCTCAAACAAAAGATTGTTGTGTCTCGTTTGAGAGTGCTGTGAAGAGACAAGATTTAACTTTCGGCAGTTTAAGGCATCATCTGATCTGTGATACCTGCCCACAACTTAAAGACTTCTTTTCTCTTGTAAATCAAAGCACCTGCCTTGGATTCCTCTGTCCACTTCGAGATTGGCTGAACCCAGGCACTGGCAAGAGGGTGAGCAGGGTGAGCTCCAGACCCTGCAGACCCCGCTACAGCTCATCTGTGTCAGCCACAGCCAGGAAGTTTTACCTTTCCTCTGGTCCTCTGGCTTTCAGTCCCACTGCTGGACTCTCTGACTGTCCCTACATCAACACCAACGAGGTGCTTCCTCCATCAGATTCCTGGTAATGCTTGCTCCTGCCTTCGAGTATCTTCAAATTCCATTCCAGAAGTGAATGGAGACAACAATAAGAAACCGTGTATATGTGAAATGATAGCCAATGATAATTGAGAACAAACAAAAAAAGAAGATATAGCTTCTATTCGATTCATAATTTTAACAGGAGCACACATTTTAACAGCTCGAGAACTCCTGATCCTGTGAGATCTAGGGGTCTTAGCATCACACAGCACTCTACTGGCTACTAGGAAGAAAAAGTCTATCCCAAACAAAACCACGACTAGCTCTATATATTAAAGGCACATGAAACTATTTTATAGGCAGCCTAAATCTCCACATAGCTTTGAACTGCCACCTGAATGATGCGAAACCAGATATTCTCCCTTCCTAAGAATTTGTGAGATAAAAAAACATCATCACCCCCATGGTCATTAATTGCTCTCAAGACTGTCTAATTCCCATAGGAAACACTGGATACACTGGCTTGGAGCTCAGTAACCTGACTGGATTTGTTTGCTTGTTTTAAATATGCCTACCATTACATCCCCAGTTTAACTGCCTGAATTTCCTGCTTCTGAAATATTTATGAGCTGACTCAGGTGCCATTGGTTTACGAGTATCAGCAGTTTTGTCACAAAGTGGTTACTTTTGCTTAGTTTTCATAGCTCCTTAGCAGATTTTAGTTGTTTCTGCTTGCATGTTACCTGCTTCTGCAGAGGAATGCACTTCTCTCAGCACTGATAAGTGAGCTGATGTTTTCTCTGGAATTCCTGGGCACTAATTCCCTCTCAAAACAATTATCCAGTACATCTTGCAAAAACCTCACCACGCAGCTACACAGCCACATTTGAAAGGCGAGATACAGGACAAGATGTACAGGTAATTTGGAGCTCCCACCTTACAACCTCCTTGGGTTTTGTTGGGGTTTTTTTTAGGGTCAGTGATGACAGTAAATAGGATTAGTTAGAGAAGTTAGTGCAGCAGATAGAGTTTGGCTGCACATGAAGGTCTGTGGCATGTGGCCATTGCTTTTGGCAACATGTGGATTATAGAATTGTGCATTCAGCTCTTTCCTTCTCATGTCGGTGTTCTGCCAAGTCTCTCAGGGTTTATTTGTGCTTTTCAATAGCATCTGTACCTCCCACTTCCCATTAAAATATCCTAAATCGAAATGCAATGAGATGTTCTCAGCATTTCCTAGTTTAGTCAAGAGCTTGGTTGAGTTTGATTAAAGTTGTTAAGCAATTTTAATTTGAGGGGTAAAAAACGGAGGGAATGCAGGAATAGTCATAATAGAATTATGTGCCTCAATTAACATTTAAAAATGATCTACGTGGCACCAACAAGACACGATGGCTGCCAGCCACAGTGAATGCAGCAACCAGAGCAAATTTAGGCACAGCCAAGTGGGAACTGGCACCTGCAGAGAAGAATGCAATGCAGTGATGTGACTGTGGAAGCCGTGGAAGAGAACAAGAGGCACCTAATGAGGCAAAGAGCAGGCCCTCCTCTCCTTTCTGCCTCTGGTGCCACTTGCACGAACTTTCTTCTCCAGGCACTCTATCCTAACCTTGGGCAAGCCCCTCCTCTTAAGGGAGAGAGACTTGAAAAGTGAAGGGAGCTGAGCCAGATGGGACAGCACGGGGACAGTCTGACTGCGTCTGTGTGGAGAAAGAATGGAGAGGAAGCATGGGATGAACCACGTGTTGGCTGACTTGGCTGATGGGCCAGAGGCCACTGGAGGCGTTCCCATGGCAGGGAACCTTCCAGCGAGTAGGATAAGAGAACTGAGAAATTCATTAGAATACTCAAAGTTGTGACCAGAGAGGAAACTTGTCTCTCCACAGACTAGTGGAAATTATGGGTAAATTCTCTGTAGGGTGTGGGTGATCAGATAGGGGTGCTGATGTAACCCATTAAAGCTTCCCTAGTTTCATTAAGAGCAGCTGACTTCCATCACTCCCTTTATTGTTAGTTTCATAACAAAAGCCCTTGACACACCTTCCATCCCATTTTATGTTATAGTTCGAATACGTTTTAATATCACCTGAATGCACGGCCATTTCACTGCTCCCCGGAACAGACTATCAAACAGTAATTTACAGCTTTCTCCCTTCTTATAAGCATTAAAGTATTTTTTCTTCTCCTTCCTTCATTTTTTCCTCTCATTTGAGTATGGATAAGCCACCAAATAAGAATTAATTCTTTCTGCAGGCACTGCCTAACTAATAACAGGGCAGCTCTTGGCAACTCAGAGCACCTTGCTCCTGTTATTTCCCAGCTTGTTCTCATTTACTCCCTTGTGCTGGTTTCAGCTGGGACAGAGTTAATTTTGTTCCCAGTGGCTGGTACGGGGCTGTGCTTTGGAACTGTGCTGGACACAGGGTTGGTAGTACAGAGATGTTTTTGCTACTGCTGAGCAGGGCTCACACAGAGCCAAGGCCTTTCTGCTTTTTGTACGGCCACGCTGGCGAGGAGACTGGGGGTACACGGAAGGTTGGGAGGGGACATGGCTCGGACAGGTGACCCCAGCTGGCCAGAGGGATATTCCAGACCACGTGGCATCAGGCTCAGTATAGAATGTGGAGGGAAGAAGGAGGAAGTGGGGGATGTTTGGAGTGATGGAGTTTGTCTTCCCAAGTGACTGTTCCGCTTATGGGGCCCTGCTCTCCTGGAGGTGCTGAACACCAGCCTGCCCATAGGAAGTGGTGACTTAATTCCTTTTTTTTTGCTTTGCTTGTGTGCACGGCTTTTATGTTCCCTATTAAACTGTCTTTATCCCAACCCACAAGTTCTCCATCTTTTACCCTTCCCATTCTCTCCCCAGTCCCACTGGTGAGGGAGAGAATGAGGGGCTGCCTGGGGCTGGGCTGCTGGTGAGGGTGAAACCATGGCATCTGTGAATAAGGAACTGTGTACAGTCTTTAAAACTCTTTTGTTGCAGTCTGGTCAAACCCTCCACATTTCCTGTTCTCCTGCTCTTTTGCAATGAAAGCTGAGTAGGTAACAGCCTTCAGAAAGAACTGTTCTGACATGGGTCTTCCCTTCTTCCCGACAGTGCTCAGTGATTTTACTTCATGCAAAGGACTGAAAGCCAACTAAGTATTGCACTTCTCCTCCCTCCCCACCACCTTCCCCAAGAGTAATTTTAGTGGAGCTTTGATTGATGTCAGATGAAATTAACTGGAAACATTTAATGTGTTTAACATGTAAAGGCTTCGGGCTCTATTCAATTGGAGTTAGAGACTTTCTGTGCCTCATAAACTCAGAGGACACTGAAGCCTGAATTTCAGCTCTGCAGCCAGATGACTTATTAAACAGCACCTTGACTCCTGCCATCATTGCTGCTTTTCACTCCATTATTAATAGAAGGAGGACTTGAACTGATGGCAGCAAGAATGGAATCAAAAGTCCTGTGGCAGAGATGCTGTTAATTTTAGTATTGTGTCCATCATTAAACATCAGATTAAATCAAGCTGTATTTCCCTCAGCAGCTGTTGAAAATCCTAGTTTAACCAAGTGAAGAGGAATATTGGGCTTCACATGGAAGGATGAATGAGGTTCCTGCTAACAAATAGCTTAAAGAGAAGGGCTCTGAATAGACAGGGAGGTTTCATGAGGCATCTGCTCAGGACTATAGTCTCAGGTTTCTTAAAACTAGATAAATCTTTGGTCATTTAAAAAATTGGAAGTTGAACAATTTTTTTCTCCCTTCTCATACTTGTAGCAGCACCTGGAGAAGAGATTTATTTCTAAGTCAACAAGTTATATCAAGTTAGAAAGAAAATGGCTTTTTAATACGTACTTCCTCTCTGACCATCTACTGAAGGCAGATTAACCCTGATAAGGGATAAATATGAGAGACTCTGGGGCTCCTGAGGGATGCCTCAGTCAACCACAGCTGAGCAAAGGGAAGGAATCTGTGAGGGTGCAAGGCAGTCTTTGCTCAGGGAATGCTCCACTGAAAACTGGTGTGAATCAGAGCAGTGCACAGGCTATTCAGGACATGCAGGATTTGAACTTTACTTACTTCTAGAGGATTTACTTGCACCTGCGTTTCTACTGGTACTCAGTAATACTTTATTGACTTGTAAGCAAGTCTATCAACAGCAGAATTTTTTTCCTAAGTGATAAAGGGGCTTTGAAAGGTCTGTCTATACAAATACCAGACATTATCCTTTCTACCCTCTATTCTTTGCCATTTCTAAATACATTGGCTTGCCTTATATATTACTCTGTGATTATTTACCAACTTCTCTTTAGCACGCACTCAACATGCCAAGCTCAGAGCAGCTGGGCTGTTAAAAAGTCATGCTTCAGTGAGACAAGTGGACTCTATTACTTAGTTATGGCTTACAAAGCTTGCCAATAATTCTTCAGAATCCAGCTGCAGTTGTGACTTCAGCAGCTTATTTGCTACAGCCACGGCACTAATGGAGCAGTTACCATAGAGCAATGGCTTCACTGTTGCTCTAATGCAGACTAGTGGCTTTCTGATCAATTTCCCCCTCATAAGATCTTGATAAGAGTTCCACAAGACATTCTTAGGATTATTAAATACTTTAAGTAGTAAACTCACACCCTCCGTTCTACCAGAACACTTTTCATTTTCGTAGTTCATGTTACATCTCATTTTCTCCCAGAATGCAACAAGAGTTGAGTTTCAGTTGCCTTGCTCTGGAGGCAAGCAGCAAGTGGTGGCAAGGCTGAAATTAGCCAGACTTTTGCTGCTCACAAAGGATTAAACCAGTTGATGAAACTCTGCAGGTACATTTCTCTCAAAGTGTCAGAGAGGAGATAAGAATTCAGTTGGCTGAAGCACAGAACCAGCTGAGATGCAGTCAGAAGCCCTGCAAGCATTTAAAGTTCTCTCAATGTGAAATGAAAGAAGTCCACAAACTACATGAAGAGTATATATATAAACATAGATCACAAATCATATAAATTTCTCAAAAGTGAGGCCTTCCACTAATTTGCTTTAAATCTTCCTCTTTCCAAGAAATCAAGCTGGAAAATTAAGAGCAGTGGGGACCCATGTATTGTACTGAGACTTTTAAACAACACCATTCATTTTAGTTTCATCCTTCTGCAGTAGTTTGAAGTAAGTGTATCACATATGCTTTCTGCTGAACATATATATTTATATATATGTATATATTCTGGGGAAAGCATATAGTTCTTTCTCAAAACACCTGTAAGATACCTCGGATGTATTTCATAATTGCAGATGAATAACCTTGAAAGGTTAATCAACCAGCAACCATTTTCTAGGCCATGTGTGAAGCCAGGGAAAATGGAAACAGTTGTGCTGTCTGAGACAATTTATTTTTCTGTATCTTCACTGCAAAATAGTCTGTTAGAGGGTATCAAGAAGGACCCATGCCATGCAAATACAAGGTCATACCCAATGAGTAATGGGCTGGCAATTCCAGAGGGTCATAGGGGCGGATTGCTGCTATTTATTTCATAACAGGACAAAGATCAAAAGTTCCTTTGCTGTGTCTGTCATGGCTTCAGGACCAACCACACAGTGCAACCACTGCTATGCACCAGGAGGAAATCAAACAGCCTGCACAGATCATCATCGGTGCGTGTTCGAAGGCACTAACAGAAAAAGCGTCAGAACTGGCACATGTCTCGAGTTCTGTGTGAGGCAGCTGAGCAGCCAGGTTATCCACAGTTATTGCTGGATCTGTCTGCAGTGATAGGCCACAAAGTCTGCCCATAAGCCAGTCCTCAGGGTCAGGTTCATCTGTCGTGGAGAGGCTTTCAAAGCATATCTGAATGTCTCCATGTACTCAATACTCAGATATACAGTGTGATCCCCAGCTCATACACTAAAAAAGCACTGTTCAACATCTTGTGATAAGTTAATTACAATATTTTTTAGATGTTGAAGAAAACTAGAATGTGTTCCGACTCAGGCTAGGCAAAAATAAAGCAGCTATGTGATGTATGGAATTAGTTTGATTCAAAAACCATGCTTTACTAAAAAATGTATGGTCTTTTCCTGAAGCAGCTAGAGAGAAACAGGAAATTATTAGGTGTTTAAACATGAAAGGGACAAATATTGATCTCATAGCTAAACTGCCAAAGGAAAGAGCAATCCATTTCCTTCAAAAGGCAGTGTTGTAATATGAGTTCCTGAGAAACAGGAAGACATGAAACAAAAGTGATAGTAAGATCAAGATGTAGCGTTAGCTAGAGAATTCCATTCCCCCAAATTACGTCCAGCGCTTTAGAAGCTGTGTGCATACATGGAAGCTCTGAAGCATCACTGGGTTTGAATTCCCCTTCTGCAATCCTCCTATTCCCAAAGGAGCACTGGAAATTTTCATCAATGCAGAATATCAAATATTGAGGGGTTGAACTCCTAACTCCACGGGAGTCACATTCCCACTCCCTTGAACCCACTTTTTATTTTTTTTACTTTATTTTTCTACTGGGTAGAAATAAGGCAGGAATTCAGGCTGAGAAACTAATAGCAAGCACAATCCAGACCACACTGAAAAGACAAACTGCCTAAATGACTGGGTAAAAATGGTAAACCACTCTCCTTACAGACTTCCAACCTGAACCTACCAGCCCATTAAAACAGAGAGACGGCTGAGGTCGCCAGCCTAATGGTTTGCTGAAGAAACAAGGGCGAATGTCAGGAGCAGGACCAACTCCCACCTCAAAAAGCTTTTCGTCAGTATGTGCAGGGATTTGCTGACTCCATCAGGTCGTGGGGCAGGGAAACGTGGAGCAGTCTCCACCTCTCAGACTCTCTGAGAGAGAGGCAGCACTCTAAATTCAGAGTGCCTCTCCTTCACAAACCCCAATTTTTCTGACAAGGCAGCATTTGGAGTCTCTGTGGAGCTGCATCGCACAAACCAAGGCAGGATTTGGAGCATTATGAATTGTGATATATCAAAGGTGAAAACACAGCCAGAACTGGGGGCTGCTGTATTTTAAGTGCGATTGAAGCTGATTTCAGGTAGCAGAGGTGGCGCTGGAGCAGGATGGGCAGAGCTGCTCCCCAAGGTGCCCACGCTGGGCACTGTGCCCCGGTGAGAGCAGAGAGCTGCTGCCCGAGCCCCGGGGCACAGCTCCCCTCAGCAAGGCTGTGACCTACAGTGCTGTCACCCCGACAGGAAACCAGGACATCTCCACTGCCATTTCCACCCCGGGAAACCAATATTCTGTCACTGGACTGGCTGCAGGGAAAGGCAATGCCAGGCCAACAGCTACTGCCTATTCCTGTTTCTTTGGGAGCAGCAGAGATTTATGGCATAGAGAGAAGCAGAGTTCTCCAAAGTGTCCTAGGAAGGCCTGGGGAGGGAGATTGGAAATTCACAGCTCTTCCTGAGGCAGCAAGGAGGCTCCAGGACACAGACATCACATGAGATGGCAGTGCTGGAGGAGAAGCTCAAAGTAGACTGTGTCCGGAAAAAGAAATTTGTATTTGCTGTCTCCAGTTGCTGGAAGTGGAAAAATATCTATAGTCCTGTCTTTGACCCCAGTAACTCTTCTTTTTATCACAAGTCCCTGCTTTAAAAATGTAACAGAGACTACAAAATGTGGCGTTAAATACTTTGGGATTAGAGATACAATCTGAGAAGCAACAGTAAAATAGTTCATCCCACAAGAGATTTCACTCATCTCTTTCAGAGATAAGTACACAGGGAGCTGAAAAAATAAATTTGCCCTTGATATCTTCCTGGGTAACCTGAGAGGAAAATTAAATCCAACTTCTTTCCTGAACATGACATTTATTTTGCTTAAGGAAAATCATGTTTATCAGTTACGTGTAGCACTTCTGATTAACCATTAGGAGTGAGGGGACAACAAAAAAGGTTTGAAGGCTTAAAGTGAGTGTGGATATAGAGATTGTCCTGATCTTGAGAGGGATAGACTTAGCTGTCATTCCTGCTAACCAATACAGTGCTTTGTGATGCCAAGACTTCTAGAAACTCTCACAGGATCAGGACTCTTTCTTGACATTTTAAAGGCTGTAATGCTGTTAAAATTATGAACCAGAGCTTTGTCTTTTTTTTTTTTTTTCTAATTATAGTTAGATAGCATTTCAAAAACATACAATCTCCTATTGTCTCAATTTCTTTCCAAAATTATTTTTCAGGTTTTCTTCCCTCAGTGAAAGAAGTTAATCTGCCCTAATACATTATTCAGGATTATCTCAGAAAGTCTTGTCAATAAAGATATAACAGAATATCAGCCCTTCCCAACTAAGGACACAATCATAGTGACAATTCTGGGGTCGGGTGGGGCTATAGCAATCCCCTCATGCTTCTTCTCTGCAGAAGAATCTTTCCTCAATGATCTGCTGCTTTTACTTTGTCAGGCACACGAGTCTGAAGCACACAACATAACTTTTTGGTGTTTTGGCTTGCTTTTCTTTAAAGATTTCTTAAATTAAATAGAACTTCTGTTGCCAAAAAAAAAAAAAAAAAAGCCCAAACCTAAAGTGAATTTGCTGACTTTATGCTAAACTCCATTTCCCTCCCAGTTTAAAGTGATCTTTGATGGAAACTAAAATGTGCAGGTGTCAAAGTGTATCAGTATTGTATACCAGAGATGTGCATAACTGAGGTTTTTTCTGGCACTTCCTCCTTCCAATTTATTAAAGGTTGTGTCAGAATAAATTTATGTAAGCAAGGATCAGATTTTATTAGTGGAACATCATTAGCTTTTAATGAATAAGAGTAGTTTAGGAAAAGAGCTGATAACTAAGGTAACATTCAAGAGCTGAGCTGTTTCTCCTCTCTCCTTTCCACCACTTGTTTTAACCCTGCCAGTAAGCGTGGAATGCAGCACTGGAGAGCAGAACTGGCTGTGTTAAAGCCGTAGTTCAGCAAAGCAGCTGACAATATTCCTGTGTTTATCACTTTTCAGCACAGCAATATGTGCCAAGGCTCTGTTACTTTAGTGTAACTTCAGGAGTTATGCAGATTTTTTTTCTAAACAGAAGCCAATTAAGCAGGGTCCAAAACTGCAACCATTAATGAGGTTACAGGAACAGCTGGCAAACAAGAAGCTCCACAGTGGATGGGGACAGACAGAACAAAGATGGCCCCTGGTCCCAAAGCCTAAATTGCAAACTCTTGGAATATCCCGAGGATTGTCCATCAGGAATGTAACTGATCCTCACCAGCAGAGAGAGATTTAAACTGACAAGGGAGCTCTCCAAGCTATCAGAGAGGACGGAGATGTTGCTGAGCTCTCCTCACACAAAACAACTCTTCCCCCCTTATCTGCAGACTTGTGGGGACTGCTTTCTCCACCACAGCAGGTAGTTTTGCTTCCTGCTCGTGTTTCATTATCAGACAGATAATGAAAAAGAGAAAGTGTGCCACAGTTACATAATCCAGCTTCAGAAACCAGTGCTGGATGATATCAGTGCATAGGTTTTGCCCAGCTCTACTAGGATGCAATAGGAATGAAATGCAAGACATCAGTGCTAATTGCCATTGGCATTGAAATGTCTAAAATCCCACTGGAGGTACGATACTTAGAGCTCACACCACTCTTAGAAATGGGCATCTCTCTGCTCTCCTATTTGACTGTGGAATACTTATGAATTTTTTTTATTCCCTCCAGTCAGCAAAGACAAACATACCCATGTCTCAGTACTTCCCATTCAGTCCCATACAGCAGACTTTGGGGGCAGCAGAGGCACTGGCAAAGGCCTTTCTCTCCCACCAGCTTTGCTGGGCACATCTGGAAGCCACAGGCCAGTGGAAGGCAGATCCATGGAAGAGCCACCCCCCAGTTCAACCTGAGAAAGAGCAGCCCCACCCCAGCAAAAGGCACGGAGCTGTTCCCCGGCAAGTTTGCTTTCTTTTTCTGGACACAGCACAGGAGAAGGACATTACAATTTGACAAGAGTGAATCCAGATGTTGGGTCTTGCTATTGGATTAGCAGAAGTAGGGCAGTCGGTGCAGAGTGCCAAACACATGCAATCTTATTTTGCTGTTCCGCTTTGGAACAGCTCCGTGTGCTTTACATTGGACCACACGCCCTTAGTGCCTCTGCAGACTGCCCAGACAAAGCTGAAGGAAGCTCCAGCGTGCACCTGCTTTGATCATTCTTGATCCTTGTCAGGTTTGTAACCCCAAAAGATCTCGTACACGGATTGTTCTCTTTTTACAACCTCATCAAAATCCCTGCTGGAATTCAGGCACAGATCTGACAGTAAAACTGGGCTAAATGCTAAAGGCCCATTAGGTTTCCTGTGCCCAGTCATTATGGACTACAGAGATAATTGACTTCTTGGTCTGGATCTCTCTGAGGTTTTGGGGAAACACTGAGAAGAAAGATTTTCTTATCCTTTCCACTGGGAAGCTTAAAAATAAAGCTTTCTAGAGAGCTAAGACACAGATATTGCCAAAATGTACCAGAAGCACGTTAAAGGTTTGCATGACCTTAGCCAAGAAATGCACCACACCCTCTGAAACCAGGTAATACCATAAAGCCTGCAATAGCCTCTTTGCCAGGCAACAGTTACCAGCACTCCTTGAGTGCATTGAGCCTCGGATTAAAGCCAAATCAGCAAAGTTCTTATAAGGATGCAGTTGCTCAGTTTTCCCCAGAGTAGCCCTGCTCATATCAGAAACTAACAACAAGGATTTAGATAAAAGCACATTTACATATTTTTTCCATTAAAGAGAGATGTTACTCACACAAGGTTGGTATCTGCTTATAAAGTTGAAAATCCCTTGTGTGCACAAACAAATATCATTTGAGAGATTTTCAGAGTCGTATGCAGTACGTGCCTATCAATTCCTGTTAATTTGAGGAGGCTGCTGATGAACCAAACAGCCACTTTCCTCTCCTCTCACAGATGCCTGCAAAAAACAGGAAAATAGACTCAACTTTTTCACGTAAGCCCACAAGATAAAAGAAGATGAGAGGCTCTGTAACTCAAATCCCTGCTTTTTGAGCATGCAGAACTGCATGCAAGCACAAACTAAAGTGCCTCTTCCCCATTTCACATTTTTACAGTTTATTGGTGTATAAAGTAGCATCCAAACAGCCCGAAACAATTCCATCTCTGCTGTAATTACAGGATCCCACTAAAATTACGAGATTCCACCACTAAAAATGTCTTAACTGCTTTCATAGTTTTCTACAGAACATTGCTTATGCTGCCTTGCTTCTTGCCAAATATATTCCTGAACACACGCAGAAACACCCCCATCCCCAAACTGGCCATTGCTCCAGTGGCTCAACACACAGATTTATTCTAATGGGCAAACTGGATGCAAAGGACAGCTGTGCTGTGGACCAGCACTGCCCTGAGTTCAGCTGACAGCAAGCAGCGACGAGATCTGTCCCAGAAAGCCATGGCAAGTTCACTACCTGAACACTCACTTCATCCTCACAGATATTTATCTCTCCAGATTGAGTCCATTTGGTATATTAGTCACAGACTCCCTAGCCATGCTTCAAGCACAGCACAATATAGCATGAATCACTGCGCTGAATAATCCAGAAGTACGTTTCAAATATATCTTTTACCATGCTCCTTTTTACTGATCTTTCTTTGATGGATCATAATATGATCACTTTAAAAGTAGTTTAAATAATAGCTGCACTTCAAAGGATTTTTTTCTTTTATCTTATTTAAAACTTTACATCAATTGTCATGTGTCATGATTCCACACAGTTATTATCATGCTGACGTTTAAATATTGCTTCCTTATGGATCTGTTAAGTATCACTCCCTGCATTCACCCCTTTAACCAGAAATATTTATTCCCTACAGCAACAGACTCTTCCACTCTAACACACTTTCTGCTTTTTGTTCTCATAGCTGTGTTCTTCACTTGTATTGTTAAATCCTGAGGACACCGATGACTGTTTCATATGGCCTATATTTGAAAAAACAACTGCAGGACTCAACAGCATTGGCAGGAGCACTGATTATCAGCCTTGCTAATCTCGATGTCGTTCTGCAGCCTCTGGTTCTGATGATGCCAAGTAGTTATAAGGAATTCATAGCCAGGGTCCAGGTGATACAGGTTCCTTTCGCAGTTCTGCCTCTGAAGTGTTGATTGATTTCTGAGCAGCTGCTTGATTTTCCTCCATTAGGAAGCAGAAGTAATGATGCCAGGTCAAACTCAAAGCAAAAGAACATTTAGTTCTTCCCTTTGAACTCCTCTCCTCCCTACACAAACCCCTACTGTTTTCACATCCTGTCATTATGTTAAGGCATAAGGGTTTTATTCTGCCTGATCTGAAGCAAAAAAATTATGTGATGCTGGGCACACAAGTATATCTCACAGGCAATACCAAAGATTTAAATTTTGATAGAAGCATTTAAAAAATGTCACTTTTTCCTTCTCATTGGCAAGCACAGCTCATGCTCGTCCTTCTCCTGATAGTGACAGGTATTCTTTTTGTGAATGATTTTATACTTCCATCCAGCCTCCACTCTTGGTGTAAGGCTACTCATCCAGAGTTCAGCCAAAAACCAGAGATGATGGAAAGTAGTTTTGTCTACTTGCCTTAAGTAGTTCCGCTTAGAGAGGATGACTTACTTCGTAAAAAGTAGGAGTTAAGCCTGAAAAATAGCCTTAAGTTGAAAAACCAGCAACGAGCTTCAAAAGCCAAAACTTACAATTTAAGGCAGTTGCAATGAAAAACCATATTTCGTATTATTCAAGTGAGATCTTTCTGGCAAACAGCTGAGTACATCTGCACAACATACAGCAAACTAATGACCTACAAACTCAAACATCAGAGATGGCTTTAATTAAGCTTTTTTTCACAATCCAACTTGCTCGTGCATTGGTTGTAAACACCGACACCCTTGTTTAAAGCTGCATTTGTTGTGTAATATTTGTGGCAGCATTTCAGACATTTTGCAGCTTCGGGAGGTGAGCTAATCTGAGCTGTGTGTTCATACCAGTCAAGGAAAGCAACTGCAGTCCATGCACAAAATTTAACTTACTCAAAGAAGTTTAAAACTTGAAGTTTGTATATACCAAACTCACAGTTTAGTTTTATTACACAAAATCTCAGCTTTAAGTGGTACACGTGCATTTCTGCTGTGACAGCTTTACTGGGTTTGCATCTGTTTGATTGTTTTCACAAGTGGTTCCCCCCATTCTTATTCCCATAAAAGTATCTTGTCAATCTACAAAAATATCTACTTTTTTTCAAGGTCCACTATTCTTTGTACATGAAATAAAGGATGTAAAGGCAAGACTTGAGGCACTATGTCGTAGTCAATGTACTTAACAAAGGTATTAATACACTGCTCCCTTTAGTACTCAAATTTACACATAGTTGGTATATTTAATTTTCAATTAAAATTGCTTCATAGAGCAATCAACCTAAACTTCCTAATAAAAAAAAAACCCAACTAAATCAACAACAACAAAACATATAAAAAACACCAACCAAATTAAAAAAAAAAACCAAAACAAAAACCAAATACAAACACAAATACAACAACCCTTTCCTGCTTGGAAATAAAGTTGTTTATTGCCATTAAGGCACTGCATACGTGTTTCATGCTGACCTGGCTACATGTCAGCATTTCTTTGTGCATGGAGTAGGTGATCCCTTTAAGTCACAGCCATTTCGTTATTGAAATAGAAGACAGGAGTTCCCAGCACACTATCTAGATGCTATAAATCCTGCAAGTGCACACGGTACATTACAGCTGCTGATCGTGAGTGGCTTTAGTTGTTTTCCAGGCATGCCAGTTTCTCTCCCTCTGTTGTCTTCAATCACAGACTGTCTCAGTAAGGAAAGCCCTAAGTGAAAGAGAAAACAGAGGAGAAATGAGGAGAGAATAGAAAGAATTATTATACTGAGCTTCTTTAAGAAATGAGAAGGACTCTTGCTGTGGCACTACTCCCACAGCCCGTGCAGAAAGACTGCTCTGACTGCTCTGACTCAGCTTCGCTGGGTGATTAGGCAGGATTAGGTGTGTCAGTGAGAATAAAGCCAGTGCACCACGTGTGATCTGTCCTGCCTGGGTGGCCTCAAAGGCCACAGTGCTCCCCTGCTTGCAGAGATCTTTCTGCTCATCAGCCAAGGGGCAGAGCATGATTATGAGCACAGGATTTTAACTCTGTTTGCCCCTTCCTCATTTTGGGACTAGTTCAGGTTAAGCCTCCAAAAGCTCAATGGCAGTGGTGAACATGCCCAATTTTAGGTGGTATTTTTCCCCTCAGATGAGCAGCTACCACCTAGACAGTGCGTATAAAGGCTTGGTCCTAACTACCAGGTAACGATTAGCTATGATGAATTAAGAAGCAGTGCCTCTAGAAAGTATTCTATATGTTCTGCAGTAATTAAGGTTATTTTTAGGATAATACTCTTATAAATTGTTGAGTTCCTGGATACCTGTGAGCAAAAACCCTGGCAAAGTTGCATTTGTTCTTTTAGCAAGAATAGAAAGCATTAATAACCGACAAGGCTTTTTCTCTTTCCATTTACAAAGCCTTGGTTTATTCCCCTTCTTCTAACATATTAAATTAATTGGTTTTCACGCTGTTTCCTGCTTGTTTAGCATAACCAGTAAGTGGATTAGTTCTTTATCTCAGCTATCCATAGGTTTCTTTAGGAAAAAAGGTGATTATTGCTGTGGTCGCCACATGGTACCCTGTTCTTAATCCCCTCACTGGATCTTTGATCCATGTACAGTTAAACATGTGTGTCCAGGGCACACTGCTGTGCCTCTCTATCCCTAATCCTCCCCAGAAAACCAGAGGGTTAACAGCTCTAGATGTTAATGGACTTAGAATCAGGGAGCCAAATAACATTCCTGAAGTCAGAATAGGTGACAAAGCAGAGATCAGAGGGATCTGAGCTTCCCATTATGTTTTGTTTTCAAAGAGGTAACAAACTATGAGTGCTCTAACAACACTGGCCAGCAGCCTCATCAGTGTATGATCACAGCATTTTCCACTCCATTAAATAATTCTCATGTTATGTGAAAAGCAAAGTAATGCATCACAAGTTTTAAATAAAAATAAATCAATACACATCCAGAACACCAGTGTTTTGAGCAAATACTTGGTCAGGTTTTTTTATAGAACAGGCTGCAACCCAGTGCTTTTTCAAATCGTGATTTACTTCAGTCCACTGCAAGATTTTTAACAAAAAGCTAGAAAGTCCTAAAGACAGAATGACTTGAAACACCCTGATGAGTGCCTCAAGCATACTTCAGTCTATAGGAACCAGTTTTCTCCAGAGTAGCACATGCTTTCTCTGATGAATGGAAAGAACATCCCAGTATAATTACTGAAAATGTGAGCTTTATGTTCCAGTACAGAATCTTGGGTATTTTACATTAAATGCCAACTAATGTTTTATTCAAGTCACAACAGCAACACAACTCAAAAGAAAAGACACAGTGATAGTCTTGATTCCCTCTTGTCAGATCCATTCTGTGCTGGTGAGATGCCATCAGTTTCCAGATGGCCTCACTGTATAGAAGTGATATGCAGAAGAATTGCTGTAGTAAAATGACAAACAATCAGGTCTAATAAACTTGACATTTTGGGTTGTTTCTAATTATCATGGGTAACGAGCTAAGGCCAGAATGATCAGTTTCAGCTAAGTTTACTTATGCTTATAGTTCTTTGAATTTCAGTAGTGGATGAGATCTGCTAAAGTTTTGTTCATCTTCTACACAAGATGTACATGTCCCTAGGAGTCACATAAATGTGTGTCCTGAAGGGATAATCCTAAAATCATTCCTTTCCTTCTGCTAAAAGTTAGAGCTACGTATTAGAGTAACACTGTTTTTATTAATGAGCCATATTTCAGGTCTCTCTTCTCAGAAATGCTTTCCAGAGCAGCGATGTTTATGGCTTTTCCTGTGCAGCATAACTCAATATCCCTGTTATGCAGATAACTCAGATTTATGCCTCTATCCTATGAGACATTGCACAAACACAGGCTTAGTGTTGTCAGGAAGCTTGACGGATGTCAAATCCTGAAATTTACCTGAAGACATCCAGATAATGGCGTGGCAATGCCGGTTCCAAACATAAATGCATCACCACTGCAGTAACGCGTTCCCTGCTCGCCCACCCTCGTCTCCCCCTGTGACAGCAGTCGTGTTGCTGGAGAGGCACAGTGCATCAGCCAGCACCTGAACATCACCCACAGCACTGCATCACCACTGCCAGACAGGCACATCGCAGAGTCCTGCCCAAAGGGAAGCTGCATTTCTTCCCTAGGCCTCATGCGTGCTGTGATCATTTAGTGTGGTAAAAATAAAGCCAGGAAAGACATTAAAAAAAAACCAACTACAGTTGTTTTGCTTCGTTCTGATTTTAAGGGGACTCAACAACACTAGGAAGTGATGACTGCATAGCAAATGTTTTATACTGATAAATATCTGATAAAATTTTATGTGACAACAGCTGGTAACATCACTACCAGATCTCCAAAGAAGAAGCAATCATGCTGATAACTTTGCAGTCCTAGAACTCCTGAACCATCTGCCAGGTCAAAGCAAATAATTTCAAAGGAATTCTGGAAGCACACAAAAAATAGCCTGCTCAAAAACATCCCATCCTCACTGTGACTGCAAGAAGGTTCTGTGCAGCAGACAGAGAAACAGAAGCTGGTGATTTGAAGTCAGGCAAAGGGGCCTTGTACAGCAACATAGCAGGAGGAAATGTGTGGTGTCATGCTGAGAGTCTTTCATGAATGGAATCAGTGGGCAGTACTGAGGAAGAGGTATGCTACCATGAGGAAAAGGATCCCTTTAACTGGCCTTCTGCTTTTCCAAGAGACTTTGTTCAGACTTGGATCTGTTGAGCCAAGTCTTCAGGAGTAAAAGGGACAGAATCCTAGACTGGCCTTCTTCTGTTCTGCTTAGACACAGCTGAAACACAAGGTCTTTAAAAGAGTTTTGGATGCTATTACAAAAACCAAAACCCCGTAGTTATATGAGCAAGTGTCAAAGTTCTCAAATACAAACTTTACTGACCAGCTGAACATGAGGAAGCCACTGGCAGGAAAGCACTGAATATTTCATCATCCAATGGAACATGCAGTTTCTGGGCAGAGAATTTCTATGAGCTGAGCTGACCAGATTTTTATTATTTAATCATTATTTGCCTGGAGCAGTCATTTCCCTTACAAAACTTTCCAACCATTCCGGTGTGGCTCAGATCTGGAGGTTAGAACTCAGCTACTTCCCAGTGAGAGGCTTCCCAGAGGAAATCGTGCAGTGCTGGGAGACTCAGGACTGGCAAGTGCGAGTGGATGTGTGGTGCTGGGGATAAATCATGAAAACAGCTGGCTAATTCCTTGTTAAAGTTGTTCTAGTGTGAACCTGACACCTGAATCTAAGTAAAAGAGCAGAAACATCACTATAACCACCTACAATACCATGATGGATGGTGTTACTGCTGCCTGGAGACCTCGGTCTCTAAGCCAGATGTCCACAGGTTAAAATCAGTTCCCTTCATAATAAAATATAAAACCTGCAAAGAATAACTCACCTAATGAGCAGTTTTCTTGAACTTTGAATGCAAACTATTATTTCCCATGATTTCTTACTCTCCTTTAGGTCTGATGAATTATGTATCCATTTAGCCGTTCTTGGTTTAGCAGAGGCATCAACAGGAGGTGAAATATGGGGAGCGATGGTCAATATTAGACAGACATATCAAAAGGGTCACTTCTCTGCAGGGCTCCTTTTGGAAAGCTGTTCAAAACAAGTTCTGAAAGAATAAGTGTGACAGGAGGAAGATAAAAGTCCAAATTAGCACAAATAGCTCTAAGCAGCATTGAAAAAGTAGGGTACAAGGTGCAGTGTCCAACAGAAATTCAGACCACAGAGAAATCCATGATAAATGATTCGTATGCTGCAGTTGATAAATGACACAAGAGAGCCGTTTTAGTGACTGAATGGAGACATTCACAGCTGAAATGAATGGGCTGAGTTTGTGACTCTTTAACAGAACAAGATTTTATAAGATTAATCTTGTAACCATGTGGAATGAAACTAATCCGGAATTTACCACAGAACTGATACCAAAATGAACTCTGTAGTTCGTTTTGCTGCTAGGTTGTACCGACACACTCTTTGCATGAAGAGACACCCATAATTCATGGCCCAGCATCTTCCTGTGCGTGCCCTATTTTGTACACAGTATCAGTGTCTAGTTTACAGCAAAACAGCCCTTTAGCCACGGTGAAGTGGGGAGCAAAATTATATTTATCCCACTGCCAATCTCCAAAAACAGTGATTTACTGCTGCAGAGCATTCTGGCCATGGCTTTGCTGCATGTGACATGGCACTGAATGGAGTCTTGGGAAATAAGGGACTAATGGCATTAAGAAGATCCTGCCAGGCATTTATTGTTTGGAGCAAAGTTGCTGCTTATTTTTTTGGGAACCATAACTGGGACTTGGAAAATCTGGGTTTAGTTTCAGTGTGTCTTAGCATTCCTGCATGCTCAGCAGCACAGGAAGGTATTTCAGTCTCACAGGCTCCATCCTGTGCATGACTAGTAAGAGAAGTAATTCCCAATATCATTGCAGTGTTGGGATGATAAATATTTTAAGGTGGGATTGTCCTCCAATGTTAGAGCTCATGCAACAGTACCAGAGCTGAGGAGACAGTGGGGTATAAGATTATTTATGGAATTAACCATGGTTGAAAGCATGTTTGCAGGTCATTTTGTTTTACATCGGCCATTCCTCCTTCCCACTGCCCTGCCCTGCCAATCTCCCTGGCCAGGAATGTGCCAGCTGGTCTAGCACAGAGCTGGTAACAGCATGTGTTGTTTGGAACAGCAGGTACTGCTTTGGAAACATGATGGATTTAGCAACACAGGAATGTAGGGTTTTTTACAGAAACAGGAGTTTATTACCAGTCCATTTGCTTTAATGCAGTTTGCATGTTATAATGCCAGTTTCAACGAGATTTTTTTAATTAGGAAAGACTCATCTATAGGGTGAAAAAAGAATAATCACTACTGGAGGAGGACTTGTAGGGAAACAAGAATTTAAGAACTCATATTGACTTCTTGTGAATTCATACAAGAAAGGATGCACTGCCCTTCGCTCTTGCTGCACAACATTTAGCACAAAGCCAGCCTACACCTCAGTAAAGTAGCAGGTTACCCAGAAAATCCCAGTGTTTTTGCAGAAAGCAGGAAGAGAAGGAATACAGAGAGACAAGTCATGGTAACCAAAGCCCCAATATTCCCAACATTACGCTGGACTCCAACACAAGGTAGGGTTTTTATGCTGCAGAAAAGTACAGCAGTTCATGTGGTGCTGTACTAGGGAGATATTTTACCATATGAAGTCTTCAAAGACTTTCAGAGATCTCTTTTTGCTCCTCCTAATGCTAATGAAGTGGCACAAACCGATGGTCCCTACACAAGTTTCCTCCCCAGGCAGCATTCCCACCCCACAGCTAAGCTTGCAAGGATTTCCCAGTCTTCAGCTCAGGTCCTGCTTTGCAGCCACTTGCATCTGTAGCTCCTCATGGCAAAGCAAAGCAGAGCAGAACCTGGCACGAAAAGGAGAGACAACAATGCAATCAATAAAGGTGATAAATTTGTATATACTTCTTGTAAGCAGTCATGCATTACTACACACCACATCCAAAACAAATGCTATTTCTTGCCACTATCTCAGAAAACCCAGTACGACTGTGACAGTACAAATAATTCTTTTTTTATTTCACTGGGTCCTGAATGCAGAGGAATTGAAAAAAAAGTGTTTTACTTGAGAGAAACAATGGAAAGATTTATAAACAAAAGAAAATTAAAAGGAGGTTTTACTAGATAGAACATCACGGTTTTTACAGCTGTGACAATGAACACAGTGCTTGTTCTACAGTAAAGCTGGTGATATTTGCTCATGGAAGGACAGCATACATTTTCAGCTCTCTGCTCTTCCAAGCTATGTTTTTTCGTGGGAAGAAAAGTTTGTTCTTCCTTATTTCAAATGCTGAAGTAGATATTTCTTTAAATCAGTGCTCAAAGATCCTTGGCACTTCCTCGGAAGTGTTACCTCATGACAGATTGTCAAAAAAAGGTATCAATCCTCCTTACATAAATGGATGGTGAAATGCAAGCTCCGTTAAGAAAACACCTTCGGTACTTTATCAGTTCCTCGGCAGAGGAAGATACCTCCAAAATAGATCCCTCTCCTCCTACACAAAGAGAAGTCATTCCAGTACAGCTAAAAGGTGAATTTGACCCGGTTTACCCAGGGAGATAGCTCCAGGAGTCCTTAGTCTTAATTAGTTTCTATACATTAAAATCATATTTCTCTGGACTTTTTTGTTTGAACCTTTCTTTCCCTTATTCCTCCTTTAACCTTAAAAACCAAAAGTGATGAGAAAATGTGCATCCCATGCAATGGAAAATGTGGTCTTTTCCACAGCCTCCCTCAGCTGAAAACACTGAGGCCAGGAATTCTCAGGTACTTTTATAATCAGTGTTTCCCCTAAAACTGTGTGTGTCTCTTGTTTCTACCCCACAATAACTATTCCTCAAACAGCAACAGCTTTTTGTAAGGTAGATATTCTGGGGACCTCTTCGAGTATTAGAAATGAAACTACTGACCCCTCACTGGTATTAACAGTCAATCCTGGGGAATCCAGTCCCTCTGGGAAGCTCCTGGTGGGCCTGGTGTCAGGCAGGAGGGAAGGCTGGATCTGATCTGTGCTTGTGCCTGACAGAGCCACTCCACCTGCTGCAGAAATTTATGTTTTCCTAAGGAGAGCTTGGTGGCTGCTGGAAGCTGGACTCCGCTATTTACTGTGTGCAGTGCCCCAAATTACTGCTCACTTCTGTATTTATTATTAGCTTCAGATCAGCAGAACCTTTTAGACACATTATTTTTCATTTCAATTTCCAAAACATGTCTTAACACTAAGCTAAAAACCCTAGAGAATTAATGAAACATGTGCATTATACCCATGCACGTAGCTGAAAACAAAACCATTTTGGAAGATGGAGCCACGAATGGAAAATAAAGCACAAAATATGCAACTGGCTTAAGGTATTGACTAAAAATAACACCAAACAGTTGCCCATGGAGGCTTTCTCCTGTGATCCTAAGTCACGATGTATTACCAAAAGACAAAGTGATTTTTAGCAGAAAGAATGAAAGACGCTATCACAAACCCCAGGTGACCCTCGTCATGCTAAGAGTGACAGATCCTGCAGCAGGGTCTGTGTTGAGGGAATGCCACGGTCAGAAAAACAAAGTCAGGAAGTTCACGGTCATTCACACAGCAAAGTAAATTAATAACTGCACGAGGGATAACACGACGTGAACAAAGATATCAAATTGTTGCTAGCAGGTTTTCCATTAGAATGAGAGGATGAATTTCTCTTTCTAAATTATGCTAATCCTTTTGCTAGCACGTTGCTGGTTCTTTGTGTTTCGCTTGAATACTCAAAACTCAGAAAGAAGGTTAAATAAGGTTCCTTCAAAAGAAAAGCTAGTTAAAAAATTAGGAGGCTTGAAGAACAAAAAAGAAAAAAAAAAAGGTAAAAAACAACCCCCAAACAGATGGAAGTCAAATATCTCGCTTTAGGGGTGAGTGTTATTCCTGACAGTCCAAACCAAAGATTTTCTATGGTTTGTTTCAAGACAAGAAAAAAATGTGTATATTTAGGATGGCAATATCAGAATGCTCTCAGCATTATTTTGGGAGACATTTATAGACTGTGATAGGTTTCCAGAAAGACAAAGTATTTTAGTAACATGTCTTTATATCTGTCATAAAGAATCTTTCACAAGTGCTGTTAAAAACCCCTGGCCAAAAAACAGTGTTAAGACTCCCTTTTATAATCTTCATTTGTTGGAATGATAAGATTTAATATACACACTTTGGAAAGTAACTTTCGGCAAGCAGCTAACGCATCATACAATAATGAAGATGGGTAGAAAAACTCATTAAAATCACATCTTACCACATGAAAATTATGATAACTTCTATACAGGCTAATTATTTAATAATGTACAGCTGTTAAATTAACTACTACTAATTACTATCAGAAATTACTACCAGAAGTTCATGGGGTTTTAGAAATGCAAGATATAACTGTGGTGTAAGTGGGAAGTAGGAATACATCCCCAGTTTTGTCACTGGTCTTAATTTGTGCCAATCTCATTAAACATTCCACTATAAATAGTCTAACATTTGGTTTCCTCCAAGACCCCCATCTTTAACTGAAGGAAAACACAGCCAGTGTTTTAATTTAGGAAAACATTCAAGTGCATGCTTAATTTTTCCCCAGTCACAAAAATTCTCAGCTTCTGATTAACTTTGATTTAAGTGGGACAGATTCGTGCATTTAGAGATAACTCCGTGCCCAAGACTGTCCCAGCAGGTTTCTCTTCTTTAATCACTCTGGCTTGCATCAGCCCTTGTTTCTCCCTCCTGTAATACCCAGGACCATGAACAAGGGACTGAATTTTGTCAGCTTTGAACAGAGTAGAAGGCACAGTGCTCAGTGCTCAGTATCACCACTTGTGTACTAAATCCCCATTCTTTCACGAGCCAGAGTGAGGGCAGACACCTCCTGCAAGCACACCTAAACCCAAAATTAGGCACCAACATGGTAAGAATCAGGAGTTCATCAGGAATGTTTTCCTAAAGACAGCAAATACAGGACTGTGGTGTCTGGCAGCTAAAGCACTTGGACCAGAAGTTGGAGGTAGGTGTTTCAGGGCTTCCATACCTGGAGGGAATTTAAACCTTCTTTGGTAGAAATGTAGAGACCAGGAATCTAAGAGTGTGCAGAAAGGTAAAAGTAGCCCTAGAGCTTCATCTGCAGGGAACAGGAGAGTCCTGAGCTTGATTTCTGCTGCTTTGATTGCTGCTTTGGTTTTACATCCACCATGACTCGGTATAAAAACAGTAAATAATCTTGAAGTCTAAGATCTGAAAGACTCTGTGTCACTCTTTCAATACTCTAAAATACATTAAAGAGTTTGCTAATAGGTGAAGAAATTCTGCAAGAGCACTAATATTTTTGCAACATTGATTAGCTAGAAAAATCCAGCCACGATTAATTTCCTAGTGTTTGATGACTCCTTGTCTGCTCTCTACTTTCCCCCAAAAACATTTTGCTGTCCTTTTAGCACACAGTGAGATTTCACAGAGAGCTTTTCATAAAATGAACCTACTCAAGGCTATTTTGTGAAAAGCATGACATTCATTTTGCATTTATGGTAATGTTTAAATAAATACGCTCTCCAAAGTGTTTTGCAAGACCCTGGAGTGCTGCACAGAGTGGATAGATGGCTTCCAGTCATCTTCAGGGCAGAAAGCACATTAACGTGGCAGAGCAGCCAGGGAGGAACATATGGAGAAGGAGAACTTACTGGAATGACAGTCCTGATGTGATAAAGATGCTAACAATAGCCATTAAAGAGGTCACAGTAAAGAGACATCTAGAGAAATAAGTTGCAAGAGCTGGAGACTTAGAACTGCTCTCTCACTACCTTCGAGCCTGTGCTACCACAGGTGTGCAAACTTGCATTGAGGGATGCACATTTGTGTGGAAGAGGAAAAAAACACTCTCAGAAGTAATTGTGACTTGCACAAATTCATCTGAGGTTAAAATAAATTCTCAAAGGATTTGTTTAATCAAAACCAAAAAAAGTACATCAGTGGTTCTCCTTTAGTTCATAGGGAGAATTGAAGGGAATAGGGCTGGGGTGGTAATTAATGCAGCATCTCTATATCTCAAGGGATGGTAGCCCTGCAAAACATTATTTATTTAATAAAAGAAATAAAATATTAATTTTCTCATCCTGGCAAAGAAAATATATCGAGCATTTTCTGTTGCGTTTATATTGAGGTGAGCCAACAGGATCGGGGATTCAATACTATTAAAAATAGATAAATATGAGATTTTCTTGTATATTTTGGAGAGTTGCACAAGGCTTAACAAGTACAGAGCAACACTTTCCCTCCTGTTATTGTACAAGAGAGAAAAGAGGGAGATGTGACATTTGCAACAGACTGAGAAAGAGGTTCTCTGTGGATACAGGAGGGAGGGCTTTAGGGATTGATCAAAAACCACTAAAGCCATGAAATGAGGGCTCCGTTCTGACTCAAGCCTCAAAAAGAGGAGCAATAGGTGGGATGTGATGAAAGGTACAAGAAGAGCATCACGATGAAATATTCAGTGCTAGTGAGAAGCTTTGTAGTGTACTTCAGATTAGTTTTAAAGAAAGGAAAGTTATTCAAGAAAAATTAAGTTTGGGATACAAGGCTTAGGAGAGGCTTTTCTGCTATTGTTTCAGATGTTAGAAAAATAAAAATTAAAAGACAAAACAGACTGCAGTTGTCAAACAGAGATGGCAAAATTCAGGTCAGGATTTCAGAAGCATGGAAGTGACAAAAGTGTGGATTTAAGGGGCCTGAAAGAGCAATTAGAGATTTAACACTTGGAGGAGAATGAAAAGAGACTTAACTATGAACACTAAGTCAGAAGCCAAGAGAAGACCAAAGACTGACATTGTAATCAAAAATAAGGAAGTGAAAGCATGAAGAAAAATGCTTGAAACACTGAGATTGATGAGGAGGTAGCACTTTAAAATGGCTGAAAAGCACCAGAGGTTACAGGCAGACAAAAAAGTGAGGAAAGAGATTCCAAGGCGTGAAGTGAGGTGGAGACACGAAACCCTCAAAAGAGAGATTTTCCAAGAGTTTTTGCAAACTTGGAGCTGTGCTTTACCCCATTACAGTCAGCAGTTAGCACACAGAGCTGGTACGCAGCTGGCAGCGCTGCATTTACTGCGCTGCACATCTGTGTCGCTGCCACTCGTCAGTCACAGCATCCCCAGCCTCACCCTGGAGCCCCCCAGAGACACCAGAACAGGGCAGAGTTTTATGGGGCATATTCCCTGTTCCAGAGCTGGAGCTGCAGGAGCCACAGGTCTGTGGGCCCAGCCTGCATTTCTTACTCTACCACATTTAAGGCAGAGATTCAGTTTCATTTTCAGTCATTCAACCACCAGCAATTTACAGCGACACCGGATACCTTCTGGCTGCAGCTCCCAATTAATCCGAGGAACTGGAGAGCTTGGCTGTGCTCATGGTGTAAACAAGCCAGTTAGGAGCATGTCAGGCTTTGTTCAGTCAGGAATCACATCCTTATTATGAGCTGAAGCATCACACCTGCTTCTTTTAGGTTAACTGACAAATTGCTGCTATGTAAATCTGCAGCTTGAATGTAAAACCAAGCCTCTCCTGAGGCTGACTGACAACATGTGAGAAAGGGAAATTGAAACAAAAAACAAACACACCAAACTTGTACTATCTCACATTGCAAGATATCCTTGCACCAGGGAATATAACTGTGCCCATGAGGCAGGATTACTCACAAACACCACGTAGGTCATGTGTGCCTGTATCCCAACACAGACAGAAAATGTGTTTCCCTAAACAGTCTTGGTAATTACAAAAGCTAAAATAGAGGAAATTGTCAGTGCCACCTCTGATTCCCCAGAGAAACGAGTTAAATAATGTCTGAGAGTCTTTAGAAATGTTGGACTTTCATTCCATTCCTAGTACCATTCAGGCAAAATGGCCTGTTGTAATTAACCACACACACCCTTAGGGTCTGTGGATGTGTGGCAGCGGGAGTAATTTCCACAGGAACAGTGTTGTCCTTCTGAAAAGCCCAGTCATGCCACCAAGGACCTACATGTGGCATTCCTGCCCAGCTGAAGACACAAATTCACAGTACTGGCTGGGCTGTGACAACAGTGTCCCCTGCACGCTGTGTGGCTCCACAGTCCCAGGCACGGCTGAGGAAGATGCAGATCTGCTGCCTATTGCACCAGTGGGTCTCAGCTCATCTCCCTAATCCCCCTAATATATTTAGGGGTGCAGTAACAGAGTGGAAGTCCTGAGACTTTATCAAAATGCTTTTGACCTCTTCAGGCATCAAAAATATTCAATACTGTATGGGGTTGTGAACCTGTCAGCTGAGAGACCTTTCTCACTTGATTCTGAAGGTATCAGCTGCAAGTGTCTGGGCAACTTCTGAAGGTGTTTTACAAGCTTCACTGTAAAGCTATATCTAGTCTAAATGTAGCTTTGTCTGATTTTCTGTGACAGTCCCCATGTCCTCCAAGAGTGTTTGTGTCCCGCCTGGGTGATTACCTGAGCACGGGCACAAATCAGATCTAAATTCTCCTTTGCTATTCAACATCATACTCTGTTTCTCCTTACAGATTCTATGCACACGATTAAACAATTTAAGCCACAATCAGCCAAACAACCCTCGGTGGAGTTTAACATTTTACACTTTGTTAAAGTGCATTATGCTGAACAGGAGGTGGTGGCTGAAAGCATCAATTTAAGGACTTGGAAACAGGGCATGGACAAAGGCAGTGGCATACAAACTGCACTGCCAAAATCCTTCCTGCTCCTCCTCACGCCAAAACCCCAGCAACCAGCATATCCTATCCAGCCTTGGAGATATGCAACAGCATGCAAAAGCTGTTGCCTCCAGAGCTGTTTGAGGATTTCTGGCTTGATCTCAGACACGCTGACCATGACTTGTTGCCTCAGGAAGAGCAGGTTTTCCTGTCATCTTCTGCTGCCCCTCATTCACCAGTACGTTAACACACCTGCCCAGTTGTGTTCCTCAACATGGAGAGTTAAAACAGAGCCCAGCACGGTATTTCCTCTGATGAGAAGCCGAGCTGCAAGGTCCTCAACAGCCATCAAACAATGATGTGTACATAGCTGAGTCTGAGGGGAAAGAAAACCAGCATATTTTGAAATTTTGCAAATTGTAAAACCTACATTCTAAAGTCCTGTATTTTTCCACTAATTTTAAAATTGACAGCTCTAAGAAGGCGGGCAGAGGGCAAGATGTACATCTAACATCTAATAAATCATTATTCTCAACTAAACATTATCGATCCTAACTTATCAGCATGAATATTTAAGAATTAAATAAGTAGTCATGACACAACCAAAAGAATTGCCAGTATGACTATATTATATGTACAGTTTTACTTTAAGATTAAAGTAGGATAAATCACTTAATCCATCAAAACCAGATAAGAAAGGAGCTTCAGGTTCTATAATTCAGAGAGTTTCAAAAATAGAACTTAATTGCCTGAAATTGTGCTCTGATCCATATGCTTCCATGGACAAATGCAATTACTGCCTCTTGTAAACAAGCTAATCGATGTGAGAGAATATAGTTCAGAATATCTTATAAGTGAATAACATTTCCCAAAAAGCACAGAGACTTGAGCAACGATCAGTGGTAATCACCACAGTCCATTGGAACAGATAAAACTAAGCTGCTCTGTTTGCATCAGCTGAGCTTCTGGTTCAGTTTTCCTTAAAATAATAAAAACCTTTCCTCTCACCTAGCAAAATAAATTAGCTGTTCAAGCTCTTGAAAAAAATTCTCGCTGGCACAGAGGTAAAAAGCCTTTTCTTAGATGAGGCAATCAAAAATCTAAGAGCAACTCCAAGCTCTGAACTCTTCTCAGTGATTGCTCAGTCATTACACAGACGCCTCTCTGGACAGAAGCAGCCAAAATGGCAGCAGTTCTATTGCCAATAAAATGACAAATCCTAGCAATTCCTGGTTTTTGCCATCAGACTCGTAAATTAAGATGGCAAGAGACCCTGTGATCAACCAGTCAGACATTTTCGTGAAGAAAAAGGTCGTGGGATTGCAGTTAATTCATTCGTCCTTGAACTGCATGGTGACAGTAGCAAAATACACAGTTTTGAAGATGTTTTGATCTGTGTACTGTATACTTCATCTTGTGTCTGTCTGCTTTCTAAACCCAACAGACACATGCCCTCATGTGCCCCCATCTGATGTCACCTTTCCTGTTGTATCAGCCAAATTTGTAATCTTGCTGAAAAAAAAATTCTTTCAACAAGGTGTTATATTGTTATTAATTATAAAACTCCACAAATCAGTCTCCTCAATGACCAAAAAGAATTTCAACCTCAGTTCCTGCTTCTCATTAAAAATTAATTTTTTAATCACGTTTAATATGATACATTTAGTTTTAATTTCTTGCCCCTTAAAAATGTTGGCTTTCTCCAAAATATGATGTGCCCAAAAGTGACACCCACACAACAAGTGGGTGGAAAGGCTAAAATTTTCTGTTTACAAACTGTCTTTGAACAGTCGATACACTTTACAAAATGTGTTTGGCACTGAGTGAATACAATGTATACACATCACGAAATGAGAACAACTTGTCAAGATTTTATGGAATTGCTTTCATGTAAATTATTTGTCAATTTTCTTTTTTCTTGTAATGCTTGGTTCAAATTATGCTGAAGTCATTAGAAAGGCAGTGACTCCCCTGAGTTTTGCATCAGGTTGTACACATTCAGCATATAGAGCTGGCTAAATAAATCGCAAATATCTTCAGTATGCTATTAATTTGTTAAATTTTATGGTTTAATGCTGAACTCCTTGAGAAATACTATTGTCCCTTCTTCATTCAGATCTAAATCCTGTTCGCTTGTAAACAAAGCAGAAAACTAAAGAAGCATTGGACCAAAATTACATTTGTTTTGTTCTCTGGATACATCATGGAATCACCAAGGTTGGAGAAGACCTTGAAGATCATCCAGTCCAAGCACCAACCCAGCACCACCATAATCACCCCTTCACCATGTCCCCAAGTGCCACACCCAGAGGCCTCCTGAGCACTTCTAGACATGGTGACTTCACCACCTCCCTGGACAACTCATTCCAATGCCTGACCACTCTTCTAGTGAGAAAAAATTTCCAGTATCTAATCTGAGCCTCACTTGACTCATCCTTTCACTTGGGACATGGCAGGAGATATTGATCCCCACCTGGCTACAGCCTCATTTCAGGGAGTTGTAGAGAGACAAGGTCCCCCCTGAGCCTCCTTTTCTCCGGGCTAAAACACCCCCAGCTTTGTCAGCCACTCCTCATAAGATGTATTTTCCAAACCCTTCCTCATCTCCGTTCCCTTTCCTGGACCTTGTCCAGCACCTCAATATCTCTCTTGCACTGAAGGGCCAGAACTGGACGCAGCACTCAAGGTGTGGCCTCAGCAGTGCCCAGCACAGGGGACAGTCACTGCCCTTGTGCTGCTGGCCACACTATTCTTGACACAGACCAGGATGTCCCTGGCCTTCTTGGCCACCTGGGCACACACTGGCTCTTCACCTTACTGGACCTCATGCAGCTGCCCTCAGCCCATTGACACAGCCTGTCAAGATGTCTCTGCAGAGAGAGATGTGATGTGATCATACTTGGTAAAATATGGGAGAACAACAACAGTTCTTGGGTTTGCTGCCATGGAATACATCCCACTGATGACTTTCTTGCCATTGCCTAATTGTGTAGAGTAGCAGAGCAGCCAGTCTGTGGGAACAGCTGCTCACACATAATTTCAGAGGCTCGGGCACTACCTGTTCAAAAGGACATTTCTGGCAGTCAGAGACAGCTCCCCACCCCAGGCAGAAGGGCTCACCTTGCCTTCACGAGGTGAAGACAAGCTGCAACATAAACAAACACATTTAGGACCCTCTCTGAGCTCTCAGCAGCTTTCTTGCTCTCACCTTGAGAAAGGATTTTCCCGATGTCATACTGCTAGCACAGAGCTGGCTGAAAAGGGAGCTACTGTGCACTCACAAGCTTTTGTAAAGGAACAGTTTCCCACGAACAAAACTGCTGGCTGGGACTATTCATACTTACAATGCTCCACTGCACAGGAGCAAGGGCTTTCAACTGTTGCTGTGAAGAGCATCCATTCCATGTGAAACCTCACAGAAGGAACCTGACACTTGATATAATTTTTTACAGACATTGCAATACTCCCTCCTGTATACCCTGCCAAAATATTGGCAACCGAGTGCATTTGGCTGAAAACTTGGCATAGGACATCCATTAATTATTTTCAGTTCACTGAACAGGTAGACTAGTCAGGGAAAAAGCACAATATATACGGGCAAATCAGTGAGCAGATGCCTTGCCTCACAATTAAAGTATTTTGACCATTCAGGGCAGACAGTTTAAGGGAAACAGAAGTTTAACAACAATGCTTCAATTGTTAGGATGTTGCAATCAATACACCACAGGGGAAAGGCTCCCTCACAAATGAAGACAGCACGGTGAAATGACAAGCTTTTAATGCAGACAACAGTATCTGGCTACTGCAAATAAAGGCAAAGAAAACGTGTACTTTCACATCAGATTGCACAGGTAAAGTGAACATCAGGGTGTTCCTCCAAGTCTGCAAAGAAAATCAGATGGAGAGGCTGCAAGGAAAGGCCTGGAAAAGACATTTCCTTATCTTTAATCATCCTGGATCTGCCTGGCCTCTGCCTGCCTCAAGGACAGACATTTGCTGAGGGAAACTGGCAGGGAAGATCATTTCACCAGACCTTTGGATCTGAGTATGTTACAAGAGGGCAAATACCTAACACTGATGTTAGTTCAAAATAAAATCCTTCCCACTGATTAAACACACGTTGCATTTTCTAACAAGTGAAGAAATTCTTCTTTTCATCCTAGATTTGCTCCATTCACAGCCAGAGCAGCTCAGGAAGTGCTGGTGACACCAGCACAGCTCCGCTGTGGCTCGTTAGCATTCCCCCATTTGCAGATTGATCTGTTTGCTCGTAGCACTGCTCAGCTCATGCCACAGCTGTATTTCACTCGGTGCTGTGGTGGTAAAACTGCTGTTACAGCCATTATATGAGCTTCGACTTATAAAAGCAAGATTGTAGAGCAGAGTCATATTTTATAGCACAGCAGTTCAAACAGCTGGGAAACTCAGAAACCTGATAATGAGACTGTCAAACGCTTTTCCGCATTTCCCATTTCCATTCCTCTAATGAAAAATATTCCCTCTGCCTTCACATCACACCTCTCTTATTCTTTTATCACTTTCCATAAATCACTCTTCCACTCTCTGGATGAATCAAACATTTTTGTCTAAGTACCTGAAAGCCTGTCATGACCATCTAGCTTAGAAATGACAAGCACAAATGCAGCCCAGGACATTGCACAGACTGTCACACATTCAGCTGGAAGGCCCCTTCCAACCCAGGCCATTACGTGGTCTATGGTCCTCTTGGATTTGTTTCAGTTTACATGGAACCGGACAGAAAATTCGCTTTTAAAAAATATTAAGCAGATTGTTAGGAAATATTAATCAACTAATTTTAATCGTATCACTGGCAAAATATTCACACTGCCTTTTAAATGCTGGAAACTCACCTTTAAGTGGTCTACATTCAACAGCTAAAAAATAATATTATACTGAAATACTTCACAAAACAAGAGTCAGAGTAACTAGGGGCTGTTCTAGTTTATGTCAAAATAGCTTGAAACAAACTAAACTGTAAGATATTGCTCAGCACACAAGCTTGCAAAGGTATTTCACTGTATACTAGTCTTACAAACTCAGACATTCTTTTCAAAGAGAGTATTCCCGGAGAATTTTAGATCATGTTGGATAGAAACAAGTGCAGCTTATATAAATTCTTTGGCAATTCCGATAGCCAAATAATCTTTCCTCAATTATTCTTCTTTTTATTGTTATTTTTTTAAATAATTAATTACTATATTTTAGCTGGTTTTCTACTCTTATAATAGGAGGGTTAAATTCTCCATCACATAAAGGATGTTATGTAACACCTCCATGATGTCAAGTAGACTCAATGGATGTAAACACCCTTTAAAGAGGCCTCCCTGGTTGGTTTAAATCTCTGTAAAGCAAAATACCAGCCCCATTCTAACTGCAGTACAAAGGGAAATTTGGATGTGGTGGAGATCATCTGACCACAGATGCCAGAACAGTTGTATTACATAACCCATGTGAGCACAGCTGTTCCTCATCACAAGACCTGAGATGAATACATCACACATCGAAGGGCAGAGCTGCCTCCCCTGCTGCCTCCCGATAAACCCCCCTGGGTGGGGGGCATTCCGTGGGCCATCCACAGCACAGAAACTGTCCAGAGTACAAGACACAAGGACTTGGTACCAAACCACCACTCCCAGAATGTTATTCTCCACAGGCAGCAGGAAGGACATTCACTCTGGTCCTTGAGGCACCTTTATGTGGAATAATTACACAATTGATTTCTCCGGGAGCTAACGGCGTGGAGCCGGGCAGACCCTGATTTGGGAGACCCTGGGGTGCCATTTGCCAGGCACTCTTGTGCAACGAGTCTGCAGGAAAACTCTCACTCACACACAGGGAGAAAGCCATTTCTAATCTGCTTTCGACCAGGGAACACCTATTGCTGAGTGAGCTCTGCAATTTAGCCAAGAGCACCAGGATGATATCAAGACCTACCCAAACACACTAAAGTTTCAGTGTTACTGGGTAAGCATGACATACACAGTTTGATCAGTATCAGCCTTCGAAGAGAGGATGCAATGTAAAGTATCTAGACAGAAGGAACGACACTTTAAGCAGGATTTTACTAAATTTCAACATGTGATCACTCTAATCCAGTTGTGCTTCACAGGTTTCCATTTTGAAACCTGCTTCAATGCTTTGCTGTTCAGAATACATGTGAAAGGGAAGAAACGTTCCACTAACCAAGATTTTATTATTTGATTTGAAAATTACGGTGCAATAAACACCATTTTAAACCAAGTTTTCCAGTAATTCTCACAGAATTTTCTGCTTTCCATGTGAATATTCTCCAGTTCACACGCTGACCATCTTCCACACAACAAGCACTTATGTATTTAGGGGTTGAACACAAAAGAGCTCTGTGTCCAAAGCTGAGAGAGTGAATGGCAACACAACTCCTTCAGCCTCCGGGGTGCTCAGCAAACTGCAAAGACTGAAGAAAATTGGCTGGTTCTAGCACGAATCAGATGTTGGTACTGAGCTAAAACTGATTTTCTTGACTGAAGGCTGGACAACACATAGTGACAGGGAGGAGGGAAGAAGAAAGGTAGATTTCAAAGACAACCTCTGCTGTCAGAAATCCAGAGGCTTCATTCAGAGATGAGGGGATCTGAGAGTGCAAAGGTGGGTCAGCGATGTATGAAAGAAAAAGGGTTTGGCAGGGGCTTCATTTCTATTCTCACGCAAGGCTGCGAACTCTTAGATTTTTTTTTTTTTTCCTTACAAGGTGACTTTCTATAAATTATACACAAGATTCTACCCTTGTGACCCTAGTATAAAAATGCAAAGCCCCAGTCAGGTTTACGTTCACTGGAGGATATCAGGCTGCTGTGCTCCTTCAGGTGCAATAATATCAATATATCTAAACCATTCTTCCCAATCTGTTACCAACAAAAGGTTTATTTACAGTCCAAGTCTTTGATTTTAACTTGTCTAGAACAATTTCCTTTCCATGTTCCATGAAGGTAAGAATAGAAGGTATATAGGGTACAAGAAACTGTGATGAAAAAATCTCCAGAATGGGCTTTGCTGTGCTGGATGTTGCCCTCTGGTCTGGTTTCTGGCAAGTTGTAATAATGTAACCTGACTGTCAACTATCCTGACCTGTGGCTATTGTCACATACTTTCCCAAATCATCCACGAGATGCTGAATGAACTCGTCATAACTTATTTCTCTTATGCAACCACATGAAGAATACAACTCTGTATCATGGTCTGCTGGCCCAGAATAACTGCAGAAATGACTCAGTATCCAGGGAAAACTTTCAAGCTTGCAAAAACATGACATTTTCCTGGAAAGCAACTGTTAAACTCTGACTAATGCATTCTCCTCTTTCCTTCTTCTTTTTTTTTTTTTTTTTTTTTTTAAATTTATCCATACAGGTTTTGGAGCTCTGAATGCTCCTGGGCACTGAGAACAATGTGAGGTGAAGACTGTCGAATAGTGTCTGAGCAAGCGGGAACTCAGGCAGGACAACAGTCTGTTATGTGATATTTTGGGACTATTTTGAGGAAATGTAGTGGTCCAGGGGCCTAGAGGCAGAGATTTCCTTTTGGCCCAGGCAGTCCATATTGCCAGGGCACCTATGAGGTGTCCTGGAAGGACTGAAGCTCGGCCACCAAGTGATGTGCTTCTGCAAGCACAGCTCTTAGACTGGATGAGCCATCCTGCTGCCTGGCTTTGAGTCGCACGTGCTCCTGGCCAAACCAGGGAGAGCAGCTCTGAGGACTTCAGGAATCATGTCCCTGACACAAACCTAACAAAAGCAAAGCTCCTGTCTCGTGTCCCTCCATTCCAGCTGCAAACCCTCCTGACACCACATCCAGAAATGCACCTGGAGTGAAGCAAAACTGGGTGAAAGTGAACGCTAAGTGTAACTGAATATTAAGAACCAGACTGTGCTTCCCCACCATGTTAACAATTCTGGCTGACTTACCCAAAAGAGGGAAAATATTTATCATGCCCATCCAGAGCTCACCTAGAATGTGCCCCTAGGAAGATAAACATCAGTGAATGTGACAGAGAAAGTTTAAATTTGTGAAAACATTCTGATATATAATCCTCATTTTGTTTCAGGGTACTTCACACTATTCCAGTGTCCTGCATTAAATAGTCCCCACATGCTAGGTGGGGACACATCATAGGACACACATCATAGGAATGCCACAGAATTTACATAAGAAACTTTAATGTGGAGCTTAACACAAAATGGTACCAGCTGAGCATGCTGCAGGACCACAGACACGCCGGAGGAAGGTATGCAAAACCCTATTTTGTTGGAAACAGCTTTGCACCTTGTGCTAAAGAGGTCAGCAGGCTGAGAAGCGAGGTGCTCTACTCCGGTCTGTTTGCCATGCGGGGAGCCTTGGGCAAACTCTTTTCCCTCTGTCTTTCTCAGTGTATGTGTTCCTGAGATAGTTAAACAGGATCAGCATCACAAAGACACAGTGAGAATTTCTGAGACCTGTAGTATGCCTTCAAACATTCTGAAAACCACCACTACTGCAGTCCTGACTTCCAATCCCCATCATGAGAAAATTACCATATATTATTATCCAAGCCATAGAGCTGCTCAAGACAACATGTATTGCAGTAGATGGGCAGGAATTTTAGCTGCCTGAGCCAGCAAGGGAAACTCTCTTCCCACTGACATGGCCTACAGTGTGTGGATGCAGCACTTTGTTTTCTCCAGAGCAACGGTGACATTTTGGATCATCTGTTGTGCTACAAATGGAATACAGTGATCTGCTGAACATTTGCTACCTGGAAGGCCATTTCCTGGTGCCTGACTCATTAACTTCCTTGGATGACATTGCCACATCTGTAACGAAGAGATGTAACGTGCTGCTAATTTACGAGGCTGCTGTAGTGCTGATATTTTAAACTACTCAGGTGTGAACAGCAAAGGCTGCCCGGGGTTTGGAATCCCTTCAGCAGTATTAGCTCACTGTGGGTGATGTTTGAAATACTTGTCTCTGAAGTGGAGGAACATGAATTTGACAGACAGAACACTCAGTGGATCGGGAATTGGCTGAATGGTTGTGGTCAATGGCTCGACATCCACGTGAAAAGGAGCAACAAGTGGTGTTTCTCAGGGGTCAGTTCTGGGACTGGCACTGTTCAACATCTTTGTCGAGAAACGCACAAGTTCTACTATACTGATTTTACAACTGCAGCTATTAAATTATTCAAATCTAAACAAGAGATGCAAGGCTGTCAAAACACTCAAGAAGAAGCTTTTTTCAAGATCAAATCTGTAGCTGCATGTCCTCCATGTGGGCTGACAATCAATAAACATGAGAACAAGAAATCGAGAAGTCTCTTGGGTAACACCTCGTTCCTCCAGTGCTCACCCCTTTGGCTGGGAGGAAGAACAGTCCTCTCCTAACTAATCCCAATTCTCTTCTTTCAAAATCTAGAATGTAAATGTGTTTAGCAGCAGATAATGATGTTTCTGTTATTAGTAACACCCTGAATAGCTTCAAACCCTGATTGGGAATTTAACTCCTGGGGACTTGGCTTAGCAGGATCTCCTTTTATATACCCTGCTCAGTGTAGAGTGTAAAACGGCTTCAGAGTCCTCTCCAGGGACACTGATAGGCCTGCACGCTTCATCACAGGCTATTACACACTCAAATTCACTGGGCTGAACATCTGTGGACAATATATATAACTTCAAAACACCCATGAAGCTCTTCAATCTGTCTGCAATTATTCAACTGTAATCTGAAGACATTTGCTGACAGAAAATAGGAATTTGGTATGAAATCCTTTTCTTCTGTGTTGTTTCTTTGCCTGTCCAGAGGGGCTGAAACAGAAGCTTTCAGTTTAAATTTTAAGACACAATTTTATGGTGTAAATAAGCTGGCCAGCTTGAGTTTCGCTGGCAGCAGCCTCCCGAGTCAGTTACCTGGGTAGATCTTTTTATTTTCACAAAAATGGCCTCATTTATAGTGGCCAGGACTTGTGCCAGTCTGTGCTGGGGTTACCAGCAGGAATAAACCACAGCTTCTTCACCCAGTTACCTGAGCACCATAGGGTTTGTGTCTCCCATGCCAACTATTCTCAGCAAGGGAGAGAAGAGGCACTGCCAGGGGGATGCAGCCTCCCTGGAGCTGTTTTTCTGCATTGGCCATATCCCCACAGAGACTCCTTCCCCTTCAGGAAAGCTGTTAAAATTACATGGAATAAACCTGGGCCTAGCTATTCCAATTCGCTGAGTCCCAGAGGAAGATAATATTGAGGGGGACATGCAGTCTTGAATAGGACTTGCAGCGTGTTTTCACTTGATTTTTTTTCTGTAACAATGGGGTCTTCACAGGAATTAAAATTTCACTTAAATATGGATTTTGGTGAAAGCAATTTTTAAAATTATAAATGCTTGAATAAGTTTTGAATATTTTCAGAATGTTTCCCTTTTTTTCATGAAATAAATGTTATACTTCCTTGCATTTAATATCCATTGAATAGCTTAGACATTTTAAAATAGAAGGTGGAACATTATATTTAAAACATTCATAATTTCTTTCAGAAAATCTCCTTGGTAAAATTAAAAAAAAGAAAAAAAACCCCCGAGCTCTGTGCTCATCCTGGCTTTGGAACACAAAGTTCTCGAACTATGGAATTTCCTAAAAGCCAAACAAAGGAAGTCCTGCCAAAATCTTGACTGCCTCTTTTGAAAACATATAGTTCATGCAGTCCAATAGATTTCCATCAATTTGATCAGATAACATTTCATCTAATTAATTCTAGACAAATTCATGCACCTTCAACAGAGAATTGGCTGAAGATTGAGGCTTTCTTTAGCTAATATAAAGACAAACCAGTTTATTATAATGTTCCTTGGGGCAATAAATCCACAATGACCTTAACCATGATTTTTTCTGTCAGTTCAAAAACATAATCTTCATTCTTGGTTAGCCAGGTGATTTAGTGTGTTCTTCAACTGCCCAGCAACAGATTATTTCATTTATGCCTTCCATTTGTTCTTCCAACATCGCTGATCCAGGTAATAAAGAATCAGGTTCACAGCTATTATCCCTGGTTAATCCTTCATAATTGTCTACACGTTAAATCAGGGGTATTATGCTGAATAGCATTTAATACAGTACCTTCACCGTGTGCATCAGGCAAACTCCAAAAAAAAAAAATGACCTTGACTAACACACAGGCCATTTCAGATTTCAATTGGCTGAAAATACCTCATTTAGAAGCATTAGGTAGACGCAGACAATGGCCCTTGTCCTTCCGTGTAACTGCTGGTTTCCACAGCACATTGCTGGTACTTTTTAAAAAATGTACTCCCTCACAATAGGAAGAAAACCACAAACGTCAGAAGTTGCCTTCAGAGGCTGTTTGCACACAGGCAAACCTTGTTTGCATACAGGTACCTTGTTTTGTCCTTCATTACTCACTTGAATTATCTTCTGCTCTACTTGACCAATATTCAATGCCAAGATCTGTTTTCTCCCAATGGTTGCTTTTTTTTTAGACCTTGTTTTCACAGATAGTCTGAAGAAATTGAACCCTGATGAAAGAAGAAGGCAAGAGGGATAGTAGGTTTAGTTCAGGAGATCCAAGAGGTTTTATCCCTCTTCATTGTCACAGATGACATCAGAAACACTGAACAGCAAACGGCACAGACTCACAAGATCCCAGAATAGCTGAGGCTGGAAGGGACCTCTGGAGACCATCTTGTCCAACCCTCCTGCTCAGGCAGGGTCACCTGGACCAGGCTGCCCAGGGCCGTGTCCAAACAGCTTCTGAGTATCCCCAAGGATGGAGACTCCACAGCCGCCCCGGGTGACCTGTGCCAGTGCTCGTCACCCTCACAGTGAAGAAGTGTTCCCTGATGTTCAGAGGGAGCTTCCCGTGTTTTTTGTGCCCATGGCCTCTTGGCATGTCACTGACAGCACTGAAAAGAGTCTGGCTGCTTTTTCTGGATGCTATCCATCCCCCTTGGATATCTGCACATGAGGGCATCACCCTGAGCCTTCCCCTCTCCAGGCTGGGCAGTCCCAGCTATCTCAGCCTTTCTGAGCTGCTCCAGGCCCTTAAATCCTCCCAGAGGTCCTTTATCATCCTGAATCGTCTCAGATCCTTTCCTGGACTCTCCAGCAGCTCTGCATCTTGAGTAAGTAATTTCAGTAATTATTAAACTTTTTTTTTCAGGCAGCCAAAGAACACAAGCGGAATACATGAGCGTGATTTCAAGAGCACAAAGAAGTAAAAATATTTAAAAAAAGACAAAGAAGAGATACACACCAAGGTGAAGCAAAATCATCAGGTGAGACCATCATCTTTTGTTCTACCTCAACGAGAAACTTAACAGCACAAAAAAATTTTGCTTTAAGAGTGTCCTCCAGTGCCTGCTAGGGAGTGACTATTGGAAGGTGACATTTTCCTTTTCTTGTGACTGGTTATGTGCCCTGGGAAATGTAAAAATATCACCAAGGTATGCATAAGAGAGGAGTTAATTAGTTTAACTTCCTGATGGGAATATATTAACAGTGTAATAAGATGCTCAAATACTCTTTTTATGATTGTCCCTGCCAAAATAGTTGTTGGAAAGATTTTTGTAATACAAAAACTTTCATCCTCCATATGGAGATCCAGCTGCTGACTCTGATCTTTGTATGGCAGAGGTCACTGCAAACATTCAGCCTCCAGATCTCAGAAGTGGCACCTCTGAGACTGTGACTGGAAGGTTCCTGTGTCAGGATCAATATCTATAGACAGCTTTCTCCTAAATTCCTCTACAGACCCAAAGGGAATTATTTCCCTGTATTAATACACAATCCTTCGAGAGGAAGGAATTTTTTTTTTATTGCCATCCAGTACTTTCATTTTTTAAACTCTTATGTGGCCAAGTTCAAACGCAATTTGTCCTGCACAGTCATTACCCCAAGTGGACAACATAATTAATCATCTATTCTTATGTACTTGTGACTTAAAATGACTTTTAGCTAAACACTCTTACCCTAACTCTCCCCTTGATTAAGCCTGAACCATATAAGCATGAATTTTATTACTGTGTCTCTCCTTCTGTCAGCCAGAATGTCACTTTGGAATTTAATCTAGTGAAAACAAAAATAATATGTTGATTTCCCTGCTGTTCTGAAATATGCAACCTATCTTCCATTTAAAATAATTTTTTAATATATTTTCAGATAGCTGGAATAACCAGTCTGTTTTGTTATGAATTGCTTTCTAAAATTACACATAAAATACCTTCCCACTTACATACTGAATATGAGGGATGTAGAATTATATTCCCTACAGTAAAACCTTAAATCAACTTCCAGCTTCTTTATAACTGTCTAGACAAGAAAAATCTTCTCAAAAAGTCCCACTAACCTCAGGATCATCATTTAAGAGGACACTGTCTCCTAGGCTATTTATATTTTTATCTGCATCTGATAAAAATCTGTGGGTAGGACGCACAGTCTAGTCTCTATTTCCCTGCTTTATGAAGCCAAACAATCACATTTAGCTGATTCTTTCTCTCCAAGAAATGCATTTTATAAACAATGAGAAAACTAATATTTGAGCAGCATAGGCAGCACTGTGTTAAGGTATATTATTTCAGATTTGCAAATAAGAAGGACTGTAAAACCTTCTTTTCTTCAGGTGACAAAGGAAAAATGGCAAATTTCCAATTATTTCAGGAGATCAAGCATCCCTTTTCAATGCCAGGGTTTTTTCACATTTCTGTAACATTGTCTTGGCGGATACAGCCACCTTGTAATTGTGTTGCATTAAACAATTATAAAAATTTTGGAAGATATCAAGAAAAATGTCTGGGGAAATAAAAAAAAATCAAAATACAGTAAAATTTAATAAAAAACCTTCTGTCACTGCACATCCCCAAGTTCCCATATTATTTTGCTGATTCATTTATAAGATTATATATTAAACAGCCATCTTTTTGAAAGGCCTTTCTGGTGCAAAATAAATTAACTTGACACATAAATTGTTCTCATTTTGCAGCTTTTCTAAAGGATTAAATCTTGTTGCCAGAAAAGAAAGCAAACATTGAAAAATACAGAAGAAAATAAAAAGAACAACAAAATTACCCTGTGTGGGGAAGAGAGCTTCCCTGCTTTCCAGCACCCAAAGGAGATGTGCCCAGAAACCAGGACCTTTGAGCAGACCCACATCTCATTTTGGGAAAAGATTTTTTCAAAGTGAGCAGGTTCATTTTAGAGACCACCAGGTTGAGATACAGTTTGTACAGACCTGGCACTATGTTTTTACCATAAACAGCAAAAATGCTGTCATGGGCTCCTTGGAAAATCTCTCCCTTAACTGTTCCACAAGGAAGGAAGCTGTAAGATGAATTTCTGGTCATCTGGTCACTGTTTGGCTGTTCTAGAAAATCAGACCTGATGCCATAACTGCAGGGAAAGTCCTCAGCAGCAGCCTGAGTGTTCTGTTCTGCAGCACATCCCTACAGCTGCTCGAGCTAAGCAAGTTGTCAGGATAACAGTGCAGCCGTGCCAGTGCTGCTCATCTCCTGGTGTTCTGCCCATCTCCTGGTGTTCTGCCCATCTCCTGATGTTCTGCCCATCTCCTGATGTTCTGCCCATCTCCTGGTGTTCTGCCCATCTCCTGATGTTCTGCTCATGTCCTGATGTTCTGCTCATGTCCCGATGTTCTGCCCATCTCCTGATGTTCAGCTCATCTCCTGGTGTTCTGCCCATCTCCTGATGTTCAGCTCATCTCCTTATGTTCTGCTCATCTCCTGGTGTTCTGCTCCTCTGCTGATGTTCTGCTCATGTGCTGATTCAGGGATGGGTTACAGCTCAGGTAGGACAGCCATGCCCTGGGTAACCACCTTCCAGCAGAAAACCGGCTTGATTTGAAATCATTAAAGCACTTCTATATATTACTTATTGTGAACGAAGAAGTTCCTTAAGTTCTTCAGGAACTTTTAGTCTTTACTGTTTATCTGACAGGTTTTGATCACTTTATCTTGCCAGAATGACAGTGTCATGACCCCCAGGCTGCCTGGTTCTAACAACCAGGTAAGCTGTCAAGTAACACATTGTCTATCTCCTGCCACTGTGGTTCCAAAGACTGTTATATATGTTCTGTTTCTTCCCAAGCACTACTCTATTCTGAAACACTGATATAATCAATACCTTTCCAAGTCAATTCATATCTTGCTTAGGCTGATAAACATATTGATCTGCAAAACTGATGCATATTAATATGAAGTCGTTATCTTTTCTTATTGGTTATTAACCACTTACATGTTACTGATGCTTTTTCATTCTGAAAAAATTTAAAAGATAAACAATAGCTGTTGTGACAGCCAACTTAACCATCTAGCACCATCTTGAGGTTAAACTGCTCTTGACATTCTAAAATAAATGGACATTCCTTGATTAGCTCACCAGAAGCTCCAGAGTGATGCAGACATGTATTTTCTACTGACAAAATTTAAAAAACCCACCAGTTTTAAGACAAACAACCTGTAGATTTTTTTTCTTTGCTTCCTTGCATAGACTTTAAGACAATTCTGTTAATTCTGCTGGCAATTAAGCCTAAACTTATATTCCATAAGAAGAGTGGGATACTGCACATTTTTATTTTGTAACTGCTCTGAACATTGTACTTGGAAGTGAGCTAAGGGAAGTTCTAAGGTTTAGACCTTTATACATCAGTTCTCCCATAAGTACTTTCCATTTTCACTGGGATTAATTCTAAAGTTTACTTCTAGACGAAAACATACCTTTACAAAGTCTCCTTAATCTAAAGGATACTGATCACCGGAGCACAATCATCTTTAATGCATTTCTGACTGCAAATATCTAGAAATGACTGGATGTGATATTTTGTTGAAGCATAATGAAAATGTGAGATAAAGCTATCGAGCTTTCACTGCTCATTGTATGTTTGAAGTTAATCATAACACCAGAACATTGCTACAATTTTGAAAAGGGGATGAAGGCTGGGAGCTTTTCAAGGAGCCAGGCAACAGTGAGGAAACTGTGCTAAATTTCTTCAGACAGACTTGCTAACTTGGAGATTTTCTAAAAAATATAAACGATTTACTCGTATGGTAATGAGAGGCTGAGATATACATTGGCTGTATGTTTATTTCAAACAAATCTGATCGTGAGTCCCGTGCTACTGGGCTGAAGTCCTGATGAAATTCATGAGTCTGTCATGAGAATTCAAGTAAACGCAGCCCCAGTTTTATGAGCACCTCACATCAATAGCCACTCAAATAATCTTTGCAGTGTCCAGTGTTGTGTTATCATGTTAGAGACTCAGTGTTAGCAAATTGCAACATTTTCAAGAGCTCATATTTTCATTCAGTTGAGGGTTCGGGAAAGATAGAGAACCCAAACCAGTTTACCTTTAATGAGGAAATAGGAACTTTTAGGACTCAGAGGACTGTAAAAATATGTGATTTCCGTAACACTAAATATCACTGCTTTGTGCACACTGCTATTTCAGCCTCAAAACCTGCCTGCAAATGCAGACTGAAGGAAAAGCTAATGGATTTAAAATACCTCTGCCCTTCTTAAACTGCCCACATGATGATGTTCAGTTCTATAAGGGGTGATGTTTCACTGTACACGGAAGTATCTCATCTCATGTGAATCTGTCCATTCCCAACACAACACATCAAAATTCTAATGTTAATTTTTGTACTTTCATTTTCTACCTCATGGCCCTGGGAAATGCCTTTCCTCTTGCAGTGACATACACTTAGAACTGAAGGGTTGATCTTGCTAAAACACTTCCAATGGTTTGGCTTACAGGTTTCAGTACAGTTTAACATGAATTATATCTGGACATTTTCCACAACAAGGATAATTGCCTTGTGAAAATCCATTACTGCCATTGCCAACGTCAGGGGATTGATTTAAAGTCAATGTTGATGGTAACCACTGCATTCCAGAAAGACAAATGCAAAGCAAATGCAAAACAAAATACACAATAATCAATAACAGAAATCGATATGCAGGAGACTGGATACCCAGTCCCTGGAGACAGGGTACCTATTTTCCTGAGACAGCAGATAAGTAAGACAAGGGAAGCAGAAGAAAGAAAGTCTGACTACTCTCCTGCCAGAGCTTTTGGAAGTTCTGTCAGGATTTGTGTCAGTGCTTTCAGGAAACCGAGCAGGGTGTCTCTCAGATCACAGCAAGAGATGCAATCCATAGGGAGAGCACGGAAAACTTCCAAAGAAAATACAACTCTTCCTACATATCTGGAAACTTACAGAGAAAGAGATCGAGACACTTCTCTTGTGAACGGGAAAGTCTACTCCCTGCTCAGCCATAATCCCAGGACCGAGGCCTCTAAATGCAGTTAAACAGCTCTATCTGTGGCTCTTTTAGGCTTAGATTAGACAGCAAGAGAAACTTAATGGCATTGAAGCCCTTTTTGATAGGTTTCGTCAAAATACCTGCAGCAGCACTTCAAACTTTCAAGTGAAAGTATTAGAGGAAATTCCATGAAAGCCTCTTCCCGAAGGAGCTGTTCAAAACATCGTGGAAACGACAAGCAAAGGATAAACAGCCCAGCATTTTCAGGGACAGTAATATCCTCTCCTGCTAATTCACACTACAGTCACAGGGGGAATAAACCAGGAATGTGAGGCAATACTTGAGCAAGTGTCAGGTCTACAACTCCAGAATGACAGTGTGCATCTGACTCTACACTTAGCCCATCTTGCAACACAAGCCTGGAAAGCCAGCACTGTATAGGAACTGCATCTATTTCTGGCTCTGTCCTGATCTCCTTTGAACCCCCCCACACCTCCTGGTTCCTTCCCTCCCTTTTCTGTCCCATCCATGTCGGCCGTGTATTTTTCAGAACAGCAGCTGTGTTTGCGTGCTCTGCTGGGGAACGGGGCCTGGCCTCCAGGATCACACAGATACTCTGACTATTTCATCACGAAACCCCACATTCTGAGACCAGAGGAATCCTCACAGAATGTCTGTCTGTGTGTCTTCATCGCATCAATGATTTATAAATTATGGATGAAGGAGTTAGGGAGAGAGCAAGCACTTACACTTAGAGACTAGGCCAAATTACAGTGTTGATACCTGTTAACTATTGACATTTCTTGGTTATGTCCATGCCAATCTAATCTTTTCCTAATTGATCAATTTAGACATTTAAAATTAAAATTACTTTTCCTGTGCCAATTGTTCTTGTTCCATCATCGTATTTGACAACGAAAACGCTCAATATTTTAATTCCAAACAACCACTAATCAGTGTTGTTTTCTTTTATGAAAAAAACCATTTTCAAAGCAACAAAATGTTGTCTGAGACAACAGAAATTTGGAGCTCCCTGATCAGCACAGTAAAGTGTTATTTGGCCTTCACTGAGATAATTTATTTGATGCATATTATACTTGCTAAAAGGCAAATGCGCTTTAACCTTGCAGCTTGTCTCTCAACAGACCACTTCATTCTGCTGAAAGATTTAGACCACCTACTTTTAGCAAAACAAAAGAAAATGTGTAGGTCAGATCAAGTGCAGCAAGCAAAAGGGCAGATATTCCAAGGCAGCTGCCAGGGTTGGGTACCACTAGAACTTGCAACCTGCTTTAAAGGCTGGTGGAGCAGTAACAGAGCTCTTCTGGGGGACAATTTCTCACTGAAGGTGATGTGGATTGGTGGCACTGAGTCAGGCAGATCTGCACCCTGGCAGGGCAGCCCAGGGCACCTTCTGACACAGAAGCACTACATGAGGGAGCTGGTACTCCAGGACTTTCTCTCTTCACTTTTTCTTTCTGATAATCAGAGCTTGACCAGAGCTGGAGCTGAGACACCAGCTGGGATGAATAACTGCTACAAGGGACTAAAGCCAAGTCATGGGCTTGACACCCTGTGTGTTGACCAGCTCGGGATTACACTGATCACCAGGACGTTCCTTGGTTGGTTGGTTGGTTGGTTGGTTGGTTGGTGGTTTTTTAACAATGTATGCCTTCAAAACCAAAGAACAGATGAACATGCTTCATGGCTACCCCAGCAAATTTCACCTGATTACCAGGAACAGCAGCAAGGTTAGTGCATCTGCTTCCTGTGTGTGGCACACTGTGCAGTACCCTGAGAGTTCAACAACAGCATTTCAATGCAGTGACATCTGAGTGAAATGCAACACCCATGTGGTACCCACGTGGTCAGGTTAGGTGGTCTAAATGCTTTCCCTGGGACTTCAACTCTGATTCCTGGTCTAAGAGGCTCTGCTGACTGCTTCTCCATATCACTTAGACTCTTACGTTACCATGAAGACACAGAAATGTGTGTGTTGAATAAATTGGTTACAGTTATGCATGCAAAAAGAAAGAAAAAAGAAAAAGAGAAATAGCTCTAACTGCCTTGTCATCACACTTCTCAAGAAAACTTTCCCATTATACTGAGGTCCACTTCAGTAGGAGGTACATCACCCTCCCAAAAGCACTGCTGTGACTGAGAGGTCTGAGGAAGCCCATTCATTTGGGAAGTACCCCCAGGAGCTTATTTACAAATCCTCAGGATCCCTGCGAACCACTCTACCGACGCCTAGCCACAGCTGGAACAACTCTTCTCTTCTCTACTCAGAGGGAGCGTGCTCCCTTGTCAGATTTAGGCAGGCATTTGTGTGCTTATCCGGGATCACGTCCTAAAAATTGCTGCAGGAATTAATATCCTGGGTCTGATCTGAAGCCCATTAAATGTTACTGGGTCATTTTCATGGCTTTCAGCAGGCAGCAGCTCAGATCTTATTGCCATTTGGAGAAGCAGATGAAAGTTAGCTATTTTACACAATCTGTATAAATTAACATTATTTGTGGGATAACAGTCAGAGAGCCCAGACTGTGTTTTTTAACATCAATATGAAAATCTCCTGCCCTGGCACCATTCTGGACTGTGGCACAGAGCAGCTGGGACAGACAACACAATTTTGGGGGGAGTCTTCGTGAAAGGCCTCTCCACTGACCATCCCCACACACCTGGCTGTGTCCAGCCCCACCTGGCTGTGTCCAGCCCCACCTGGCCAGCCCCTAATTGGCTTTCTGCAGATAATGGGCACTTTTTTTTGCTGGCATTGCACCTTCCCTCACGTCTGACTCTAACCTTCAGCTTCACCAGCTTCAGCTGCTGCCTCCGAGGTGAAGAGCAGGCAAGGTGAGGCTCAGATCAGTGTTCCCCCGAAGGAAACTCTCATTATCATGGGAGGCACCACCAGCAAGCTGATCACACAGCCATTAACACCCCTGCAAGCCCCCTGCCAACTACCTGCACGGGAAGAGACGCATCTTGTGTGCTACCAAAACACATCAGGCAACGATATCAGGCTCAGGAGAGAGAAGGCATGAAAAGATGCTTCTCTCCTGCCAACTGTTTTCAAAGCTCAACTTGAAACAAGTGACAAAGCAGTAGTTATTGTACAACAGATTGTGTGGTTGCCATGCAAACGGAAAGTTTCGGCACTCTCGGCTATCATTAGGATGCTCACTGGCACACTGAATCTTGATAGTTCCAGGGTACAAAACAGGAACCCCAGTGGGACCATCTACCCAGTAATTTATGTGGAGCTGTGTAGGAGGCCAATATTTCAAGTAGACTTCGTGTGTGTGTGTTCAGGGTAAATCTAGGAGCCTAATAAGCTGTAAAAATGTATATCATCTGTCCTTCACGGGTAAGACTAATATCCTCTGATGATAATTTCTAAAATGGGTTCTGAATACTGAAATTTTAAATTGTTGTGAAAAGCAATAAAACCACCCAGAGTGAGCATATCAAATTAATGTGTGATAATCCCTCCCTTGCTGCAGCAAGATTTTATTTTTAAGTGGCATTTTAAAAATGTCCTCTGTGAAGAATAAAAACAGTAGGGATGTGATAATACCACACCAACTGAGGAAAAAAAAAATCCCTGTCCAAATTTGCAAAACCAAAATCTGTTATTTTGAGACCAGGATGCATTTTTAAATGACAACATGCAGAGGAAAAAGAGAAAAGGCTATCCTTGGAGCAGTGCTGTTCAGAAAAGGTCTCAGATATGCTTCTGGCAACCCCGAATCCCATCCCCATTCTTTACTGGCCTGTGGAGAACAGCACCAACTGTGTTTCCATATGTAAACCATGCTGCTCTTCTATGGAGAGAGGTCAATAAGAGAATACACATTCCTGAGCTTCAAATATTTCTACTGCCTTGGAAGGTGGCACCATTTCTTGGCTGCAAAGGAAAGTGATTTTTGAGGAGGACATGAATTCTTGTTTTCTCCATAAATAACTGGCTAATATTTATTGTCTATACTGGTTTTGTTTCAGCAAGGTATAATGAGAGAGCTTTAATTACCTAATTCCGAGGGGGTGGTAAATAAAACAAAAATCTGAGGAAGTTGTGCATGAGTGAGCAACCTGTACCTGGTTTAACTTAAAGAGTTTAATTTCCCCCAAAAATATTAGCAGGAGAGCATTGGGACATACCTAACAGTCCTTACCAGCCTGTGACTCCAAACAATAGATTTCAGCTTTTAGGCTGGGTGCTTCACTGCAGTTTGCCACTGAAAATTTGGCACCTCTTCTGTTTGAAATTTATTAGACATGAGCTACTGTTTCTCATCCTCAAGTACAAAAGACATTATAGAAAAATATCTAATATGAGAAAGACGTTGCATTATAGAACAACTGATTCTGTGTCCCTCTCCTAAGCAGAAACTAGAGATTTCCCAAATATGTTTCTTGCAGCTGAGAAAAACTGTGTAAAAAGATGGAATTACCTTTCTCTGATTCACTGAAAAATAACATGAAAGGGATCTTGAAAGCTCAGAATGATAACAGATAAAGCATGAGATGGGATATAAATGACAATTTTTACAGACCATAAAACCAGAAAAAGTAAAGGATGCTTGGGTTCCTAATATCAATTTATAGTTTCTACCTAGAGAAAAATGTTGCATTAACGCACAGGCTACAATATGAAATGTGTATCTTAAAAGACTGGTGATAGTCCAGAAGATGATTTCCTAAATCAAAAGGCTTCCATCCAGTGTGCTAGGAAATCTATACCACACTTTACCTTGAGAGATAGAGACTAATTCCTCCTAGAGCTAAAAAAGTGGTAGTTGAGGTAAAACCAATCATCCTACTGCTTTTCTTATGTGCAAGCAAAATAAAGTCTAAACCCCAGTGCTTTTAGAGAACCAGTTCTGAGAAGTCAGAAACAATTACAGAACAGATTGATTGTTGATGTGAATTTAAAAGAATAGCATGAGTTACAATGCCATTATTTTCCCAAGTGCTACAAAATAATAATCAAGGAAACCTACTCATTTTTAAAGCTTCATTGTAGAGACAAAAGAATCCATGAAGAAATAAGAAAAGAATACTTAATAAGTTACAAAAATAGGGCCGTTGATGATAACACATTATAAATCAGGAGGCAGAACTTGCAGAAAATTGAGACCAGAAGAATACAATTGCCAGCAAGCACAGTTAAGCCAATAGCTTTTTAAAATATGCAAAGCAATAAAATTAACACTACTTTCCCATGTGCCATTAAAATGTGCCCCATACAAACTAAATTCAGTTGCTTGCTTTTTAAAATCTTGATTTATGTTTTCAAGACTTGGAGGAAAAAATGCAATATATTAATTTTGCTGACATTTTATTTTTTTTTTTTTTTAATGACAGATTATTACCATTATTGATTGTTGGTTTGTCTCCATTCTATGATATTACCCACTGCTAGTACAACCACTTTTATCAGTCTAGCTGCTTTGGAGCAAGAGGGAATTTATCCTTGGGAATTAGAGGCTGTCAAGGGCTGTGAGAGAGAAACTGTGAAAATAAAAGCAATCAGTAAAAAGCACATATTTACTGAGAAATGTAACTGTACAGTTGCCTCAGTGGTGTTATTGTTTTCTCTCAGGTAAATTGTTTTATGACAGGCAGTGAATTTTTTTTATTTCCAATCCTGTAAGCAAACATCAGCTACAAATAAAATTGCCTCTAAGGAAAAGAAATCCAAGAATAACAAATTCAAAAGAGATGGGACATGTGACAGAAAGCAATTCTCAGTGCAGGCTATGCAATTATGAGATGGAAAACATAAAAAGTTACAGGAAAGGTATTTTCCTTTTTTCGTATTTCCTGTTTTAGCTCATTAGTGTTTGAGCCTTTGGACTACTAAAGCCAATTAGCAGTAATTTAATTACCACCATATATTTTGAGGTGCAGAGGTCTCCGCAGCAGACACTTGCTCTCTCAGAAAGCTCTCTGGAGACTTAGAGATGTATGTTGCTATTATCATTGGTTTCTTCTCCTCACCCAGCGCAGGAATGGAACAATAGAGGAGAACAGATGTGGCCTCAGCTCCTTCTCCAGTTAAATCTGTCTATAGTAAATCAGCTTGCAGCTTTGACAGCCAAATGACAAGCCACAAAGTTCTTTCTCACTAAGCTCCTAAGGTGGAAAAAGTATTCATGTCTGGCAAAATATTTCTGAGTGCAAGTATATCTGTGTATCCTTAGGAGACAGATACATGTCACAGAGCCCTGGTGCTTCAGCTCTGTGATTGAATGGTATGGTTTTGAAAGATTCTTCCCCGTGGGAGAGGAGGGATAATATCTAAATCACCAGATTCTGAGCTTCCAGTAGCTTTTAGGCTAACTCAGGCCTAATCTGAGCTCTGGAATGCATACACGTATTATTTTTTTTTTCTCCTGTGTAAAGGGCTTTGACCAATTCTAATAAAAGCTGCTATTAATTGTCCTGTACCCTGCCAGCACAAAGGAGAGGAGTTTCTGTGGGTTCTCCTTCTACTATATTAGAAATGCTTCTATTTTAGTCATCTAAGGGAGAACATGAAATCTTTGCAGATGAACAAAGACAGGTGTGGGAAAGGCTTAAAAAGCAACAACCACATTATCATTCACTAATTCATGGCATTGTCAGCAAGGGAGAAACGTGAAACTTGCCAGGCCAGGAAATACTGCACAGTTGCAATTTTGGCAGCTCTCATTCTCCAGCTAAGCCTTCAAAAGCAAAGGAACAGAAGGTAAATCTACAGCAAAGCGTGTGCAATTTATTGAAATGACAGAACTGGCAAACTCTCCTTCGGAACAATAAGACAAAATATTCAAAAGTGGGTGCAAATGGACCAGGTGCAAACGGACCATTTCAGGCAGAGTGAGCAGAATCTGAAGAGACAGAGCAATGCAAACACCAGATACAAGTAGCTATTAGCTCCTGTAAGACCTAAAACTCTTACAGAGCCAGCTCAGGGCATATCTTCCCATTCCTTCACAAAATGAGCCTCTCGCATTCCCATTTGAGTTTAAAGTAGAGCAACTTCAGCCTAACTTCTGGTATTCGAATGAGGCAGCTTAGTCAGGAACGCAGTCCTCCCTCTGTTCCCTCTGCATTAAAGTAGGAATATGTCTCAAGAGGTGATTTACAGCAGCAAGGCATCTCACTGCCTCACACAGAGGCAATCTTATGGATTTTTCTGCAAAATCGTAGCAGACACTCACATTTTGCATACAGAAACTGCACAGTGGGGAAGTAAAACGCTGGGGTGGTCTTGAGCCCGGCGTGTCACGTCCATCGTCGTGGCTTTGGTGAGAATAAGGTGGAGTTTCACTCGTGTGGAACTCTCTGGGCCTCGGCCTGCTCAGCCACGCTTCCCGTGGGAGCACTGCCCTGGAAGTGCAGGGTGTTGTGTAACAGGAACACCAGTTTGGGCTGAACGCAGGGGAGAAGCACGGCACGTGGCACTGCTTGGATTGCTAAACTGTCTCTAGACACAGCGGTGCTGCAGGACATCAAACAACAGCCTCGTAAAACCCAAGGGGCTTTGGCTGCCTTTATCATGAATAGGGAAGAGCTGCAGTTTCTGTCTCTTTAGAATAATAATTGGGGCTTGGGTTTGCTGCTCTGCTGCTGGGAGGCTCCTCTGATCTCCCAGTCAGACAGAAATTTAGCTCGTGGAAGAAGGAGCACTTAAAGAAGTCCTTATTGTTACTGTCACTGCACACAATCCCAAGGTGAGATCCTGGCATGTTTTCTCATGCTTTAGAGCTTTTTGTTTAAGCACAGTGTAGGGGACGTTCTTTTAACCTCTCCTGGTTTAATAACTAGCAGGTTGATATTTGGGATGAAGGGCAGGGTTTCCTCAGGGCAGCAGTACATTGAACAGACTCATTGATAGCACTGCAAAAGGCAAATAGGCTGTCAGACACACTGTGGAGATAAAAGGGAAGCACTGGAAAAGTGTTTTGGTTTTCAGTGGTAAAGCCACTTCTCCCTACAAGCCTTGCTCCTTTTCCAACCTTAAATCTTCTCAAATGCAACAATACTTCTCTGCGTATTTATATTCAGGGTTTTAACTGCTAGGGTGGGTGGTTTATTTCTAACTTAATCAATTAAGTGTCTCTAAGGCACTTTTGAAAATGTGGTTGGGTCTAAAACGTTTTATATCATCATCTCACAGGATTTTTAAGATAAGCTAAACATATTAGATGCTTAAACTTCATTAGTTCCAACTTGCTCAGGCACTTTTTAAAATCCCAGAAGATATTCACATCTATCATTAGATGAATAAATAATTTTTGACAAGCTATTCCTTAACTGTATTTGAAAATTACCATGAAATTTTAAGCACCGTAGATAAAAATAATTTTGAAAAAAAACCTCAGAAAATAAAAGTTATAAAAGTAGCAAAAATTAAAAAGGTAAAACCTTCCTCACATGCATGCAACCTTCCATACCACTTCTTTTTTTAGCTGCAAGGCAAAGGCTGGGAACCAGACTTATTCAATACCCTTAGTTCTGCTGGAAGTGGAAGATAAATTACTAGGAGGGATATTTTATACAAACCTATTTTACATATAATTGATGTTTTATACAAATATAATAAAGGTTAACTTTGCCAAATGCGAAATAATATTGCTTTGGGTTTTCATTAGGGCCGCTTAAATAGAATTAATACTTTTTTTTAAGACTTGTACTGGTAGCAAAAGACACAAATCAGAATTAGAATGGAGAGTCATGCGGCCAAACAAAAAAAGTGAGGCTTCTCCCTAGTGTTTAACAAGACTGCACCATGGTCTGTTGAAAACACTCTTTTTAAAAAATGATTGTCCTGTGTTTGTACGAAAAATCCATTCAACAGAGTCACTGTGGGTGTTAGTCACAAATTGTGCATAGTCATACACTATCGCCAGGAACAGGGGGAAATCACACACAGGGTTAGGAGGAACCAAAGGTCCTTTAGGTCACCCAAAGAGCAAGCAGTGCACCCTGTGCCAGCTGAAACAGAGCTCAACAGTGCTGAAACACCCTCTAGGCTCAGTATCACGCGAAATTTCTAACTTGGACACAACACATCTGCTGCAAAGGCACCAGAGGATGAAAGTGCTCATTAGCCACTACCCCAAACTGGCCACGTGGGCATCCTGGACCAACCAACAGTGCTCACGGAAGTCCCAATATCTGAAAGTACAGCTGTTCATAATGACTGGAGGGGTGCAAAACGGCACTGTAAAGACTCAAGCACGTGGTAAGATGGTAAAAGCCAGGAAGCCATTTCAGCAGTAGTAGAGCTTGGTGAACGCAGTGACGTAACTCTCCAGACTCAATCTGAAGATGAGAAACCAGACAGAAATCTCACAGCTGTGGGGCCATCCTGTGATCTATTTAGCATTTTGGAAATTCTCTAACCAGATTTATTTGTAATCAGAGGTTTTGCTTCGGAAGGATGTGACCATTTTAAGTTACACCAGGAAAGGTTTCGATAATAAAATTTTAGTGCGACTGGGACTGAAGCTGTTGTGGTTGCAGCCAGTGCCTTTTGAGTTTGTAACCTCACACATAAAAGTTACTTTGGCACCTAAAAATCCAGTCAGCTCTTCTCGTCCTTTTATTATATTATCTCTCCATGACCTTGACATGAGCATTTTTCTGCAATATAACAATGGTTTCATTTATTTGGCTCATTTCACAGGGAGAATTTAAGAACATATTTTTCTCAGCATGCATCCTGAAGTATCATCTGAATGTTACCAAAGTGACTAGCACATTAGTAATATAAAATTAGCCTAATTTTACCCTGTTCAATTAGCACTACATTGTTAACTTATGCATTTAGAAATATTTTTGACAGTGTAGATGATTCTTTCTCAATTTTCACTGTCCTAAATTAAAACAAGATAAATTTCCTGAGAGCAAAAAGATTCCCTTCTTATTAATTTTTGAGTATCATAAAATGATACCAATTATTTCCACCTAAAGGCACAGAAACTTAATTCTGATACTAAGCAAAGTGCCATTTTAAAATTTCAGGATTTGTTTTTTTGCTGTAAAGGGAATTAATAAACAAAAGCGCTAAGAACCAGGTATCAATATGGCAAATTGCTTAATCTATACTGACGATCTATCTAGAGTAAGATATTACAGTTTCTCACAGAGCAAAGATGAATCATTCTTGCAGTTGCATTTATTTATATTAACTCATAAAGCTGCAATACACAGTTTAAGGATAAAGCTATGCTAGAGTATTCATTTTATTCGGTCCACTGGCCAAGGATAAATGGGGTGTAAATCTTGTTGAATGCACAGAATCCCAAGGCAGCTGAGGCTGGCCAGCTCCTCTGGGATCCACTGTCCCTCCACTCAAACAGGGGCAGCTTGCCCAGGGCCACATCCAGCCTGGCACTTTTAATAAAAAGAAATAGAAATCAGATTATGTCATCTGTATTTCCAGATCATTTGATCTTTGAAAGATTCATCCATCTCTTACAATATGAATTCAATGGAAAATCTCCCAGTGCTATAACTTTTCAATCTGCCTTACTCTGATGAACTTCAGCACTTGAATGTCAGGGTTTACTGACAAATGTAGAATCTCTTTAATTTTGTTGCTGAAAAAGGTTTGGTGTAGAGAACAGGGCTTTTACAATTGAAACTGTACAGTTAAAACACAAGAGAAAAGTCTCTCCAAGCATTTAAAGGTTGCTGTGTGAACAATTTTGGACTGCCACTTTGACTCTTTGTCATGCAGCACTTTCCATGTTGGGCTTTGACAGGTGCAAAGGCAAGTTCCCTGGCTGGGGCAGAGCCAGGCCTCGGCACATGCTGACAAAACAGACCAGCTCAGTAATAACAGTTGTCTGGAGAAGATGAAAAAACCCTGTGCATGTTTTTGATTGGTAGAGACTGACTGCCAAGTTCATAAATCAAAATTTAAACTTATATACTGCAGAATCCTTCAATTTCAGTGCTTTTTTTTCTTTCGTATTAGACTGTTTGAACAAATTTTGGAGGACATCTGGAGCTATTAAACACTTAATTGAACTGTTCTCTGTACTTTGAAAATGTAGAACTCTTTTGTGAAATAGATACAGCAAAGGAAACAAATCAAGATGACTAATTCCAGTAATGATTTTAACTCATCATTTCATTAGCTGTCAGCAGAGTCAGCAGAGTCAGCACAAGCACCAAGAGATCTGTGTGTGTAACTTTGTGCTGCACTAGTGAAATACACCAGGCCGAATCCTGCTCTCAGTTTCTTTACATCTGGTGTGTATCTGATCAAATATGATTGGCACCAGTTTAGCTGATGGTAGGTTTTGGACCTGTATCAGCTGGCTTCAGAATAGCTTTACCTGTCCTTTGTGTGGACTGACAAAATCAGCAGAAAACAGCAGGTAACAGCTCCAACAGGAATTGATATGGCCCAGGCTGGCCAAGAAATCAAGCAGCTACATTTGCCTAATTCTGATGCAAGGTCCTGTCTTAGAATTACACCTTCAAAGTTAAAATTGTGATTTGGTTTTCTTGCATTTGGGGGTGAGGAGTGGGGTTATCAACAAGGAAATTTTACAATTTCCCATATTTGAAATACAAATATTCCACCCTCTCTTATTTCTTCCATCCTCAAAAACCACTCACGTATCTCATCTATTATACAAACAGAGAGGGACAGAAAAGTCATTTGTCATTATAATCACATAAATGTGTCACTAGCTGTAAAGAATGCCTGGCTGAAGGCCAAGAATGCCTCTGTTTCCCAGGATGATGAAGCACTTTCTTTTTAACAACTACTTTAAACTCTTTTGAAATGACTGAAATGATTACAATTCTGGCAACCACTCTGAAATTGCTTGCCATCAGAGCTTGACACCAGCACAATGGCCTTCATCCTTTCACAGTGTTTGTGATTATTCCCATACAGATGAGATGTTGCTTGGTTAATCACAGAACAGAGTGAGCCAAGAGAGTGAAGAAGGGTTCCCTGGCACAAAGACAGGAGATGTGGCACAGTGTAACACGCACAGGGGTTTGGGGGTCCTCCCTTCTACCATGACTGGGTTATGGATCGGTTACCAGGCTGAGAGCTCTCTACGAGCCCAAGTCCTTATTTGTATGCACAGCTCTCACAAGTGGGGATGACATCCTGTGCCATTACAACACAGGTAGGAATGTGACTCATTTGCTTTAAGATCACTTAGCAGTTGCAAGTTTTGCTAAAGTGGATCCTTAAATAACAGCCTATCTGAATCTCATTCTAAAAACACATCCAGGCTGGGGAAGCCAAATCGGTCGCTTACCCAGCACTGGGGCTCAGACATCATTCCTGAAGTATCCCCAAGGGGCTGTTGTCAGCCTGCCTGCCAACACTGGGAGTACTTCCCGTGTTTCACCTGCTCACATTCGTCCCTAGTAAGAGTGAAGGACTCGGTGGAGGAGTCACTGAGGGTTGAGGGATGCTTCAGCTGCCTGTGGCTCCTATGGCACAAAGCATTCGTTAAACCATTTCAAATGTATATTGGTCTTTATATCCTGCAGTTGTAGAGGCAGAATTAAAAGAGGCAGAATTAAATTAAAACAGAAGGAGTCCTTGAAGGCAAACAATGTAAGTCTTCTGTTTCTGTTCTATTGAGAAGTCCAATGAAAGAGCCAACGTGAGCCATCAGGACAGCATTTGCTGTACACAGCTTTTTGTTTTTACCTCTGAAAGTCGTCATTCCAAAGGAACACGACAGCCTGAAAGAGTGGTAAGTTGTGGTACCACTATAAGTGGCCGTGACTGGATGCAGACAAGTGCAGGGGACCTGTGAGTGTCACAATGTGATCCTAAAGCACAGTTCTCTGTCACAGTGATCCTGCTGAAGTCATCTGGACTGTTGCTGCACAAGCCAGCAAGAACACAGTGATCTGGTTTGAACCAGAAAAGGCTCCGAGGATCATCTCTCTTTAGCAGGTGCTGGACTCATTCTCATGCCTTAGGGTATGAGTCAGCTGTGGCTTTGTTCTTACCGGTACTGCAGTCACCCTTCAGGATGTGATGACAGCTTAACCTCAATGGAAGTTACTTCAGAGGGTCACGCCAGTGACCTCCATGTGCCCCAGTCTCATCCTCTGGAAGTATAATGCAACCGTAAAACACAGCTCTTGGGAGCACGAAGAGATTTATGCAGTTAATATAAATGTACTTTGAAATAATCTACTGGGGAAAAACCACACAAAAGAGGAGCAGCAACAGTAGAAACAACACTGAATTTGAGCCTGCGAGGAGTCTGAAAAGGCATCTTTACACATTTATACTGTAAATAATTCAGAGCGCTCTATCAGCAGCCTTTGGATGCAGCACTAGGACACTGGTTTGCTAACATCATTCCTCTACAAACATGTGCATTTTAATCTCGTGAAAGTCTCAAGAGTGCTTTGGCAACATTTATCAACTAAAACCCCATTGCAAAAAAGTCCTTATTTTCATTTCCTTGATTAATCTTTTTGGGCACATGGCTTCATGACAAAAGGGATTTTCCAAGATGACGTTTAAAATTACAAAGAGAAACAGATACACATTTAAATTCATATTTTAAAAGTTTTCCCTTTCTAATTCATTCCCTTTAAGTGATATTGATATTTATACACAGAAACGACAGTTTGAAGGAGGATGAAAATACATGGAAAAGAAGGAATAGGAAAGTTAAGTTGTGACTGATTTATGCGTCTCTTGATCAGGCACGAAAAGCTCAGTTTATCAGCAGGCCTAATGACTTTTCACTGTATGGCCATATAGCACCAACTTGTAAGAGATAATAACAAGAAACATGACTGGGTTTTTATATATTCAGGTCAGCATGAAAATGTCTGCAAGGCAGAGGTGCTACCAGAGTTAGAAAGCATTGCAGTAATGATCTGCAAGCCCACATAGTTCAAAGTGTTAGAGCAGACTTACCTCCTTCACGAGCTCTTCACGTTTTAAATTGATTATTTCTGACTCTATGGATTTCTTGAGTCAAGGTCAATGCTTTCATTCTGCAGCCAGGAATAGGCTAGACAATAAAAGTTGCAGAAATTAATTCATCTATAAAAGATGCGTGTCATTGAGATTTGAGAAGAATAGAAGTGTCTTCAGAAAGTTGCTGAGTGTAAATATTATCCTCTGTTTACTCAGCTCTGCGGCGTGTGGGAACCTGGAGAAGCTGTTTGAAGGTCACATTCAGATGTGCCATGTTCCAGCCTTGGTACAGGGTCCAACTCTCACAGTAAATTCTGTGTGGACACGGCTTAGCTGAAGCACCTCTAATTTACTCTCCCTTGTTCTGAGATTGTGCTGGTAGGAAGGACCTGGTACTCAGCTCTCTGTGGCATCGATGCCAACTTCCACAATAGTCAGGAATGTCTAAGAAAAGTTCTAGAAATATAAGAAGTGTCAGAAGACAGACTTGGTATAGGGTGGTTACAAGAGATCACAAATTGCCGGGCAGTGAGAGGCATGAAAATTATGTTTGTTAGCAAAGAATTCTGGAAAAAAAGGAAATCTAAGGATTGATCCCAGTACTCACACTTGTAAGGATGAATCCTTATCAATGCTTATCCCAGTAAAGGGCAGATGAGTCTGACAAATTGCACTGATTATATTTTCAGTATCCGAGCAAGCTGACATTTTACCTTCATTACTTCTCCATTGTTCTATTCCGAGTTTCCCACAAGGTATCTGCAGGAGAGAACTGAGCTACAAAGCACAAAGACCAGTGTGAGCTTACTTTTGTCACTGAGAAAAAGAGTAAAGAAAAATCAGAAGTAGAATTAAAAAGATGAGTGAGACTCCAGTTTGTTTGATTTTTCATTCAATTTGCCTCTCATCTGGCTAAAAAGAAAAGAATTTCTGGTGATATCTGTTTGAGAACTCAGATAAAAATTTATATTTCCTGGATTTACTGCCTCAATGCAAAATTTCACACTACATTTTTCTACAGCCAATCCTCTCTTAATGCAATGTAGCACTTAGCAGTGCCCTATAACTTGCCCATATTCTTTATGAAGTGCCCTTTTGACCCCAGTAAAACATTTGAGCTTTTTACATATTTCTGTATCAAGGTATCTTTTACACTAGCAATTACAGGGCTTCAAAGGAACAATTTAACATCAACATGACCTTGAAAACACACTTAATTTTCTATTAACTGGAAGAACATATTTAGATTTGGTAGGACATCGAAACCCTCACAGATTCTCAAGGCTGTCATATACTGGAACAAGGCACCAGTTCAATCTCCTCACTGAGTGCTCAGATGGTTTTAGACGTCGTGTAAGAGAGCTCTGGTGTTCCAGGGGCGCACTGAAGGGCTGCTGGTGGCTGCAGGGCTGAGGGGACACCCCCCTCCAGGGATCCCCCTCCACAGCCCCATTCATTCAGGTGTGTCGAGCACAGGAGGACTCTCACCAGAGCTTCATCTCGTCACGACTGTTACTGAGCTCACACAAGTAACGAAATCCTGTTCAGAAGGATCCATTAGAGAGCAAAGTGTTTCTCCAGCAGTAACGAGAAAAAGACCCTTTGTCTTCTAGAGCTGTTCCACTAGTTCTATTATGCTCTAAGCAGAAGAAAGCAGCTCTCTGCTCTTGCTTTGCACACTGGTGAAAATAGACTGTGTTTGCCATTAATGACTGCGTTTGCCATTAATGACTGCGTTTGCCATTAATGACAGTTTGCCATTAATGACTGTGTTTCTGGGAACCACAGAGGTGGTCCAAAGCTCGAAGCAGATGCCGAGAAGCCAGCGGAGAAGAGGAGGCATTACTGCCCGTGCCATCTGCTCCCAGCAGAGACTTTTCCCTCCTTAAATTGCCGTGAATGATGTAAGAGAGGGCTGTGCCTGGGACACCTCGCACGCGCTGTTAACACCTCCAGACGCTAATTGAAAATGTGGTGAGAGGCGCCGAGCCCCCGGTGTGTGCTTTTAGTGTCAGCTCGCAGTTTCCTCTCCATCTGCCCAAGGATTTGAGAACTTCCACGGGAAAGACAACGGCAGCTAAAGCACTCGTAAAAATAGCGACTAATGTGCCACTTCAGCTTCCACCCTTAAAGCTTCCTGATTACAGAGGAGCATTTTTTATTGCTGACGAGTTAATTAAGAAATGTAAAGGGAAATAATAGAGAAGTTTTGCCAATTAACTGCTGGTAGAAGACACCCCCAGCGATTTGCATGGCTCTCTGGTAACAGGGTAGGTATAGCCACGTGTCTGCAGTCAAAGGTTTCTATTTGCCTCCAGATTATGGAGAAGGTGCATCTTTGTTTAAATTTGAAATAAATGAAATTTAACTTATCCTTTATATTATAAAATAAAAGTGAGAAAGACACTTGCAATCCTGTGACAATGGGATGCTGGTTGTACCCCTTGGGTTTGAATTGTATATTCAAACAGTCACATTTTATGTGAGGGGCACCAACTTCACACAGTTTTCCAGAGATTCTGGTAAGTATCTTTTAACTGGGGATAAAAATCAATTTTAAATTCACAGGTAATTTTTTCAGCCTTAAGCATGATTTATATAAGAAAATAATATAGCACATTCTTTGAAATGGAAAGTTTTATAATATTATTTTTAAAATAATATTTCCAGTTTCCAATTTCAGCTTAGCTCTATTGATTATAAGAAAATCAGTATGTAGGAGAGCTTGGATTTGCTATATAATTTTTAGTTTAGAGTAACTTAAAGACCCAGTCTTATTGCAGTAGATCATGCAGCTTTTACCCTTAAATTTACTGAAACGGCCAGTTTTTGCAATAGCTGGATTTACATGTCACGGGCTGTATTGAGAAGTGCCTCAGCAAGTTAAAACTATTAAATTGTGCAGTGCTTTTTGTGCATCCTTACCCTGATCTGGGCTATTCAGCTACATTTCTGCTAAACAGGTCAAAAGGAGAAGAATGCCTATATTATACAATATTTCTGCTGAATAGAGCTTTAATAAATTGACTAGGCTTCTATTTTAATCAAGCATCGTGCACACAGAGCAAAAAAGAATGTGTGGAACAGCCTCTGAATGATGTTGCTCTGTCTCTTCCTATAAAGAAAACAAATGATTTATAAAAGCACCAACCTCTTTGAAGATAATACAGATTTTTTCCTATTCTAGAATGCTGAATAAGATCAATAAGCATCAGAACAGGGATTGGAGTAGGTCAACACATGATATTAATACCAATTAATAATAATAACAATAATAATAAAAGCTGACACACTTTAACTGTAATCCCTTTCTCCTTACCACAAGCAAATTTGTGTTGCACCCCTGGAGCTTTTGGCTGTGTGATTGATGCAAGATGAAGTTCATAATCAAGGAACAAAAAGAGTTCCCAAAAGCTGAAAACAAAGTGAAGCAGTTTCTAAGAGGCCAAATCTTCTGGAATCGGAAACGTGGTGCTGCTATTCATTTGTTGCTACTCTGTAATTTTCATATTAGAACAAAGGAATGCAGTTCTGGAGCTCAAAAAAAAAGAAATCTAGGCATTTCTACTGTCTTCACCACACCAGTTAGAATAACACTAATAATCTTCTTAAGGCTTTGGTTAAAAGGTAATACAGGACACCCGGGCTGGAATTCTGTTTGATTTAGTGTGGGTTTCTTCATTACTTGTATTCAGTATGAATTTGTTTTAGGGAATTTGTGTGATTGGGATTTTTCACTACAAAGAGCCTCAATGGTTTTCTTTGCTGTTATTCATTACCCCTTTTCTCGTTGCTTTGGAAGCACTTCAGGGAAGATGCTGTTGGATAACCGAAAGAGGGGGAAGTTTTTAATGGCTCTGTGAATGTTTCAGAAAGAGAGCACATCAAAATATCAATATTAAAAAAATTAATTGATTTCACAACACTGTCAGCAAATCAGCTTTTCTGTGTTCCAATATTCATTTGAATGAAACTTGAAAAAGTAATTAATTTATTTCAATATCCTGCTAAGTCAGCTACAAAGCATGTAACATGATGGTCTCTCAAAGCAGAAGATGGATATTTCTTTCCATATCATTTATTTATATTTGCTCGTGAGTGCATCCTTAATGAGTACATCTACCAAGAGCATTCAGAGGGAAGTCAAGGTGAAAGCAAACAGGAAATGAAACCGCTCCATCTCTTTCAGTTTAACATCCAGGGAAATAACAACACACGAGCATTTACTCCTGCAGTATGATGGACAAGACGAATGTGAGGCATCCCCAGGAGCACCAAGACCAGCTGAGAAGAGCTGATGCTCGCAGAATGTAAGAGAACTTGGCATTAAAAGCCAAAATGGTAAGGAGAGATTTTAGTTATTGTCAGGCAATGAGAAATAAGAACATTGGGAAAATACAGGAGATACTCCAGACAGAAACAAAAACAGTTCTCCTCTTGCTGTGCGTGCAAGCAGCCAGTGTGGTGGCTGTACAAAGAGTATCCACCACAGAATTCCCAAATTTCAGCAGACCTTCCTTCCATCCACCTTTTCCCTTCTCCATACACTCTGCTTTTCAAAACGTTAGTCTCATTTAAGTAACATTATCTCTGCTTCCTCCAGCTCATGACTTTATCTCCATCTACCCACCAGCCCTGGTGTCTCTGGTATGACATGTAGCTACTTCTCTAGGCCATGGAACAGATTTTTAGTTTGGCTTCCCATAATACCTGGGAAAACAGAGTTCAGCAGATTTGGATACTTGATGTTATTGAAAAGCTTTTGAGTCTTCTGCAAAACATGAATCACAATCAAATTAAATGCAGAGGGATACTGGACAGGGAGCAGATGTTCTGCTGACATCAAGTGAGGAATCTGTCACAGTCTGGAGGGAAAGCAGAAGCTTGTAAGCTTCTTAATTTGTTCCTTCCATACATCTTATAAAGTCCAAATTTAATTTGGAAATCTAATTTTGAGTCCTTTGCAGTTCTTATCTACCAAGCTAAAAATAAAATAAAAAATACAAAAAAAATTAACATAATTCAAAAATTTAAACAAGAAGCTGCACTTACTAAATTCAGTTTTCCCTTCCAACGCAGCTCCTTTGTGCCATTCTGTCATCTCAGTATTTTCAAAATCCCCACACTCCTGCTGAAGGTTTGAGGCACAGAAATGAGTGTCACTTCAATGTTTTCACTTGAGCTATTCTTATATTCTAGCAATCTCTACCAGAGCATCTCTTGGTCTCTTCTAGCTAAAGGTGTTCAGTAAGGAGTGGGAAAAGGATGGAAATTAATGGGAGGAGGTGTCTCACTACAGGAAGATGCCTCATTAACTCTGTAGAGTTTTCATTGCAGAAAATGTCAAGAGCTCTTGAACTTGGAAAGTTAAATAAATTCACAGTGTAAGACACAGGCTAATGCCATACTTCCAGTGCAGAACATTGTGATACAGCTAGAGCTAACTGACACAAAATTCATGTCTGGGCCTAAAACCAGAATGTTTGTGGATCAGATATGACTCAACTCAAGTCTTTTATGCTGGAGCAATGGCACTGAACAAGAACTGTGGTGAATGTCAAACACATGTATAACAACTCAGCTGCCCATGGCTTGTCACAGAGAAGGCTGGTTGTGACAGAGCGTGGCTTGGCAGGGGCAATGGAAAGGTGGGATGGGAGGAAAAGGCTTTTTCTTCACACAATGGTCAAATTGACATCCATGCAAGAGTCAAGAGCAACTGGTTATTTGGTCCCTGGGCCACATGCACCCTTCTGAGCAAGCCATCCTGCTACTTTGGTGGAGATTCAGCATTAATCAGTGGTTAATAAAACAAAAAAATGATGATCTGACATGGGAACAGAGAGGAGAGATTCAGTGTTTCTTAACGGGATTCGTGGGACGTAGAACAAACGTCCCACCAAGGAGGGCTGCTCCGTGGGTTAAAGCTTTTCATCTTTAGGGAGCTCACTCGAGAGCACAGAGTAGAAGCAGGGGCTCCATCCCCTGAGCATTTTCAGGCATCACAAACTCACCCTGTAGTTCAGCACCACCAACAGCCACATCTGACAAAAAAGGCGAAATAAAACCGACAGGAGCGCTGAGTGCTGGGCATGAGCTGCACCAGCACAGCTGTACAGAGAATTCTGCAGAGACCCTCCCTGTGTCATCTTGGGGGCTGGTCACCCTCTTTTTTTGGGAAGAAAAAAATTCTGATTTCTAATTCATTGAGCTCTTAAAGGCTTGGGAAAGGAAGCTTTCGGGTTCTGTTGCAAAGGTTTTGAGAAGGATCATCTCGGTATACTTGTGAACGACAGACAACTTTTAATTTCTCAGGTAGGAGGCTCCCATGTGGTATTTTATTTGCTTATCTCCAACAGTTTATTAAAAATAGGCCATGCTTAAGACACAAAGCAAACAGATAAGAAAAACTATTCTCTAACCTATCATCTTTTATTAAAAAAAAAAAAAGACAAAGAAAATAGGAAAATTCCTATGGCAGAGTGAGCTGCTTGTTTTAATGACGCTGGAAAGATTATGCAGGAGTAATGTGAAAATTCACTTTGCTTTGGATTATTGAAGAAATGATAGGTGTTCTGTTATGAATTTGCCGAGTCCTCTGGAGCTGGCATTTAGAACTAACATTGATTTTGTGCTGGATAAGACGAAAGGTTTCTATCATAGGAACACAGAGCTAACACATCAAAGTAAAGAACAGCAGTTAATCTAATTCAGCTTCTTCCCTTGTTCCCCATTTCAGGTGCTGATATACCTCTGTAATTACAAGTAACTGTAGAACTCAATGGAAAAAATGCACAATGGAATCTGAGAAAGTTTTGAAGGGTTCAAAGGGGGATAAGACTTGTGAACATTATATTCCACCCAGCTTTCTTTTTTTTTGTTTTGGACAAAATATGTTCCTTATACTCTCTCCTCATCTTCCTGGGAATCAATATAGCATCATCTAAATTCATTACAGAAGGTAAACTGCATCCATTTTAGACACCTATCTGCAGGCATTTACTTCTGGAGCACCTGACTCAAACACTCTCTTTCACTTTGAGTGTCTCTGTCTCAAGGACCAGGACAAAACATATCTTTATCCAAGAATTTAAGTGGGATTTGAACTATTTCACAGGCTTTTTTGTACAGAGGCGAGTTGGTCCCTTGACTCCACCTCATTCCATGCTGTGACAACCCTGCAGAGCTGCAGAAGATGGCAGTGCCTACTCCAGAACAGTTGATTTACCCGCTCTGATAGCTGATTCTCAAAGCAAACCAGTGCCACGAGTGCCTGTGTGCCCCATCCACAGGCAAGTCTCCTCAAGGTGAGCCATCCCAGGTCTAGTAAGCCCTGAGGAATTTGCAGACTGACTGGAATGATTTCAGAACATTACAGAGAAGAGGCAGGTAAAGGCAAAGGGAGAGCTGGGATTACAGAGCAAAGCTGCAAGGAGCCAAGGAGAAGCTGCCTCCTGGCTGGGACACAGAGTCACCCTCCGCTGTGTCCTTGCTGAGCCTGTGAGCCTGGAAGACACCACAGGAGAAAGGATATACAGCAGAGAACCACGGACTAGCAAGAGAGAGGCCAGACTGCAGCGAAAGAGGAGTGGGAGGTGTTTGTGTGACTGCCATGTCCAGCTTGAGAGCCTTGGCAGGGGTGCTGATGCGCAGGCTTGGCCGCCCAGAGCAGCTCCTGCGGCCAGAGAAGCCCTGCATGACGCAGGAGGTGAAGCAGTCCCTCGGGTGAGCTGTGCCAGCTCTCAGCTCCGTCCCTCCCAAGCGCACGAATGGATGATCCAAGGCCTGCACGTGCAAGGATTACTTTCAACCAATAGATGCTGCAGAACAGAAAGCCAAAGGCCTCGAGTGTGCTCACTGTCCTTCCCCCTGCAAGGTACGCACTGCTCTGTTTGTGTCAGTCTGACAAACAATCCAAAACACACCAGCTGAAGTCCAGGCTGGTCTGATGCAATGTGAAACAGTCAGGTACAGACTCACCTTTGCTTCCAGCTCCCGTGGAGGGAAAGGTGGGGGAGGCAGTGGGAAGTGCAGCTGGCAGAAATTCACACCAGGATACTGCAAGGTCCTGCATCCAAGGTTCCTGGTCACCACTGCTGTTCCTCCACCGAGCCCGTTGCTTGGTCCACATCTGTTTTATTGGATGGAAAGCCAGACGTGGTTTTATCCTAGTGGGAGGCGTCACAGGACTAGCAGATGCAGAGGCAGTAGGAGCAAGGGGATGTGGTGCAGCAGAGGAGGTTTGTCAGCCTGGACAGATACAACGTGCAGGAAACACAGTAATTCTGAAATAAATATACACATCAACTACTAAAAATCATAGATGCGCTTCGTTTACTTGCTTCTTGTCACAGCAACTTGTCACAGGGTATTGCAGAGAATGAAACTCCAAACGTTTAAAAGGAGATCCCCTGCAAGCCGTGAGGGGAGGTTGTTCACTGAGGGTTATTAAAGCCAGCAGAGCAGAGGCAACCCCTGGCTCAGGAAGCCCTTAAACTGCTGACTCGCAGCAGCAAGCGAGAGTGTAACCAGGAAAGCACAAGCAACATTTGCTTTGTATTTTCATGCTCTTTCCCACAAGTATCTACTACCGCTGCCATTGCCAGAGCTTCAACCATGCACAAAGGACACAAAAAATGTAATTTGTCGTGTTTTATTAGATCCGATTTTTAGTCAATCTGATAATAACATGGCAATTTGGTCTAACCTAGTTTCTCCTTTCATTAGAAGGAGAGCTAGTGAACATTTCTATTTATGAAGATTGGACCTTTTTTAAAGTTAAAAGTTTTTAGCAGTGTTGGTTTTTTCCATGCCATTTCAGAAAAGACCTTTTTTTTGGTGGTTTTGTTCCTGTATTTTTCCTCTGTTTCTTTCTGGCACAGAATAAAAGAGAAAAATTTTAATTATAGGGTTTCTTTTTTCCTCTTTCTTTTTCTTCTGACTTAGTAAAATTTTGAAAAGCTAAACTTTCATGTTGCTGAAGAATAAAAAGAAAAGCCTACTTCCTCCAACTGGAGTAATCCCAAATTTTAATATTAATATTTTAATATTAGAGGAAAAAAGATTTAAAAAAAAAAATCTGAAATCAGTTTTTCTTTCTTAGCCATTGCTAGGCCAAGGACAGCACAAGCACTAATTTTGATGGAGCTTTGCAGTTCCCTGAAGCAGAATATTTTCCTCTCATCATGTCCATATTCCATGTAAGCCCTGTACCAAAGGCAGACTCAGTCACAGAGATTGCACAAGCATGATTAGATACAATTAAATACATTTATAAAATGCAGGGTAAAGGCTCAGCAATAGGAGTTTCTGCCAGAAATTCCCGGTATTCCCTTTTCCTTGCTGGGAAAGGAACAGCTCACAGCTCACCAGCCAAACCACAGCTGCCCAGGCAGATAACAGTGTCACGGGTGACAACTGAGCTGGCACTGAACTTTCTGAGTTCCCAGAACTTTTTGCCTCTCTGGTCACATTGACTGCAGAAGACAGGGAAAAAGGTTCTATCAACCCTCCTGCAAAGCTAAAGATCAGTAAGCAGATTGCATTCAATCTTGTCCCCACAAGAATCATAATCCTAAAATTTACCTTTCCACAGCACGTGCATTAAAAACTATTTTAACTTATCAGCACTAGCAGTCTCCCAGCTGTTATAGGAGTTACCTTCTACTTGTGGTTATGCAAGTTCCATCTCCTAATAATTTCATTTTATGTTTAAATCAAAATAATTTTATATCTTCAATAAAAAAAAAATTATGTCGAATGTCATCCTTTCCAAATGAAACCCTGGCATCCTAAGGAAACCCTGGCATTCATCAGCCACAGAAAACCTGTTTTTAGGACTAGAAGGTTTATAAAAGTAAAGAAAGCTTTTGTCCTAGATAAGTGTACAATTTCTACTTGTGTGGGTGGATTTCTGTGATGTGTTTAACCAGAGCAGAAGGAAATCTAGTGCGCTGGCAAGGTATGAATATAATAAATGCTGTTCATCACTTGCAGACTGAGTTAGACAACTTTAGAACAGCTGCAAAGCCTCTGGTTTCAGGACGTTTCTTTCAGGATTAATTTTGCTCCAGTGGAATCCAAATCATGGCTCAGCAGCATTAAAAAATTACTGTTCTGGTCACTTTATTAATGGGGAGAACCACTGGCTTTCAAATAATGTAGGAGCATTGATTTCTACTGATTTATAGCCCATTGGAGTACTTTTAATTGGACTTTGCCGTTTTCCTGGACCATGACTAGTCCTTTCTTAACTGTTTACTTTTTCCTGAGAAGTGGAGCCCTGAGAAAAATTATTTTAATGATAATGTGGGCAGAAAAATGCTCCTTGGCAGATTTCAAATACTGTTAATTATAGCCCCTTCTGGAAATACCTTGCCAGATGCTTGGAAAACACTGCCCATGGATACCTTAAATCTGAAATCTGTGTGATTTTTACACAGAAATATTACCTTTAGAGGGGGGAAAAAAGAAAAAAGAAAAAAAAAACCCACATTGTGAGATTTTCAGGTAACTTTCCATTCTCCAACCTGTGGATTAGTCCTTTGTGTGGCGGTGCTGGGATTGGGCTCATCCATGCTCCCTGATGAGGTCATTTTCCCATTTAAGTGTGGACACAGACACATGGGCCTGAAAAACCTCTGCTATCTCCACTCTCCACCTAGTTATTTGCTGATTTTCCTGTCAGATCACACTGTAGAAAATTCAGGGATACACTTTCCCACACGCAATCCAGACTTCAAGGGACATAAAAAATGATGCAAGCTGGACCCTCTAACATTGAAGCAGATAAGAGGTCTCTGCAAGAGTTAGTTAGGAAGAGAGATTAAAAGCCTTTTAAATAATTTAAGCCTTCAAAGGTCATAACTTATTTCTGTAAATAATTTAACATAGATATTCTGTGATTAATTAGAGACAAAAGGCCTAGAAAACTCCCACAGGCAGTGCCCGAGATCCTGACTCTCCCACGGAGACTTCAAGCAAACACAGTTATTGACAAAGTAAAGGCAGATAACGTCAGAAGGCACTGCTGCCTTCAGTGCTACTGAAAACTCAGACTGGGCTTTGCTCTCATGGCTGGGAGAATTTTGCCCACAAACCAAGATTTGCTGTATTGGCAAGATGAGCTGAGCCCCCAGGCAAAGGGCTGAGGTTTTTCATCCCCACACAAAGAGATCAGGAGAGAAGCTGGATGAAAGCAGAGGCCAAGCTTTGCTCTCCACGGTGCAAGCACGAGCCTGGAGCCACTGAATGGAGCAATAAGGATAATCCTACATTTCACATCAGGGCACTAATTCTCCCTTCTGAGGGCAAAAGTAAAGAAAAAAAAGAAAAAAAGAGGAGGATTTGTAAACTAGCAGGTGGTGGTTGAATGAGTGGACACGATGTTTCTTGTTCACCTTTAACAAAATCAGTTGATAAGAGATGTAAGAGAAAAATGTATACTTTATGTTTTGACTTAAAAACAAGTGAGATTCTTAAAATACTCTTCTTTTATATTTGTCACTTGTTTTAGCTCACAGAATGTATTTCCTTCTCCTCTTTATCACAAAGCAAGTGTAAAAATCCTCGGCTTTGAAGCTGGAGCTCAGTTGCTGTGGGAAAAAAAAAAGTTGGAGGGTTCAGTGATGAATGTGGCAAAAGTTTGGGCCTTTGTGCCAAAGGGCCACAGAGCAGAGAGGAAACTCTGTCACTAACAATTTGTCAGGAAAAGCTTTCTGCTGGAGTAAATCCCACCTCATGCCTTTGCAAAACCCTGCCTTCGCATTGAAACAGCTTCAATGAGCCAGGGCTGATTTAAATCCGGCCTCTGCCTCCCTGCTCCTGCCTGTCTTGTGGAGAAGGGACAGCAGCTTTTGATGTCTCTATTTCCCTCAACAAACTGCTTAAATGCTGTTCTTGCCTTCTTCCAACCCCCCCAAATCGACTCTAGTCCCTTATCTGGGTTCTATCATCACACCCAGCCGCTGCCATTATCTATTTAATTAGTGGCAAACAGCCAGGGCTGGGCCTGCTCCCTTCCCGACGAGCACCAGCCAGTGAGTGCCCCCTTCCAGGAATCCTGTACAGAACACAAATCCCACCCTCCTGTGTCCTCAGTCCTGTCTCGTCGCCACCTGGGGCTGGGCCAAGTCCCCCCAAATGGTAACTCAAAAGTGCTCAAGATCTCCTTGTGCCACAGAAGGGTAAAGTTGTGACCATGATGAAACTGTGTAGGAGGAGAAATCCTGACACTGTGGGAAATTCCTCCTCTAAATTTGTAATTCCTATTCACTTCATCTTAAAATTCAGCATAGTATATCAGAAAGGCAGATCATCACCTTTCTCCCACTAAGAAAAAAAATCAAAACCAAACCTGGAAATAATCAGAGAACTAACCAAGCAACATCAGTGTCTGTCAGCTGTGGCCTTTTTCTAGAAATACCTGCAAAAAAGTTATTTTGACAAAAAACTTCCATTCACCTCCAGTTGAAATTGCTTGGTGTCACTGGAAGCGACAGCTCTGCTCAGCATCTCTGCATTCACTGTTAGTCACCACTCTCCAGGCTTTACTACGTCTTCTACTCTGTTGGCTCATGGCCATCTCAAATGTTATGTCCTTGAGTAACAATTTTGTGCTTTCCCATTTTTTCCCCTGAAGCGCAATAGAATTTCATGGCATTAAGTGTGCAGAGATTCAGCTGTACAACCCCCATTGATACTACCTGAGGAGAAAAGTCAAAGCTAGAGTCGAAACCCAACCCACATTATATTCATGTATTTTTCTGACATTTATAATTTAAAGTACTGTTCAGGGAGCAAGGGATGCTTTTATCCAGAACAGTCCCTATATATGATAAAGAGAAGCTTCATGTGTGCATAATGTACTTTGTTTCTAATATAAATGTTTGGGGTTTGTTTTTTTTTTGTTTGTTTGTTTTATATTACATTGTCAGAATTTATTATTATTTCTAAGGAAATTTATTCTCATTTAGCAAAAAAAATGAATTCTAAAATGAGATCATTACTAAATTACATATATGTATTTACAAAAAACCTCTTTAAAATAACGATCTGGAAGCATTATGAGGTTATACCAAAGATGCCACTGTGCCCTAAGGTTAAAAGCTGCACCTGATATATGGGACTTACAGGAGTTCAGTCCTACCAGGGTCCATTCAGGCATTTAAACAAGTGCGGAAACCTTCTGCAAGGTTATCACCAGTGTCACTCCTCAGAGAACTCAGTGGGGCCAGACCTGAAATTTTTAAGTGCCCCCTTTTTTGAACATCAGAGAAACCGAGTCTCAATAATGAAATTTCTTTAGGACTCCCCACATCTATTGTACAGCATCTGTAAAGGGAGAAATCTGGGCTCTGCTGAAACTTGGAAATATTAATGAAAATTTCCAGGAATGCCAAGCTAAATTTTTCTGCTAAATATGTGCAGTGCTGGAAATCAATAGGTGCCTCCCACTTGACTCCAAACCTGCAAACACAAATAACACCCCTGCTAATCTTTTAAAATATCTTCATAGAAGAAAACCTGCTTTTATTCACGATATATTGTAAAGATTTTTAATTATACCTGTACCTATCATAATTACAAAGCCTTACTATATGATTATACAGGTTCCTATTCATTATGAAAATTCAATTAAGAAAATCAAAGAAGAAAAACATCACACGTACCTTCCAAAACTCTGGCAAATAACTTCTGAGAAGGCCTAACTGTGCTGGTTTCACCTGCATGAGCAGCCCCACAGCACAGAAACACAAGGCTGAGGAAGAACAGGCATTGGTGTGACAGCATCTCTGTGACTCTGTGCACCATGTACCAGTGAAATTAAACTGAACATCATTCCAACCTTTTCTTGCACTCCTGCTTGGTACCTTCCTGCTAAATTGTTTCCTTTAGCACATTTATCGGGCTCTTTCCTGGCTTAATGAATATTTGGTGGAGATGGGCAAACCAATTTCTCTTGACAATAACATCTACACCCTGCCAGCAGGTCTGTAGAAATACACCGTCATTTGCTCAGTTATCCAAAAGATTTTCATTCCACTTCTGGAAAAAAAACTTTTGTCTTCCAACACTGAGCTTTCAATTTTGGCCACAGCCAGGCTTGTTTCTCCTACAGTGCTATTCCTCTGCTCCTAATGGAATATTGATCTTTCTAAGGAAGTGTAAAGCAATCAATACACTACGAAGAAGAGAAACAGGTAAGAAAAAACATCTCCTTATTCTCTTCATAGCTAATTAGAACAAAGAGAAGTCGACTGAAACCAACAAGCCAGAAATGTTTGGATACTAAAGATTATTTGTGAGGTTTCCACTCTAAGGCAAATCTTTGGCACTGATTGGACTCACAAGCTTAAGCTCTGGGCTTGGGCCAACAGTTTAATCTGTGCTGTGGTGTTTCTGGTATGCACTGATGAGCTTCCTTTGGATTATTTTGGTAATAAAACTAAAGAAGTCCATAGTGTGCATCCACCAAGAATTTGAAGGTGTGTCTGCGCATGTAGGAATAGCCTCCAGCAGGTACCAGGTGGAGTTAGGAGGGATGAATTCAGCCACACTGGCTTTTATCTCAGTGTTTAAATAAGAGGAAAACCTGAGGAAGACAAAAAGAGTGGAAGAGCATGACGGGGAAAAGGCTTCTCTCTGTGCAACCCTGCAATACTACAGATGAGAGCAAGCAAGTGGAAATAAATCCCCCTCCTCCTTCTGTCCATGTTGGCCAGAGCAGCACAGAAATGATCCCTTATTCTAAACTGAGGTAGGTTTTCTGTTGGACCAGACATTTTTCTCTGCATTAAAAAATGACCAGAGATGGTTCACTTGGGATTGGATGCACTTGCTTGGAGACCTCAGTTCCCTTGGACTTCCAAATTAACAGAAGTTCCACAAGCTTTTATGAGCGTTTCCAAATCCAGTGTGAGCACTGAGGTATCTCCCCCCTCTTGGCATTGTTACTGTGCTCAAACTTCATCAAGGCAATGATTCTTTCCCAAAATGTTGTTCATGTAAGGGAGACACACAAAAAACTGTGTACACTCAATAACTCTAGGAGAGATGAATTCCCTCATTGAGTCCAAGCATTACTGGTGGCTCTTTTAGGATTCTCCATAAATTAACCTTTCTTGTAAGCAGCCCTTACCTAATGTTTGAGTAATGTCAATTCAGCTCGAGTGGAAGATTTAAACACCAAGGGAAATATACAGCAAATTAATGGATACAAAATGAATCATTAGTCAAGACTATCAGAGTATATTCATAATTTAAATGTTTTTAAAATGTTGCCACTAAGTGGACATAAGAAATTACTCAAGCCAACAAAAAATGAAATTTAATGTTTCTGTGAATTGACCCAAGGAATAAATATGTATTTGTCAAATTTAAAGAAAAAGTCCTCCATGAAAGAGAGAAAAGGAGAGTATGAAAAGGTCTAAAAAACATTTTTTAGCAACACATACAACTGCTGGAGCAAGTTCTGAATTATCTCCTGGAACACAAAAATTTCCTCTTTATGCAAAAGGATGAGGACTAGCCCGCTTTTTGGAGCATTAACAAGTAAGAATGAGTCAGAGAAAATTCAAATGGAAAACAAATTTCACAACAACTGTACTACAAAACATAATCTTGATATTAACAGGAGATATTTTTTTCCTCTTACATGTGGAAAGAAAGTGGTAGTGAGGATACAATCATGTAAGGAGACGCAGAGTAAGAGAAGAAAAAGCTCTTCATTGAGTTCATATCACACAGTCAAAGGGAGGAAGGAATGGAAACCAGCAGCTGAAGAACATCTACCATAAATTTTTTTTCTCACACCTTGTTTTGCCTTGCTCTGTTCTAACTATACCACAACCCGTGTGCATTCGTTCCCTCAGTGAGCCCAAAGTTTCAGGCTAACTCCAGAAGCTGAAAGCAGCCCTTCCTGCACAGAATAACATTTTAAAATTTTAAAAAAACCCCAGCAACTAGACTCGTGTTCCCTCCACTTCTTTCTGCACATTACCCTATTATTCTAATAAATATCCCAGAGTTTGTGTCCTATTAGTAAAAGGGATGAGAGATCATTTTGATACAGTCCAGCTGAATGATTTACAACGTCAGAGGAAAGAGATCACCTTATCTCCATCTTTCAAAACATGCTGAGTGTAGAAGTGACTGAAATTAATTTCTGATTTTTAGCTTCTAATCAGATGACTGCAAATCATCACAAATCCTTCCAGTCTCTAGGGTATTTTTGATATGGCAAATATGATTTTAAAATTCTTTGATGAGAAGAGGCAGCAATAGCTGTTTCAAATTGCCTTTTAATTCTTATATATATATATATATATATATATCTATGAGTGGGGAATAAGCTGCAGGAACCTCAAAAATACAAAAGAGAAAAAATTCCACTGGGCACTTGCCTTGGGATTCTATCTTGCTATCAGTTTATGTATGCTGAATTGATATCAGAGGTTTTCACAGAAATTAGATCCATTTGATAAAGAGGCAAAGAAAACTATTGAAGAACAGTGAATAAATAGAAGGTGAAAAGCGAGCAGAATGAGTATTGCTCAGTAATGGAAATGCTGGCAAGAAGTGGAAATAGTGTACAGAGCCCCCATCCAGAAGAGACACATGGTTAATTTTAATTTTAACCTCATTTAGAGCGTGTGATTCACTGCCCCATTTAGTTCAAAATTAAAATTAAGCATGTGCTTAAGTGCTTTGCTGGACTGAGGCCATATACAAGAGTACATTGGTCATGAATCCGTATGCCATAGGTGGATTTGGAATTGAAAAGTCAAAGCTTTAAAAATAAAACCTGAAATGCTTTACTTTGTTTCTTTTTAGTGCAGGAACGCACTGGCAGCATGGAAATCCACAGCAGTTGCACAGTTCTTTCGAGAAACTAATGAAAAATAAAGAGAAATCCCTAAAAACTTAGCAGGAGAAATTAATCTAGAAAATTCCCAGAACTCAGAGAAAGAAAAGCAGCTTTAAAAGACTGACTGCACTGTGCTGTGTGTGTGTGTGCACTGTGGCCACCAGCCCTGTGCAGGTTGCCCCATCCTACAGCACACGGCTCACAGCCCTCGCTGCAGCCAGGTACAGCTGAGCAAAAAGCTGCTGTGAACATCCCAGTGCAGTAACTCTGACACCATTACTGGCTGATTTACCTCCTGGTTGTCCCTTAGCCAGAGCCTGAGGAGAGGTACAATCCCTGGGCATGCTCAGGGAAATGCCATTTCTAGCGTCACCTCTTCAGCACCGGAGCCAAAATGCCTTTCACCGCCCAATAAATTCCCCAGGTGGATGCAGAGAAGAAAGGGAGCCACAATTCAGTCTTTTCCTTGCTCTAAGTGATTTGCTACCTGTGAGTGCAGAACAGAGAAGGAACAGCAGGAATTAAGTGAAGGAAACACGCCCTGGGTCCCCAGAAACACTCTTCTGTTGCACTCTATTTTATATTTGTGCAATCATTTCTTATGGTTCAGAGCAGATTTTTTTACCACAACATGGGGAAAAGAGGCAAGACACACCTACTCAAAAATAAGCAGGAATCTCGTGCAAATGCCCTTGCCTGACCTACAGCTTCGGTTTCTGTTGTTAAGGTGTCCTGTTTGAGATGTTCCTTGGGCCAGAAACAGTGGTGCATCTATTCCTGGTATTCAGGGTACCCATCTGTCAGGAGTGGATGATCTTTGTGGGAGCCAAGGTCTGGGCAGGCCAAGTAAGAGCTGCCAATGGTGGCTGCTTTGTGAAGGTTTGCTTTCACTCTCTATTAACAGTTCTGGAAGGTTTGAACAAATTTAATTTTCATAGGTTGAAAACTTACTTCCCTTTTATTTTTTTCAGAACATACTCTATCTTCATGAAAAGTTCTCATAAAATTTTTGCCAGTCCCAAAATTAGACATTTCAGCTCGAGAGAAAGTAAGACTTTCTTATTCCAGAGGACATCAGCATTTCAGATAAAAGATGTCACAGTGCTCCCTGCCGCACCCAAGGATTGCACCATTCTGGAAAAAACTCCCTGGTTAAAACTTCTCCCTCCTTGGAATTTTTGGAAGATATTTTCCAATTAACAAATGTCCCCTACACAGATCTGATTTTCCACTCTCCTCCCATCTGCACCATCTCACGGAAGAACTTAAATGTTTGCACAAACAGTGGCCCATTAAAGCACGTGCCACAACCAGGAGGATGGAGTGCCCAGCTGAGGGGCAGGAAAGAACCCAACCCCCATAAATGTCTTTGTACTCATCTCTTAGTCCCCAGGACCATCACAAGGTTCCAAACGGGTTTTGGAAGCACATGTTGAGATCCCAAAGAAACAGCAGGGATTGTTCTTCAACATCCAGGCATTACTCTAAGTTCATTACTCATTAATGAACTGAAAACTTGCACAACTAATGACAGTTGCTGCTTTCAATTCCACTTTCACCAAATACGATTAGTTTCTGAGAAAACTGTGTGAGAAACCAAACTTTTAAATTTTTAACCATGTAGTTTACTCTTTCCACTATATTAAGTATGGAAACTGAGTCCTGCATGGCCAGGCATTGCTTTAAATGGAGAACAGAACAACATATTTATGTACAAATTATGAAACAAAAGCCTGAGGGATCCGTCTTTTGGCAGTCTCATCCCTTTTTTAAATTGTGTTTTCTACTTTGGAGACTGCCTGGATCTGGTCACCAGAGGAGATAAATCTCCACAGCCTGCAGAAGTTAATGCCACACTCTTGGTTTAGACTCGGCTGATAATTTGGCTTTCAGCATCTAGTGTGCTCACAATTAGATCAGAGAACCAGAGACTCATAGCATGGTTTTGTTAGAAAGGACCTTAAAGCCCATCTGGTCCCACCCCCTGCCGTGGGCAGGGACACCTTCCACTGTCCCAGGCTGCTCCAAGCCCTGTCCAGCCTGGTCTGGGACACTTCCAGGGATGGGGCAGCCACAGCTGCTCTGGGCCACCTATGCCAGAACCTCATCACCCTCTCATTAAAAGAATTTTTTCTTAAAATCTCATCTAAACCTCCTCTCTTTCAGCTGGAAAGATACACAGACCTACTTCCCGTGTCTTGGAAAATAATGTGATTGAGTGGTTTCACAAAGGTTTGACAAGGTGGGGATTGAGAAAGGAAATGCTGAACTTGGCATAAAAGATCATCAATATCACACCCTTTTAGCCTATAATTTCCCTTGGACAGGGCTGACCTCCCAAGTCTGTAGAGTATTATCTGACTCAAATACACATATGCTTGTTTTGTACTCTTCAAACATGAATAAACAGTCAACGAATACTCAGAAAACATAGTTATATAGCTAATGTAAATGCCATTTATGGTTAGGCCACCGGCATAGAAGCAGTAGAGAGAAGCAAATGACATGCAAAATAATGCTGTGGGCAAAGCAAACTTGAACAATTGAAAAGGAATAAAGAAAGAGGTAATTATCTAAATGGAACAGAACAGCCATTAGTCAAACATTCACAGCTTGATCTAAGCCCCACTGAAGTTAACAGACAGGTCCCCCTTGACTTCAGCGAGTTTTGAATTGAGATTTTAAACATTAGGGAGAAGAGTATTTGATTACATTTATGTGAGTTCACTTGTTTTTTAGCATTTCACCCTCAAACTCTGCAGTAGAAAGGCCGTGAAGTAGCAGCTCCTCTTCATTAAGAAGACAATAAAGTAGTTGGCTTCAGAAAGGCAACTGATATTCAGCAGTTATTTCAGACAAATCTGGCTGTACGTGAGCACCATCTCAGTGGCACTGGGCTCCAAGTCCTTGGAAAACTGTCACAGAGCAAAGATTTCACATAAAACCCAAAGTGTGGTAATTCAAGCGACAGCTGAGAAGCTTCTCTAGGCACATACCAGAAGGGCATACTTTCTACTTTGGAAGGTAGGGAAATGGGCTGATTTGCTGAAATTACAATTTCTTTCATACTGGGATGAGTAAATAAAAGTTTGTAATTATTGGCTCTCGTTTGGATGAAGTGGATGACCTCCAACGGTTCCGCCCAGTCTGTAGGTTAAACGAGGTAGAGCACGGCTCCAGGTGTGTCTCTGCAGGGCTGCATGTGTTTGCTAAGTCTTGAGAAGAAATAGAGAATATTCAGAGCATATTCAGGGCAGGCCCCTGGAGACTGAATCACCTGGAACATCCACCAGGTACTCCCAGACTAAGAGCCAGATGGCTGCACTGCATTTTACCGTGAAAAACCTTATGTTTTATTTTAGCAACATTTATAGCAGGGACAATTGATCTATAGGGGGAAAAAAAAACCCACTTTAAAAGAGTTCTAATTACATGCAGCCCTGTCATGTTGCTAAATGAGGCCCACTGCTGTTTTATGAATAATTCGCAGAATTCATTGTCAGTAAATTATATTAGGAACTGGGAATAGGCTCTGACTGCAATGCAGCAGGTTTTTCCTTCCCTCCTGCCTTCTTGTAATACATTCAGAGTATTTGCTATAACTACAGAACATAATTGCAATTATACTCAAAGACAAGGAACTATAACACACAAACAACGGCGTTTCATTTCCCACCAGACTGTGATTTATACTTAAACAGTAAAAGCAGCTGAGTAACCAAGAATGGAGACTCTTTCCAGTCAATGAACCAAACAAAATGGTTTACCTACAGAAGGTGCTAAATGGGAATGTCAAAGTTTCGTTTAAACACTTTTAGGCTGATGCCAGGAAGCTCCCAAGTGTTTCTTTTTCTCTTGAATCCAGTATCTGCAGCATATCCTGTGAGAAAAGTCACCCAAAATCCAACACAAGCACAGAAGAGAATTTCTGTAATACACATGGAGGAACACCTAGGAACTGAAGATAAGAGCAATAAACAGAATTAAGGGGAAGGTAGTCTTTGGTTAGGGAGATAACATAGTCCAGACCAAAGACAAAACAAAACAAAACAAAACAAAACAACAAAAAAAAAACCAAAACAAACATTTTGTCTGGAAAACAAAATCTCTGATGGGTCCCTTCCAACTCAGCATATTCTATGAATTTTTTTATGGAAAGAAAAAGTCCTCAAATACTGACTTCAGTGGAGTCCTGCCCTGCTGCATAAATCAGAGGATTACATGCACAGTCTTTTTTCTAGAGCCATTTCTGCAGAAGCCATTCTAAGCTTCCAGAGACTCCAATAAGAGAAGTTCAAAGGTTGGACAAAATAATCGCCAAAACTGAAGGAAGCTCTTGCATTTATAGAACAGGTAGGGAAAAGCTGGAATCTGGTTATAGCATTACCTATTCCTGGCTGCTGCTAACCTTGCAGCTCCTGGGACACGAGGAAATAGAGAGGCTTTTCAACAGACATGTTCTGGACAACACCAACAATTCCAACACAGCTTGAGCCAAGCTCCCTGCTCTGCCCATAACTCTAAGCTGAGCAAGCACCTCTGGGCAGGTCCCTTTGTCCACACAACGAGGGACTGTGCCTGCAGGTTGTGCACTTCTGTTGTACAAGATATGATTGTCTTTGAGAGGTGAAGGAGGACCATGAGGTGACAGTAGGTAACGAGACAGCTGCTCTTCACTGCTGCAAACATCTTTCCAGCAGCCTGGGAACGGGGTACAGGCCTTGTGTCAATCTGCTCCCCCTTTAAGACACAGATCAGAGAAACATTGCACCCCATTCTTTACTTTCCCTTGTCTTTTTTGTTTTTTGTCTTTTGAAATCTGTATAGGGATAAGAAGCAGATTTTTACTTATATGACAAACTCTGCTTGCCTTCAGAACCAGTTTTGAATTTTTAGTGGTGTGCCCATTTAGCAGCTCATCCCATTTCTGCTGAAGAGCCCATTACAATGCCTGTTCTGTGGAAAATTACCTGGGAATGCTCTGATCACCTGTTGCTGCTTTCCTTGATTGTCAGTAGCCTGCTGCTCTAGTCCATCAGCACAGCTCCACTGCACTCTCAAGGCTGCTATTCTCAGAGAGCTGTTTTTCTTCTGTGCAGACTATTCAGGTTAAAACAGGCAATCCTTTATGCATAAAATTCTCTGTGAGGATGCATAACAAAAATCATGGCTTTTATATGATTAATAGAGCTGTCAGGACCTGTTTGAGATTTAAGTTCCTTATTGTGAAAGTTTAACTTACTAGTTTCAGTATAAAAACCTACATAAATCACAATGTTATGGCAGTTGAAAGCAAGGTTGAAGTCATGTGGATTCATAGGAGCTGAAGCAAAGTTTAGCCACAAAGAGTCTTTATTATACTGAAACACCATGAAAATCACAGTATTTGATATAATATATATAACCAGTGTTTGGTTTTTTTTAATGCCATCTAAGCAATTTGAATCATTAATCCAGTTAAAAAAAACGTGGAACCAATGTGCCTAAATTCTCTGAGCACCACTGAAGTCTCTGCCTTCATGTATATTGATCTGCTTGTAAATTAAACAAATAACCTGAAATTTTATCAGAGTTCACAATGACTATTTAATATTTAAGCTACAAGCATTATTTCAAAGCAGTATAAATTGATATGATATTCCACAAAATATTCTAAACATCTAAAGGGGCTCATCTTCCTGGTACCAAGCACAATGCCCCACATTATCCAATTAAAAATGACAATGAAAATCAAGGCCATCTCCCAGAAACCCTCACTCAGTGCAGACAGTTCAACCAAGACTTACAGAGACATCACTGGGCAGGAGGCAAAGGCGATGTCTGAGTGAGATTTGGGAAGGAATTCAGTGTACCCAGAAATGTGTATCTGGGCACTGCTCAAGAAACAGGAGAAAGCCTGGATTGGTTATTCACTGATGAAGGGAAGCTCAGAGTTAACCTACTTCTTATGCTTGCTTTCAGTTATAAGATTAGTTTGAATTTTTACTGTGAATGCTCTTCTAGGTGTTGGAAATGCCAGTGGTGGTAGTAGGACAGGAATAAATCCCCTTTCTGACTTGCCATAGCTCTCAGACTGTTTCTCCCTCCTCCTCAAGGCCCTGTTATTTGGTTTTACCTTGAGATAAGTCAGACAAAGCTCCCCATCTGGGTGGCACCGATTCTGCCATGAAAGGCAGGGTGAGCTGAGCTGATGAGCTGCCTGGTGCTCAGCCCACAGAGCCAAGTCTCCAGCAGCCTCTCCACCGAGGAGAGCTGCACAGAAATGACACAAAGTGCTTCCCAAGCCCCCTTCCTGCAGGAGGTGGCTGCCAGTACCACCATCAGCCTTACCTGCTCTCTCCACTTGTGTCCAGCTGCTTTCCCACTAGCAGAGGGTGATAAGTTATCTAACAAATCTCCGTGTTCCTCTCTTGATCCCTGTCCTGATCCAGCATTTACGTACACTGTACCCTAAAACACAGGCACTGCCTCAATGAAAAAAGACTGATGTGTGTACATAAAAAACCACCTGAAAGTGGATTGCCTGTGCTGCCTGCTTCCTCTTCCTAATTGCTGCACTGTCTGACCGTGCTAGTTGTGCCGAATACCAATAAGAATTTGCCTGATTTAAACCCCAGCCAGTCATTTTTGGATCATTAAAAAACCTATTCAATCTTTTTTCTATGTCTTAAGCAGGTTGTTTTGCCCAGAGGTATTCTGTGAGTCATCAGGCTGTACAACTCCTCTACCTACATGTCCAAACGCATTCAAAAATACAAAAGCATGGTAAATCAGCAGTTCTGCCAAGAGTAATTTTTTTTTAATTTTCTAATAAGTTTTTCTGGTTTTCCTAATTTTTTCTATTTATTTTTCTATGCAACATTTAGGGTAACCTTCCTGGCATATTTTGGGGGCAGCTTTCCACTACTGGGCTAGAACTAGAAGCTTTCCTCTCTTTCACATAAAGCAGATAAATATATAAATTAAACATTTAGCTTTAACATGCAGTTGTTAGAAATAGCTGCATAAGCAAGATACAGATAATTGAAACTGCATAATAACATTCAGCTTAATGAAATGTTGATGTTATAACTACAGAAAAACACTGCAGAGTACCCATATGACAACATTGAATAATCTCATATTATAGCATTAAAAAACATCCACTTGATTAGAGGCCAGGTTTCCAATTTCCTTGGAAACAAATTCTGTGCTCAGGAGGCTGCTTCTGCTGCTGGTTAATGAAACTGCTGCACGAACAACTGCCCACAGCACAACAACACGGCACTAAGATTTATACATTTCTGCCAGGTACATAAAAAGTCAGTGATACCCAGCACAACCCACACTGTCCATACACACTCCTCTGTCCTCCCGGGAGGTGGCAGCCCTCAAACTGAACTGTGCCGGCACACTCACACCTGCAGGGTTTGTTCCTCGACTCTGTTTTGTACTGCAGCCCAGCCACAGGCTCAGACTCAGCCGGGGCTCCCTCTAAGCTACGCACTTTGTCTCTGCAGAGCAAGAGGCAATTCTGTCTCGAAGTTCATCACCTGAGCAGAGCATGAGAGGCGAAAACAGAGGCAGAGAGATGAAGTAAGTTGCTCTCAGGAGCAGCACTCAGAGTTCAGGCCACCTGTGCCTTGTCCCCCGGGCTTTGTGCAGCATCCTGCTGCTCCCTGCCATTAACACCGGGCAGGCAGGGCAGGCACGGTGCCTGCTGTGTGTCTGCAGGAAGCCACGTCGGAATGGAAATGCCACGTTCCTCCAGCTCGTTTAAATAACAAAGGACTTATAAATGTCTTCTTTCTTATCTTCTTTCCTCCATAAATCAAGAACTTTTCTAAGTTCAGAGCTGTTACTGTTACAAAGCTAATCTCAAACAACTGCGAAACCACCTAGCCACGATCCGAAGCAGAAATTTTATGCAACCTTTGTCTGATCATTAATTTACCCCAGCCTGCTGGTCAAACCTCCTGCTAGGATAACAACAGACAATTTGGAGGAAGAATTGACTCCCACACAGCCAGGATGTAGGTAAGATCTCATCAGAGCATTCACAGAGCCCAAAAAAAAGCATAGAAAAAAATGAAACAAAGTACTCAAGGTGGCTCCTTCCTGCATATTGGCCTTATTAACATGTAGGCACATATTGTCTCAGGCAGGTAGTTTGTACAGAGGTTCATTATCTTACACAGTGCTCATCACTCCTTCCACTTTAATCTTGGACTCTAAAAGCAGCTCCTCACTGTTGATTCTGAAGCAGACATAAAAGTGTGTAGTGGGTATTTTTTAAATGTTTTTAAAACAGCCACTAGCTTGACTTTCAAAGAGCTGCGTTATCTCTGGAATAAATTCAAGTCTTTTTTTTTTGCGTGAAAACAACTCTGCGGAAATCAGTGGAATTGCATCCCCCTAAGCCGTGAACGATGTTGTCCTCAAACCTCAGCTTTGAAGTGCAGTTGCATCGGGGAAAGAGGACAGCAAGAAAAGTGGTAAGAGCCAAATATAATTTCAGAAAACCTGGGGTAACCCAGGGTTTGCTTTCTAACAAGTCCTTCGTTGTAATAGCCAGTCTCGTTAGACAGCTCCATGTGGGCAGCTAAAGCCCACGTTTCTTGACCGCTTGTGGCAGTCTTTCCCATCCAAGCAGTTGGCCATCTGTCGTACAACATTTGGGCAGATCTATGGCTATAGCATGTACATCTTAGAACTCAGAGAAATAAATCTTGACACCAGAATGGAGCAGTGTTCTAATGCTATTTGAAATAGTGAAAGGAGAAAAATTACGTAAGAAAGATGGGTTTGGCTGAGTTGGTTTTTCTCTTTTGAAAAAGTACTGGAGTCTATACATGAGGTAGGTCTTTTTCAGAAAGCACTTTCAAAACCAAGTCAGACTAGCTTATGGGGGAAATGTGGTTCTAAGCGAAACAAAATACATAAATAGATTGGCTAGATTTGAGAGAGTGAGGCAATAAATCAAACCCCCATAAATAGCACTCAGAGTCACGTACCATACAAAGTCACCTAAAGCAGTGCAGAAAGAAAAAACCTTTGGAAAGCATAAAACTCAGAAACCAGACAATTTCAAGAGGGCAAACAGTGCATAATTTATAAGACAGGTGAAACTGCAGTGGTAGCAACAAAGAAGTGAAAAATAGAAAACTAAAGTTTTTCACTTTAAAGTTTTCCCATAAAATACAGTAATTCTGCTGTCATCAGAGGGTTGGAGGACACAAGCAGGACAAGTGCACAGCTCTCTGTTCTCCTGACAGCAGCTTCTGGGGGAGCTCACTCATGTAAGCACTACAGTAACGTCCAGTCTTGAAAACGACTCTCCACCAAAGGTACTTCAGTCACCATTAATCTTGACATTAGCAATGCCATATTGCTCTAATCTTATCTGTCTCAAGATGCTGTACACAATTTTGCAAAAACATGGGCAAAAAGTGGTTCTGGTTTTGGAAACAGCTGAATGCATCTCCCATTTTAGCTTCAGCTTGTTCCATTTCCTCACAGCAATACGCGGGACAAAGCAGAAGGCACAACAAAACCCAACCATTTCCTCTTGGTTTCATTCTTTTCCCTGTACACACATTCCCCTCTCCACACAGCCCACACAAATATTGCCTTCCAGTCTAGGGTGCAATTATTTGAAACTTCTTGCTCTGTTTGATCTGTAGCTTTTGGCATTTTCAGGCTACTTTTTGTGAATGTTTGCCATGGCTTTGAAAGAGCAGCGGGATGGGGATGAGAGGAAATCAGCTCAGCCTGACTCCCACAGCCAGGGGGACAACGGGGGCAAATGGAATCAGAAAGTTCTGATGGTTTGAGAGAAACAAAGAATGGTTGGAGATAAAGACAGGAACATCATTCGCCAACTACTGTCATGGGTGAAACAAACTCTGCTTGGGAAAAATTGTTATTCATTCCCGGTACAAAGGCAGAGCTCCCAGCCCCCAGCCCACCACTGCCCCACAGCTCTGCCATGGCCTAGTTCCGGGACTGGGACACAAAAAGGAAAATGATTTTTCTAGGCAAATAAGCCATGGCACAAATCTGTAAAAATCGTTGTCCTAACACTTAGTGGATTTCATGGTTTTTATTGTACACACAGTCCAAGAGAGGCAGAACATTCTTCGGGAGTCCAGAGGAGAAGTTCTCGCCCTCTCCACCTCCATTTAATAACATTTGGTTTTAGCTTGACACCGAAAACGCCAACTGAGGTGTGCACAGCAATTGCACAGTTAACTAAGTGTTAGTTTGCTTTAAAGGACACCTCTTGAGCTTATCATCTTGGGGCGAAAAAAGAGCTTTTATACTCGTGGGGAAAATGGTGCTGGCTGGCTGCGTAGCAATCACTGCCAGTGGGAAAAATGGTAGAAAGCCAAAGGCTATATTATCAACAGTGTAGAGAGGAGAGAAAAGTACAGCCCCAGCCATGCTTGAACTGCTGTTAGTGTCTGTTTCTGGGAGAAGGTGGAGCCTGAGATTTAGCCATGACTTTGTATGATTACCTTGACTTTTATTTGCTTTTTTAACACAATGCAATTCAGACAGGTTATCATGTGAAGCCCCAAGCTAAGCTTTGCTGCATTTGCAAAAAAGAAAATGAAGTCTGCACTGCCAGTGCTGGCTTTGGTGCTGCAAGTTTCCCTCTCAGAGTAAGGATTTCCTCCTTGCCCTTCTCCCATGTGTGCCTCGGCTCCTTGCAGCATGTTAAGCAGAGAGCAAAATTACAGCCTACAAGACTGCAGGAAGAGAGGTTTAGCTCAGTGTCACTGATAATTCCCATCACAATTACTGCCAGTGTGAGAGGGAATAACAAACACCACTCAGCTTTTATGTCCTGTCTCCAATGACCGTGAGCTTTAGGGGTCTGAATGTGTCGTGTACTCTGCATGTGAACACCTTAATCTGACCTCTCAGCATTTTCTATATCAGGCACCTTTCCTTTGTTTCCCCTCCTGTTGCAGACTGTGATGGCTGTATTCTAGGAGACGCTATGAAAAGGCCAGCTAGTTTTAGTAGCTTTGATTATAAGCAGAGCAATTTCTTCTCCTGGGCAGTGTGGTTCTCCTGTGAACCTGGCTGAGTCACAGAGTTTCCACAGTGATGTATTTGTTCACTTTCCTCCAGAAGAGGGGACACTGAGGAATTAAAAGACACAGAAGTAATATCTACAGTATCCACTCCCTGGATTGTCACCCGCTCTGCCCCACGTGCTGAGCCAGCTTCCACAACAGGAGCCACCGCTGCCAGCCAAGGTGGGAGCCAGGGCCCCAGGGGATGTCATTGCAAGGGGACTGGCTGTGAGCTGCACGTGAAAGCAGCCTGCCAGGCTGGCCCTGCTGCACCAACCTCCACCGAGGACAAGTGGCGGCAGTCTATATAACAGTCAAGGAAAATTAAGAGGCAAACCACTGCCTGCGAACCTCATTTCCTGATGTGTCACCATCAGGCAGCTTGCATTTCTGGGAAGGGCTGTTTGAAACCCAACCAAGAAGGAAGCTGTTGTCACTGGCTTTGGTGTTTGGGCTTAGCTTCGAATTAGAAGTCAAGGAAGTAGGAGTAGAATATTCAAGAAAAGAGCTACTAAACGAGACACTTGTCAAACTAAGTTAATTTCTAACCTACCCACTTTGACAGCATCTCCTTACAAACAGAACAAGGAGATGATCAGGGCCACTGAATCAACTTCTAATTTCTTCTGAAATATTTAACATAGCATTGCATAATTCTGGCTGATAAAGTATGACTATGAGCAAGCCTTTTGGAACACTGTGTTTCTATGTTGAGAAGCCCTAGACAAAGTATTTTGCCATGAAATATTTGTGGTGTGAGGCAGTGTTATTGCTGCTCTGAGACAGAAAACACACAGGATAGAAACCAGCACAGCAGCAGCTTAGTTAAATGCATAAAGCTCAGAAATTCTGAACGGTGCCATAAATTTGTCTGTGTAGGAATCACTGCATCACGGGGTCTCTCTGCCTGGGGAGCCCACCTGTGTGAGGGAGGGCTTGGCCTGCCTGAGCGTGGCCACAGCACAGAGCATTAGGTGTTTTCAGGGCTCAGTGATCCTCTGGCTAACACACAGCACTTTATTATCAGGGGTCTTGCTGGGAGATGGAAGAAACAACATTATGTCGTGTAGGAGGTGCGTGGAACAGAGTTACAAGGTTTTGTATAATCTCTATGTTGTTTACTTCCATTTCCAATAACTTGAAATATTATTGGATTGATGAGACTTTAACATGTTCACCTTTTGTATCTTAGTTGCATCCTCCCTGAGGAAAAGTGCCAAGAAGCAATAGAAGAGTATGTGAACTGTTCAGGTTTGACAGAGTTTAAGGATTAGTTTAGGGGTACATGTCAGCCCACATATCTCAATTTGATTGTCAAGCTCATGGTAAGAATTTTGATAACTTTTCATAGATTTTACTGCAGATGTTTTACTAACTCCTGAAGTACTGTCTGACAGCTAGATACTTGGGACAGATACTGTAAAAACAATACATGGAGCACACCCACAGACAGTCTCCCACATTCATTCCAGAATAAGCACTTCCTTTTCCCAGATGAGACTCTCCCACCTGTTTTGGTGGAGACCCCTTGCACAGGTAACAGGAGGACCAAACACAGACCACTGTGACTGAGGTACTTTGAGGACTGGACTGATAACCAGGTACAGGGCTGGGATTTGATAAAGGAAAGCTTTGACAGCAAAGAACAATCTGAACAGACAAGACAAAAGGGTAGGAAAAGAGAAACGCATAAAATCTTTAACAGCAGAGAAAGGAAGACTGCTGTGTAGCCTCAAGGTTTAAACACTGCCTGAGAAATCAGTCTCTGTGCTTCAATCCATTAACAGTGTGTTTCAAAGGACTGGAATAGCTTCTGACCATCAAAAGCTTTGCCAACCAGCAGTGAAAAGCCCATTCTGCACATTCTTGCACCATGAAAGAAAATGTGGAAGGAAGGAAAAACCCTGCCAACAGCTATGTGTTGTCAAATCTGAAATACATTTTACCTGTGACCATAAATTTCTCCAATACTTACATGACAGAATGCCTACCCTGATAACTGACCTTAATTCCTTATACAAAACATTTGAACCTTCATTATACTTATCGATTCATTTGCACAGCTTTAAGTAACTACAGAGGGCGTGGGGGAAATGTGCTGCCACGTGAGCAGGGAGAACCCACTCGGGAACCACCTGGCAGCACTGAAAGAGGTGCAGAAGATGATCTGATACAGACATTTTAATTCATTCTCTGCTGAAGGATGTTCAATAGAACTCTCTATTAATATAAAGACCCTAATGTAATCCTACAAACACTGTGTTTTCTTGATGGCTTTTATGTACTGTAAGAAAATTGAGAATGACCCCGTGGGGAAGAATAACAGAAGAGATGGTGTCTTAGAGAAATACCTGGAGAGCAAGTAATGCCACTTTCGCAGTGCAATTTGAGATGTCTGTAGAGAGCAATTTGGTTCTTTCAGTGTTTCAGGCTGCTGTCCCTCAGAATGGCATAACTCTGCATTAGCAGTCTGAGGAAAATCTGTATCCTAGTGGCCAAACCAAGTTCACATATCAAAGACATTCCAGACTAATTTCATATCCATAAAAACAAAAATACAAACATGCAATTACCCCCATCTCCCTGTCACAATGAAAGAGCAAAAATTCCTAATCTGTATTTAGGAGCTGCTGCTGCTAATTTCTGCAGCACAAGGTGAGGAACAGAGCAAGCCTCCCCACCTCCAGGACATTCAAAAAGCACCAGGAAATGTCTGTGTCACTACTGCAGCTGCAATCAGGAGCTGAGTTGAATGAACGGGTGCCTGCGTGCCCCAAGATCAGAAGCAGCATCATTCAGAGAGAGCGCAGACCTGGAGCCTGTGCTCCTCTTGAAAGGCAGTGCCAAGAGACAGAGCCTGGCTGACACTCTCAGAGAAGGAGGGGACGCTGTCACACATGGAGGACAGTGGTAGCTTCACTGCTTCCAGTTCCTGACTTCTCTCTGCCTCTCAGGCTGTTTCTGTCCAAAGAAAACTTTGACAGTTTTGCCATATCCCACATGGGTCCCAAAGCCGTGTTTCTTCTGAACACTTCAAATTAAACAAATTGTACTAACGTTAGCGACGTAGTTTTATTACTATATAATCTTTTTGTTTTCCTTGCTCTGAGTGTGCCCTTGGCACACTGTGCAGCTGCCTGCAGCTCCAAAAGGCAGTGCAATCATTTCAGTTTGTGAGTTGTGTGTCTCTTCTTTAGCATTGCCGCATTATACAGGGAAATCCTCTCTCTCAACATCTCAGCTCCAACTCCCTGGAAAATTTGCATTGGACTTCAAGGCCCGTGTCAGTGATGATGAAAAGTGCCTCAAACAGTCAGGCCACAGAGGCTGTTCTCTAGCACTGCCCACACCAACAGAAATAGCTGCAAGAAGGAACCACTGACTCTTCCCAGTTCCATTCCTACACCTCCACCTATGCCCCATGCTAAAGGTCAGCACAGGCACAGCCAGTGACCTCACACTCCCATCACCAGCCTGAGATGTGGCATCCCCACAGGTGACGACCCAGAAGTTCAGTAGTACTGTCAGTGCAGTACAGGATGCGCAGAGGTGGCTGTGAAAGAGCACAAGAATGAGTTTGGATTAAGAATCTGGAGAACATTCTTCATATTAAAAAAAAAACAAACCAACAACCAAACTAACAAGACCTCATGCAACATATACAGGGGAGCTAAGATAAGAATAAGACTGGGATGTACATGAAGGTAAAAAAGGAGAAGGGGACTGGAAGAGAGGTACTGATGTGCTCCTCCAACTTTTAGGGGCTGCAAGGCACGTTAAAAGCAAGACAAACAAGGAGTGATTTTCTCTGAAGTTGACCTTTTAGTCACAGGGACTCCAAGTATTCTCAGCAAAGAATCTACTGGTATGACTCACAGATAAAGGGAATCTAAGTCAGGAGAGCAAAACCTGAAAACACAGAGCCAAGACAAAGTGTACTTCTGAGGGACAATGTCTACTTTCTAATTTTTGCAGCCTGCACCTCTCAAAGGCCTAGCTTGGTTTCCTTTGCTTTCTTTTCTCTTTCCACCACCACTTCCAAAATTGCTTATAAGCTCAGCTCCAGCTCGCAGCACGTAGAAAGTGGATGCAAATCAAAGAACACTTCCTCAGCCTCGTTACTGACAGCTTGTGGAACAGAAATGCCTGAGGGATCCTGGCAGGTTGGTTTGTTTGTTGCAAGTGGGTTTCATTTCCATCAGACGCCACCCCAGCTGTGGATACCCACACATTTGAAGGGTACAAACACCATCGTTCTCTAATCAGGCCCATTTATGATAAGCTATCAAAATTTCATCCAGCAATTCTTACATCAAGCCCTAAATCCTGTTTAAGCAAAAGTGTATTCTTTACATAAAGGTTGATGCATCAATACTGACACCATGGAACTCTGCCTGAAGTACTTCTGATTCCCTTTATAAGTTCTACGTTTCACATCATGGAGGCAACCATGACAACAAACCCACTGAAAAAGCAAACTATTTTCTGTCACTAAAGAGAACTATCATTACATCTCACTCTAAGATTTGATGTAGGACTAATAGCAAGGCACTGTGGAAAACTTACATCAAAGCTGTCCTTCAAAATTATCTTTTTTCCCACCCTGAGAAAAAATAAGCTTTAAATTCATAGTAGGTGCTTTTTCAAAGGACATAAAATGAATACATAATTCCAACGATTACTTTGTCTACTTTATATTTTTACAGTCCTTATTAGATTTCATCAACTAAAATCTAGCACTATATTTCTTATGGATTCCTATAGGGGTTGCAATAAAAATGAATTTGATAATAGATTTATTGAATTCTTTTCCATTCTGCAATGTCATTGATGGGTTTATGGCACTGTCTTTTAAGGGAGTTTCATAACTGTCATTTTAGGCTCTTTCTTCACATCACAAACTGGCCTGCGGTAATGGCACTTTCAAGGTGATACTTCAGGGTTTCCCAATTTCTTAGATCATCTCTCTTCTTCAGCTACAAGCTAATGGTTTATTTCAGGAATATGACAAGCCAGATAATCACAGATTTACAAGAGAAGGCAAGAACACTTTTAGAAGAAAAACAGAGCCCTAGGAAATGGAAAGAGATCAGGAGAGAAAATATCAAGTCATTAGAGGAAAAAAACCCAGAGATTTGATCACAGTCTTCTAAGACAAGAACAAGGTTGCCTGGGAGGAGAATATCACTCTATGGGAAAAAAAAAACCCAAACAATTCCCCTTGGAGAAATGTCAAGACCCTACTAATGGATGAAGTGGAGGTCTGGGAGAGAATCTAGACCAGTGGAAAATTGGGCTGGACCTTTGGAAGAAGGAACTGGACTTATGGAAAGAAGAACAGGAACCCCCTGGACAGCAAAATCATTCACAAAAGAAAACAGTGGAAACCAAAGATGAGGCACTCACATGCTTACAGTGAACTCCACCTTGTTAGGCTTGTAAAGCTTTGACTGTCCTTGAAATCCTCGGTCCTTTTCTGTTTCCTCTAATGTGACTGCACCACCTGACTGCCTGGTCCTAACTCACCAGCAGGTGGATAATGTTGCTAATTTGTGATCTCCATCAAGAATATTAAACATCAGATTTCTACTTCTCTTAATGAAATGCCATCGAAATTTTGTTAGTGTCACTAATTCTTTTTCATTAAAAATCAGTGAAAATTGTGAATATACCTAGTCTGTTTTCTTTTACACTGAAAAAGAAAGTTAGCTCCAGAAACTTTTGGATTTCTGACTGTTGTTTCACGTGAGGTGGTTTGGGGCACTGTCTGTGCATGAGGCATGTACATGTACATATCTCCTTGCTCAAAGAGGGGCACAGGCATGAAACCCAGAAAATACTGGGAGACTGAAAAGGAAGAGGACAGTGCTTAGAAATAACCACGATTTCACTACTCAGAGTCCCATAATGGTATTCATTCTCTAGAAGATATCAAAATACTCACTTATACATTCATTCCTTTCCAAGGAAGTTACAGAAATTAGGTTTATGAATCCACATGCTCACTACATTTCTATGGTTCCTAGATCTGCCAAAATATTTTAGAATAAATGAAAAGTGGAGAGAAGAGGAGAGAAAATGCAATGGAAAAATGGTGTAAGTCAGTCTGGTGAACACAAAAATGACAGACAGAAACCATTTTTATGGTGTAGCTGAGCTGACTGCCGAGGGTGCTTTGCCCTCTGCAGTGTCTGGACGCTCACAGATTCGTACAACTGCATTGTACATTCCCCTGAAATCATATCTATTCCTTCAAGAAAGAAATGCTGCTGATTTTCCCTTCCTCATACTCCACAAGAGCTCTGAAAATGAAGCATTAATACTGAACTTTGCAGAGAAATCCTCCCAGATGCACAACAGACCATTTTCTCTCCTGTATTCACTGTGTGTCTCTCTGAGATCATTCCACGAACAGTTGCTCTCAGTGAGGGAGTAAACCACTGCTTTTTTAGTGTTTGTTCACTCGTGTTAGCCTGAGGTGATGCAGATGTCAAGCCTAACAACATAACCTAAACCATGCTCTGAAACCTCTGTGCTGAGCAGCTGCCAAAGCAGCAACATTGGGATCAGCAGGTCTTTGACAGGCACAAAAATATTTGGCATTAATATGCAGTAGAATATTTTAAAACCAACATAAGAATCATTAAATACTTTAGGCTGAGACCTTTGGAGGGCATCTGGCCCAGCCCTGTGCTTAAAGCAGGGCCGACTCCAAAATTAGATTTACACTAGAATTAGAGACACGACACCACAGGAAGGATTTCAAAGTACTAAAAAGAAGATTCTCCACATCATCATACAGTTCATGAGTTTTTGATTATGCTGAAACTCACCCTGTGTGTGTAAAATATGAGCACACTGGTTTATTTCCTTCAGTCTTTCTCCTTTTGCTTCAGGAAAATAAAAATGACTTACATTGACTTCAAGACCTTAATGGATTTCTTCAGTCTTCTGGGAGAGAGACAGAGAAATTAATTCCTGAATGTTCACATAGGAAAAAATGATGTTTTATCAACTGTTGGTGAGTTGTGAAGGAGAAACAAAATTGAATTAATGAAAAAAAAGATTGTCCCCAGATACACAGGAGACTATGGACAATGCTGTGAAGACTTATGCTCTGTGACAGAGAGATTAAGATAGAAAAGATACAAAGAAAAAGGTATAAAAATTATATACCCAGAATGGGTCAATAGTGCATAACCATAGAAAATGTTAAGACTCAAGCAGTTTTTAAGACAGTGAGAACATAAAATACAGGCAATTAATGGATTGCAGTGAAAAGGTCAGTCTGGTTCACTTCAAAAAGAAAAAGTATTTTAAAAAAAATCCTCATTTAGCACTTTGGACAATTCGATCATCAAAGGAAAACAGAAGGACAACCACCAAAATAGCTGAGAACAACCAAGATGAGAAATTTTATAATCAGACATGACATAGTCATACAGCAAGAGATTTTACTGCTGTACAACTCAGCTCAAGGAATATCATTTGGAAAACTTCTTCAGCAAATCAGTAACTGGTGTCGAAACAAAGTCTCCCTTTAGAAAATAATTCAGCCTTGAACTTTAAGTCATGAAGAACCACACGTTTTGGCTAACACTGAGTTAGTTTGAAAGCATACCTCTGGTTTTCTGAAGGGGAAATCCTGATAAATATCCATGACACCCACTCAAACAAATATAAATTCCTGAAGTCATTATGAAATACAGCATCTCATAATCAAAATTTCAGTGGAGGCTGGTCTGTATAAGAAATTGAATTGCTGTTCACTCAACAGTGTGAACTTTCAAAATGAGTCCAAAAGTGACTTAGGGAGAGATTAATTATTGGAGAATCTGCCTGTTTCACATATTTCTTGATCATGAGGCCATCATTAACAAGATTGAAGAAAATCTTTCCCTCCCTCAAATATATTTAGCAGAAAATTCCTCGTACTAGTCCCAACACCTACACAGACTGCACTGCTTAGTGAGGACATGGCTCTAACCTCCAGCTTATGACTGCAGCTTCAGCAGAGTATCAACCAAAACCAATGCAAATGATTCTGTTTTCAGATTCTAAATTATTCACTACATGGACAAGAAGAATGAAGCCCAAAGGAACGGAATCGTGGTGGGCGTTTCATTAATGCTGATCAAGAGCAAAGAGAGCAGATGTGGTGTCTGACAGAAGGAGATGGTTTGATGGAGAGAGCTCTGAGCGAGACAAGAACGAGGAGCCAGAAACAAGGCCACATGTAAACAAGGCTGCAGGAATTGCCCTGTAGAACAATAATATTAAAAAAAAAAAAAGGACATTTAGTAAATGATACACAGGAGGTGACTTGTGATTTGACAGGCAATCAGGAAACAAAACAATTTCATTTTTCAGACGTTGTGAGTCAAGCTGAGGACTGTGAACTCATCTGTGTAGGAGAGGAAGCCGAGAGAGGAGCTGGGGGATGAGTGGGATCACTGCTTTGCTTCAGGAACTGCCTTCTGGATATTCCAGGCTGACACATTTTGTTTTGACATGTTCTGTCATTTTTTGTCACTTGTATCATGTTACATTGTCTCCTGGACTGTAATTAATTTTGACAAAGGAAAACAGACCAGCTGAGACTTAATATGATGTGGCACTTAATAGATACACATATTTGTCAATGGTTTTGCTAAATAAACCTCCCTGACAATAGACTCTAGAAAGGACAATGAAAAAAAAAGATAAGGAGTTCTCTCCTGTGTAGAGAAATAGGAGAAGTAACTGAAGTTGTTGGAACTCTCTTGGGTCTCCGTGTTTTCATACACAAAGAGAGGCAGGTGCTGCTGTTTGGATTCAGGGCATGAGCTCTTCCTAACTCTACTCCACAGACTTAACTGATTGTTCCCATGGAAGAGAAAAAGGCAAGTAAAGCTGAAGAGTCTCGTTGTCTTCACCCCTCACAAGCCCGTGTCCCTGCTATGCTGCACCAGCAAATCCATCAGCTGTGTGCAACTACTTCCCAGGAGGGAAATCTCTCCTGGCAGTGACTCCCTGTGCATTAAACACTGCCCAGCCAGCTTCATCCGACTCCCACTAAGAGGATCCCCTGCCTCAGGAAATGCTCCAGGAACAGGCAGCAGGGTCCAGAGGCAGCTGTTCTGGATGCTCTGCTGTGGACGTGCACGAGCTGTGCTGCTCAGCTCAGGTCACTGCTGCCACCCCTGGGGAGCTGCAAGAGGTCCCAGCAGGCCCTTCAGGGGCAGCGGGGTCAAGAGCACTGTGCTGACCTGCATCCCAGCAGGGCTGGAGGCTCAGCGCCAAGGCAGATAGAAGCAGGTCTCAAAACACAAACCAAGAACCAAGAGATGTATCCTTGCTTTGGGTAGAACAAGGGGGAATTACGAGTAATGTCACCGCTCAGCTCAGAAATTCAGAGAGAACGGTCCACAGAAAGCTCAGCTGCAGCAGTTTGGCTCTGCTCCACAAGCTTTGGTAGCACATGGCTAATTTCCTCAGTCCCAGAGGAAATGTCACTCCACACCGTTCTAGGAAACTGAACTATTTCTCTAAATCTGCTCAGTAGCATTTCTCACTTAAGCAGGACACTAATTAAATCTCCCATGCAACCTATTAACTGTAACTGGGAGGGACATTCAAAGTCCCTCTCACAGGAAAGCCATGCTGACCACTGAGATGGCCCTGCAGTGGTCTGGACATCAGCAAAAGACAGAGATGTTCCTTCAGCTCTTCCTAACTTTTTCTAGGAACTGATTATGTAGATATTACACAGCAAAGGTATCTTTTCCAGTGAAACTATTCGACGAGGAAAATAGCCTTTTCCTTAGTTTAATGGATTAATTCTTTAATCTCTCTCACCTCTTGACCTCCATTCAGATTTACATGTTCTTAAGTGGTACCCAGAGCAGCTGGATACAGAAGATAGCAGGGGGCTAATAGGGAATCCTAAAAGGCTGTGTTTGGGTCACAGCATGTAGATAGTGCAGCTGGGGGAGGAAATCACACCAACTCGTTTGCTCCAAACTTCCCTAAAACTAGACAGATTCAAAAATCATTCTACATCAGGTTTTATCATTACACCATCACCATATTGCTTTCAAAAGGCACATCCTATAAGAAGATGAGGGGCTCCTGGAAGGTGCTGAATGTTCTCAGCTCTAACACCAATGGGAGTTCTCTAGAGATGTTGTTTGGTCCTGAACACTGTGAAAGCCAGAATCTCAAGTGATAGTACCACAACTTAATCTCTGCTATGTAATTAAATTGGTGCAGTTTAAGTTGCAAAACAGTTTAAAATGAGCAGCAGTGAATTTTGCTATGAACACTTGTGCTTCAGTACTAATTGCTTCCATTATAAATACTGCACACCAGTTTCTCCTCTGTGGAACTACAGGGAATACATATAATTGCCCTAGGGATGAATTAAATTTCACTACCTTTGTGTGGTCAAAGAACTCCCATTTACTACTCTAAGTGCTGTAAAAATGGCCTAATCTGCATCATTGCTGTCTTGCAGCAAAAAGGAACAGAGTGAATGTGGTACAGGTGAGATGTGGTTACATCAGCACTGCAAAACCCTTGTCCAGGTATCATTCCACCCTGGTAATACATGGAATGGACTCCAGAGCATCTCCTGATGGACCTCAGACTCATCTCCTCCTGGACCAAATCTGTCCATGAGTGGGAATCTGATACAGAGTAGAGCTTGTTTTAAAAGCTGTTTATCTGACACCTAATAGAGCTGTTTGAAATTTGTTATGGGGTTGTAATAAAGAAGCATTGTGCCTTATCCCACACTGAGCTGTACTTACAGATGATCTCTATGTAATTCACCATAAATTTAGGCCATAAACTGTTTCCCTTGGTTATTTTCTGTTCTTTCACATTGTGCCTCCACTGAGCAGCTCAGCACAGATGTGTGCTTCTCTGTATATTGAACAAATCTTGAAACTTTCTGGCTTCATTACTCTCCTTTCCCTGATCTCTGTTTCTGGCATTTCCCTGTTACTTGACACAATGTTCTTGGTTTCTAAACACTTCCTTCTCTCTCCCTCTTCCCAGAATTTTTGCCTGTGTATTCCTTTATATCTTTACTTCTTGCACTCGAGGCCCACCCCACCCTGTGCAGGTTCAGGGCTTGCCCTGTCCCTCTGACATCCAGCAGCTCCTGGCCGGATCTGCCGCTCAGATGGGAGCAGGGCTTTACCCTTCTCATCTCCCAGGGGCTTTGGCAGGAGGTTTTTTTCTTGCAGCTACTGCCAAATCTCACAAAGAGGCACCTCCATCCAGCTGTTCTGGGACAAGAACAGCTGAACTTTGCCAAGGTGCGTGTTCTGACTTAGCAAACCTGGAATTTTGAAGCACAACACCGCAGTGAAAGCAGCTCCTCTTGCGACACAGCTCTGATATTTCCTTATTAGTGATATTTTTCCTCTTGGTTGTGGCACTATGTGAAAGAAAACTCTTTAACAAAGAGCTAAAACCACAAATTAAAACTGAAGAAGTCTTACAGATAGGAAGATTTTGTTTTTTCCATACACGTATTTGAAAGCTGATAGACTTTTGTTCTGCTCGGGTTCTATGAGATGAACATGCTGTAGCTGTCAAAGATAAGGAACTGTGTTCTGGGAAATGAGATGCTGGAAGGTCAGAGGAAGAGTTCTTGAGCTTTGGCACTTCAAAAAACATAAAAAAATGAAAGAGAAGGCAAAGGCAACATCAAAGGAATAAACTGGGGGGCTGAAATTGGATGTAGACCAAACCAGCAGTGAGCTTTATTTTGTTTTCATGACTCATTCCCAATCTGAGGTTTGGATAGATGCTTGCTTTCCTGAGGTCACACCTCATTTCAGATCTTAAACAAGGAAGGAAATGGCCCTTCCCATTTCCTGGGTTCTGCGAGCTTTCCCCCACTCCCCAGGGGCTTCTTCTGGCACATGGGGAACACAGCCCTCATCACTAGAGATAACTGAATAATTCAACAACTTTGTTGATTAGTAGTCATTTTCCTGAACTTTGCAAATTGCCAAAGTATCACTTAATGAATTCATAGAGAAGCCAAGGCTTTGGAAGTAATCAGCCTCTTCAAATGAGTTCTCAAAATGAGGTTTCTGTCATCATAGCTGTGGAGAGCAGAAAGTACCAAACTTTGGATTCACCTTTTTACCTGTATAAAATTTATTCTACAACTGCTCCAGCCCTTGGCCATACCCATCCCACTTTGAACCAAACAAAAATCTTTCACTCAAGTTTTTTCCCCTTAATTTTGACTTTGGTAAAAACCTGAGGGCAGTACACTTTGAAATGCCTTTTTTCCTCCATCCTGAAGAACAAACAAACAAACAAACAAACAAACAAAAAGGTATGTTTTGAGGAGAATAGAATAGCTCAGAAAGAGAGGACTAAAATTATTTCCTCGCCTGTGAAAGTCTATTCTATTAGAAAACTAAAATCTTACCCTTAAAATAAATACAACGTAAGGCATCCCCTCATACTGCAGCGTCCAGCACCTCCAGCCCAAGATCAGACTTGCATCTGGTCTATTAACAGATGAGATTCTTACTTCTCTTAAGTCATACTGAAGTAATTTGGCTCCAGTCCTGACAGATGTAGGGACCCAAGCCTGTGGGCCCACTTACGTGGACAGAAGAAGGGCTAAAATTCTAGCGAGGTGACCTGAAACATCCAACAGCAGCCTGAAGGATACCCCAAGCCCATGGCAGCCCCAAGGGGTCCTAAAGCCCTGGGGAGCACCAGGGGAATCCATCACCACCCTGGAGATGGGCGTGGACTCCATGAGATGAAACCAGGCTCTGCTGAAACTCCGAGGCCACTGAGCTGGGCTCTGCACAGGACCTCAGGACTGAGACAGAGGACCCTGCTCTCTTTAAAACCACGCAGACAGAGAGATGCGCACACAGCAGCAGCAGAACCCCTCAGCCAGGACCGTTCTGGGCACTGCAGCGGGGCCAGCTCGCTTTGCTTCAGCTCAGACTTTGGTTTGTGCTTTTCCCGCAAAGAGGAAGAGAACCAGATCTTCAAAGAAACCTCTCTTTACCAAATTTCAGTCTATGTTTATTTAGATGATCAATAAGACCAAGCTGCCAGTGTTTCCTCCATTGCTTGAATTCCATCCTTGCTTTCTGTGATCTGAAACTCACAGTTCCCCCCGGCACTGTCTTAGAGAACCAGTGTAGAAATTCCAACAATAAGCAAAATAGGGTAACACAAGCAACAAAACTCACAATTACAGCTTCATGTACATCACAGACCACAGGTTCTGACACGTTACACAAGCCAGTTAATCAAATACAATGCTATTTTTTATTACATACCACACTATCCCTTTGCCATTGACAAAAGGTGTACTGAAAGGATGTTGAAAACAGTTTAATTTCTAGCTTCTGTTGTAACTGTCTTCTACCACAAATTTGGAATTTTCCTTCTTTTATACTGTTCTATGAAAAAGCAGAAACAAAACAGGGTGTTTTTTTCTGGAATTGAATAAATATTTCATGTTACTTCTATTTATTTAATTTGATCAAAATATTTTGAAGCTAAATTTCAGTCAAACTCAGCTTAAACCCTCCCATGTTTATATCATCTTATAACAAGTTTGAGAGCAAAGATGTGCATGTAATAAAATAAAAATATTTGACAATTTGCAGTGTTAAGACAGAAGCAATAAACCTGACTGCACCCCTCAGCTGGGGAGAAATGTGGATGTTTTTTCTCTTGCCCAAGAGTTAAGACAAGTGGAGTGGTGTCCTGTTTTCTGCACTCCCAGCAAAGGATGTTTTCACCTCACCTTTACTCGATCATTGCCACGTTAAATGAGCCATGAAAGAAGCTGAGCTCAGTGCTTACACCCAGGCAGATCCTAGCAACCACTGCATGTACTGACCTAACTGTACAGATTAATTTCTCTTTGGATCTTCAGGCTCTCCTTTCTCCATCTCCTTGGGACAATTCAGAGCTGGCAGAGACTTCCACCAGTGCCTTGCAACACCGATGCCTGAAAACAGAAAGTGAGATCTCCAAGTGTACTGGGAATTTGGCAGGAATGAAGAACTTGAGACCAGAACTCCAAGAGTTCACTTTACAGCAAACCCACCATAGACACTGAATTTATTCCAAGTTCTGGTTTAGAGAGAAGCTTATGCAAGTGGTTTGCATATAAAGCAACTGCCATGTGAGCTGCAAGATTTGTGTTTAGGGTTCTGTATGTATATATATGGATAAATTGTACAACTCTCCAAAATTCTGACTGCTAATTCCTTTATTAATCGTAAGAAATGTTAATAAGAAGTGTTAGGGTAGATTGTGAGGCAGTTGGTGGGTTTAGGGTGGTCCTTCCCCCAAGATAAGAGTTTAGCCAGCTAAACACAGGGTGCTTATCACTGTTCTCCTTTCAATGCCTATCTTGCAGGTATGCCACTGTTTAATTATGTTTGGCTTTACATTTTCTTTTGCCAGGAGAAATGAGAAGTGAATACAGGCAAGTCGCTACTTTTACAGAGGTAAAACAAAATTTATGCAATCAGAGAATTTTTGGTAGAGCCTGAACCTGTTACAAACACAACAGTTTTGTCTCTCAAGAACAATCTTTCCATAAAGATACAAATAAAAATTCTCAATTGCTTTTCTGAAATAAGCACATTTTATTTACTGATGGGTGCTTCATCCCTCTGCATCCCTTTCCAGCTGCAAATCTTCTGCAAGACGCTGGGACAAGAGTAGCCCTGCCATCCTTCTCTGTGATTCCAACAAGAGGCTAAATGAGTCCATTTTGACCACCATGTGCCTGCCAAACTATTCACACTTGTTTACTAAGGTACACAGTAACTTACTGCATCTCCAGAGAAAATTACCACTCGTTACTCCATGCATCAGATTATAGCTAAATTATTGTTCTCATAGTACAAGGCTCATGTTTTATTCAGATTCTAACCAGTGCATTAACTCTGCCACTCAGCCAAGATTACAGCTAAAAATAGAGAGCACATGTCCTACTTCAGAATATGTTAAACATTACTACCACCAGCATCTCGGATTTCACATGTGCTCGGATCCCACGGCTTTGACCTTCAAGAGAATTTGAAGAGTGAAAGTCAGTAGTGAGTAATTGCCCTGGGAGTAAAAGAAAGCCTGTAGCCCCTGGCCACGTGGCACCAGCTGGCACGTGCAGTTCTGCAAGATATGACATGCACTCCTTCAGTGCAGGAGCTACTTATACTCATTCGGATGGTTTGACTTCTTAGGAATAATGTAGCACATAGGCAGGAATAACCATACTCCACAAGCAGCCAGGGCAAAATTAGAATATGTGTATTCCAAACTTGTACAGATTCACAGTAAAAAAATTCCACTTGAGCTGTATCCATCCTTCACCCTTGATCTGCCAGAAAATTCAGGTACTGGGAGTCTACACAGGAAGAACTATGGGATATTAACCTTTCTCTCCCTTGGATACAGTCAGTGGAGCTGCAAGCACTAAAATGTAGCCATGTATTGGCCTTCCTCCTCACTTGTTTCCTCCTGCTCTCTTCACTCAAATCAGCACTGAAGACTTCTGAGCAGGAGAATCCCAGCCCTCCTCTCAGCTGGCCCTGATCGGATTTATGCCATTCCTGGGGGAAGAGCTCCCCTATGCTAAGCATGCCAGCCCATCCAGTACAAAGCCACTTCCACTCATATTCCAGCCTAAATTCTGAACCACAATACCATCAAAACAGGGCTCAAACCAGGGTATGAACAGACGCAGGCAAAGCATATTTTATTATTCTCAAATTTTATTATTCTCTTTATTATTGATATTGTTCTCAACCACTTCTGAAAGGAGGAAAATTTTTCTTAACTCTTTGCTTTTTCTACCATCACCCTTCAAATCACAACTCAGTTTTTGGCACACATACAATTCCATTTTGACACTGAGTGCACATCAGAAATACAGTCATTTATGATTTAAAATATAGTTCTTTTTATTCCCTATTGAAAGACTTTTCTCTTAGGCTTTCTCTGGACATAAATGACCTGCAAAGTGTCCTAAACTGGCTTTATATAAATAAGAATTAAGCCTGAAGCATTTAAAATAAATGTTCATCTAGAAATGGTTCTACATTCATTAATCAACCTCTTCAGCTTCCAGTTTAGACACATTAGAGGTGCTCTTCTAAAGATGAAATTGGCCTGTAATCTGTTTATAATCCCTTTTAAGTTTCTTTTGTGCTCATTTTACTTTTTCATTCTACTTCCTTGGTATTCTGAAAATTAAGGGGCTGGAATTAATGAGGCATGTCCCACAGTGCTTCAAAAGATTCCAAAGCCAACACCTCCTGCCAAGGTTAAAGATGAAAAGTGAAAACAACTCCATTGTATTTTCACCTTCAGAGCCTCTTCCTGCCTGCCTGAGCTGCTGTAGTTCCCCGCTGTATAACAAGGCACTCGCTGCATTTTTATTATAAAACTCAAGCTTTTTTATCTGTAATTCTCTACTTTTTGATGCACTGTTTTGGTAATAGAGAAATAAAAGAGAAGAAGTACATATAATATTGATGTTGCCCATTCTAGCAGTTATTTAAATGGGAAACAGTTAATGGAGCACTTTTTAATGTTCTATATAATATTAAAGGCGCCTGGACTCGAAGGCTGTGTATCCATTGGTTCTGGAATGTGCCTGCATTTTCCTTCTGCAATATGGAGCACACACATTTCTCCTGGTGGGGGAAGGACTTATTCTGGCCATTTCAGCTCATACAGGATGTATTCTGCACACTTCATGATGAATAAATTAAGAAGGTCACTTCCTGAGCCAGGGCTTATGGCCAAGAGCAAATCCGTTCTAGCTTGTGACAGATAAAGAAGGAGGTTATTATAATTTACTGCAAATGGCAAATGCAGTTTCCAACAGGAAAATCTCTTCAAATTTTCATGATGCCACAGAGGGGCAGCCTTTTTCTCCTCTTTGGCAGTTCCTTCCCTAGAATCTTATTCCATCTCTGGTGGAGGTTTTCTCCAGCTTCCAGAAGTGCATAGTAGTAGAGCAAAAGCCTGATTTAAATTAGGTTTTATTGAATAATAAAACTGATTTCTTAACTCTTAATATTGTCATAGAGCTGAAGAGAGAATTGAAAGCTACAGCTGACATTTATTTCTGTCCATAAATCCTCACACACCGGTTCCTGATGATGTGAACTGCAATCTATGCAAGAACATGTTTTGCACAAAGGGTGTTGAGACAGGTTAACGTGCACACAGTACTTGGCTCATCCAAGCGGTTTTTGGGTCACTGGTGTTTATTGTTTCGTTCTGATTTTTTCTGAGCAGAAAAATTGGCAAAAAAAAAAAATCTTTCAAAAATCGAGGTTACTTCTAGACAGGACAAAGGGTTGTTTAAAAGCATTTACCCTGAGGGAAGTAGGACTCATTGTCAACATTGCAGTAACTCCTCTAAAAAGAACTGGATGCTTTTAATATCTGTGCTCAGTACTGGTATTGCAGGTATAAACTCCACATTTTGATTACTCTGAAACCAGGGTAACTTGCTTAGTGGAGTGACTGGGGCTTCTTAATGCAAGTCAACAGGCTCTCACTGAATTCAGTGCAGCTATCCTGACAAATGCATCTCAAGTAGTGCCACAGAATCAATTAAAATAAGTGCTAACCATGACTTATGGTATCTGGAACCTCCACAGTCCAGAAGCCTTCAGTATCTTTCACCTGCCCTAGAAAATCCATTCTTTTATTGAGTTGTAGAGCTATAAATAAAAAAGCAGATTTTTTTCATAAATACCTCTTACATTAAATGTTCCACCACCTTAAAAGGCTAAAGTGTCACAAAGAAATTAGCAAGGAGCAGCTGTTCATGCACCAGTGATAAAGGGGAGAGCTCCCAGCAGCAGTTTCCCCTTCTCAGGGCAGACAAGCAAACTAACTGATAAATACATTAGAAATTAATTGTATAATTCGTCATGTAGGAAGCAGGGCCTTCAAAGCAGGATCTTGCACAGATAAGGGCAGGGTGTTTAGCAGACCTTTAAATGGCACTAATGAAACGGCTGATTGCCAAGGGGCAGGGAGGGCTCCCTTGCAGGGAAACAACGGCCTGAAGACCCATTTTCACTTGCTGCCTATTTTATTGGCACGGCTGCCCCGAAATGTGCCCAGGTATGAACAACTCAAACCTCGACCCCTAAGAATGAATGTGGTGTAAGAAATACAGCTAAGCGTAAACAAATATCTATCCTGCCATCCTGAGCCACATGAAGCATGGCTTTGGAACCAACCAGACCTCATGAGGACAAAGATGAATTAATAAAGTGGTATGAAATTATATTCACTACTGCAGAACTGCTCACAGGAGTAAAGTACACTGTATTGAAAGTGTTCATAGCATTTGTACTCCCAGTAGTAGTGCATTTATCTTCAAAATATTTGTATATTGATAACTTTGAAGTATCAAGTAGGATTATACTATGGGATTCATTTCAGTTTCCCACCTAATTTTCTACTAAATATCTTTATGGCCAATTGAGCGAAACTGCTGCATTTCCAGCACTGTCTGATCTGTGTCAAATGCCTACCTAAGGAAAAGGACAGCACCCTGGAACTGCCTACTTGTTCCTCAGTTACAAAGGGAATCCTGCTTAGAGAAAATTAGCTGAGACAAATCCTTTTCCAGCTGACTGAGAGCACAAGATTCAGCAGAAGTCAATGGACTATGCTCTCATTCATTAATCTTTTCTTTAAGAGGTAGCAGGAAAAAAAGTATCATTGTGATAGCAAGCAAATATACGGATATTTTATTATGAAGGTTAATAATGATGTCTGCTTTAAATATTTATCAAAATTAATTAAACAAAATATTTACATGAGGAAGTAGAGATGAGTCCCCAGCAGTACTATTAAATCTTCCATTTACAGGAAGAAAAGACAGCTCTGCACCTGGGAGCCTGGCTGCCTGTTCCCAGCAGGAGAACAGCCACGTTTATTTGCGAGCACCGTTCTCTAAGCAAGCAGGACGCCTCCAAGATGAAAGCTGCTCTACAGGTACAAGGTGACATTATGGCAACATTTATCTTCTGCTGAAATTTGAGCCCTAATTATCCTCTGAATTACACAGCATCTAGAGGCACAACCACAGCTAGCATGAGTTATTTGCAGAGCTGTATTGTGACTATATATTACGAGGAATGATCCAAGCTGCAGACCAACTGGATGAGGATGAAGAAATCCTCTATCATCGTGCCATACACTAATTTGTTACCTGAGAGATAGATCTGTGCTCCATTGCCCTGGGAAGTGGACAGGACATAAATTCTTGGGCACTACTAAGCACATTTCAGAACAGATTTTTTTGTGATTATGAACTAAATGTGAAATTCTCCACTCGGGGAGGAGTCATACTCTCTTGCACTACAGCCACGCTGCAAATCAGCTCTAGCAGACTCCAGCTGCTGGGAAAGCCTCCCCAGGGCAGCTCTGTGGCCGGAGCTGGGCTGGGAACTGCCCAGCCCTGCCCCTGCTTTGCCCAGCACACGAACAGCACAACTCCGAGCTCTCCTTGTACCCCCTCAACCCCACAGGGCCCCGAGGGCACCCAGGGTCTGGGGAAGGGCTCACAGGTAGAAAGAGATGCTGGAACCAGCAGCTGTGTTTTCAGGAGATACAACCTAGTGCCAGACTTTCAGAAAGCCATCGTGGGGTCTGGAACACAGGAGCAGACAGTCTGCAGTCAGTAGGATGTGTTTGCTCTGTTCTGAGTCATGGGCTGAAAGTCAGCGTCATTGCCAAGGCTTTAGACAAAAGGAGCTTCGCCTCTCCCCACAGCAACCACCTCTCTCCGGTGTAAGCACAGATCATCAAGCCCAGGAATGAGCTCTGACTTTGAAGATTGTATTTTTCTAGTTGGAACAACAGCAGGTTCGTTCTGCGGTGAGAGTGTGACTCCTAATTCCCAGCCACACAGTGTCTGCCATAACTGCCTTTGTCACATAAAAGGTGTCAATGTTAACACTGTGCTGTAGTCCTGATTTCCATAATTCAGTACAAAATTTGCAAGTCCAAGACCAGCAGCCATTAAAAAAAATATCCTTCACAAAATCTGTCCCTCTTCAGTTCTGTCTCTACGATCCAAAATATATTTTACTCATTTTATCACACCATTAAATTAGTACCACAAAGTTTTATAGCTGGCTCCAGTGACATTTTAAAATATTTTTTAGTAGTATGGTAAATAACTGAAAGCTGTGCTTATTAGATGGCTTTTTACACTCTTTATCATTGCAGTGATTTGCCATTTAAAGCTTTATGGCAACAATATATAGAGCAGTGTAAGTCCCATGGTACTCACAATATTCACTCCCCAGCTGAGCCACTGGCTCAGCTGGATATCAGTGTTTAAATTGGAGGGAGAGGATTTGTAAAGAACAGAAAACCCAGGTACAGAGGGGTCAATTTTATATCGTGCAATTAAATAAAAATTGCTGCACTGCGTTTTTCCACAGTTTATGCACTTCTATAATCTGTGTTCCCTGTTTCTCAAGTTTCAGCACTGCTCCTCTACAGAGTTAAAGACATTTCTGTCAACTTTGGCTTATTTGAGGTTCAAATTCACTTTGTATTGCACAAAGCTCTTCCACAACATGTTAGTGCAGTCCACCCAGAGGTATACCACCAAATTAAATGTGTTAATGGACACACCAAATGCCTAATAGCAGTTCCATCTGCTTTTATAGATGAGTAGATGACAAAATTAGATTACTAATTTTGTAACTGCTTAGAGTAAGTGAAATATGAAATACAAATCATATTTTTAGATTTTTCTATCTAGATATATCCTTTTCATTCAGGTTAAAGAAGAGGATGCCATATTCCCGCCTGATCATCTTGCAGAGAGACAAAAATTTAATATTTCAGAAAAGCTACATGTAAAAAAAAAATTAAAAAGTTAAAAAGTCCAGACTAAATGCCATTAATTTTTATAGTAGGGTTTTCTTGGTTAGAGTTTTTCCTATGTAACTGTGTAACCAGTGGGATTTAGAAGATCCTGGCTTGATAAACGGCATATTCTTTTTATTTATGGCAAGAATTTCTGAAAAGAAGAATCACACAATCAGCTTTATGACTTTCACCACTGCTTCTGAAAACTACTGCCATAGGCAATTCTGTCAAAATCAGGATTTTTTTTTAGTTTCTGAGAAAATAGAGAGCTGTTCCTTTCAGACTGAACGATTTGAGTTGTGTTAGAAACCCTCAGAGTTTTATACATCCTTGAGCAAAAGTCCTGACAAATGTGTGCAGGCAGCCCAGCCCCACCCCAATACTGAATAACAAACTCTGCAGACTGACATCAAGGTGCTTTTCTTCCTTAAATTTGGAGAGGAACTTTTCTCTTTTTTTCAGATTATATAGAAAAGCAAAACAAAACCTCAGTTACTCTAGAATGTAAATTACACTCCTCCCTCAATAACTGTCCACAGTCGCTTTCCACCACAGTTTTAATCTCTAAAAAGTAATTAAATCCTACATTGAAGCAAACAGGGAAGGACTCACCCAGGAATGGCATCCCAAATTCTTGATATCAGTGTCCGGTATTTCTTCCACACCCTCCCCTCACCCCTCCACCAATGTAATCAGCTATTCATTGCATCATCTTTATCCTCCTCATCTCCTAACTTGCAGCTCACTGCACCTCCGTGGCCAAGGGAACGTCCCCACCTGCCCCACTGTGACAGCCCCAGCTCTTCCCGAGGTGCACTTGCACCACCTGTAAACACCAAGGTCTCAAAGGAAAGTATCAAATCATGGCAGAGTCTTTCCCAGAGCTCTCAGCCAACACACTTCAGATTTCTAAAGTTCTTCATAGCCAAGTATTTGTGAGTTTTTTCTGCTGCCCTCATTTTAGGGCAGAAGGATAAATTGAGATTTACTATTACTCATCATTTACAGGGAAAAAAAATATCTTAAATATATAAAAGATAAAATAGTTTTATTTCCTTGAGGTGCAAATCTGGGGCCAGAAAAAGTTCATGGCAACTTTTGAGTCTTTCTTGAAAGCATTAAACAAGTTGAAGTGTTTTATGTTTACTTTCTAAAGAGGAAAAATTCTTTCCCTCAGCATTTAATCATCTCTAAGAGGAGGTAAAACTATTTACTAAAGAGCACCGAGATCAGCATTACAGAGCCCAACAGTGTAAACAGGATCATTTATAAAGCACCGACATGATAATACTGAGAGCCATGCTAGCAGAACCAGGGGGGATGTGCAGAGGCAGCTTGAGGCTGTTGGTGAGCTGCCAGCCTGGCCACGAGCGCCGACATGAGATGGACCCCGAGCTCCTGAGCACAGCAGCCCTGGGGTTATCACTGCTGAACCCCTGATCTCTGCTGGGAATGGGCCTTGTGCAGCCTGAATCCCTCATCTGAGAATCAATCCTACCCTAACACGGAAATAAAACGCAGATGTTTTGTTTTGTTTTGCTGAAACCATCCAGGTTTATTATTCAAAGATGAATCGGAAGAGCCACTGACTTCTCATAACCCCTCTGCACAAAGATCAAAGCACTGTCACCATGGCCACGTCAGGCAGACAGGCAGCACGTACTCCTTGGGCAGCTCCAACAAGTGACCTGTGACTGCCTCTGTGTCCCTTAATGTAAAGCACATTAAACATGCAGCAGCTTTTCTGAGGAAGCCAAACACGATGGACCAGGCCGTGTTCAAAGCAGACATTAATTTGTGTGCAAAACCAAGATTAAAGCTGCTCAAAAGTGCATTAGGACTAATCTTCACACCTTGGCTAATACAGAGAGCTGGGCAACTTTTTTGCACAAGAAATAGCTGCAGAAGGAACGATAATAAGGATACCAGGTACAAATTCAATCTTCCACATTGTCACCCATCTGTATGTTGCTGTATGATTTCACTTGACTTGAAATTTAGGCAGACAGAAGCTAGCTAGGACAGCTGGCAGTGCTAATAACCTTTTTTCACCCCTTTCTAAAGGGAATAATTTTTTCATCTCCCTGGAGAGACAATTCTGTCTGCTGAAAAAATGCAGATATTCATTTTGTGTGAAACACTATATGACTGGGTTACCTTTGGAGTGGCCTAATGTTCACTTCTTATTTCTTTGTACTCAAATTGCCTCGTCATTACAAAGCTGGAGCCACTCTTCCTTTCAAAAGGCACTGCCTACATTCGTCATATAAAACAAATAAAAGCAGCCCGGATTTATTGAGACATGCCCATTCTTCACCTTGCCTGATAAGCTGAGCTGATCCAATGAGGTGCTGACTTTCCAGTTATAACTTGTATCTCTGGGAATTAGGACCACAAATATTCTGTGGATGGTCTCTCCCCGACAAAGTCTACACTCCAAAGAATGTAGGATATCCAAACTGGCAATAACAAGCTAAGATAAAGGAAATTTTAAGATATTTAGTCTTACAAGATTACATTTCTGTAACACTGAGAGCTGCAGTGCATTGAGCCCAGGAATGTCCTGCTGCTGCCAGTGTTGCAGTGTGATAGGAGGCTGGGCAGTAGGAGGTAATCCCATTTTACAAGCAAAATAAACAAGTCAATCAAACACACAGTACTGCAGACACCCTCCATTCCTCCAATAAAACCATCTCCTAACACAGGCAAATTCCCCATATTGCACACGAGGCACCAAGCAGTTTAGATAAAGGGTGGGTTTATCATCACCATTTCCTCAAGCAGCAGCTTCAGAGGCGCTGAAAGGAGTTTCACATAAGAGCAAACATCCATGTGTGCTCCTTGGGGGTGAGGTAAAGCCATCACTGGGAGTGCAGGCTCTTAATTTTCATCTGTTTTTGGACCCCAGCATTTTAAACCACTGAAAGACACAGACGAAGTGGAGGGCACTCATAAAAGGCAGATAAAAACAAAACATCCACGCCTTCATCTGTGAGAAGAGAAGTGCACAGGAAGATCCCTTTGAGCTCCTTTGCAACATGCAGTCATGCAAGGTTGCCTCTTGGTCTGGCACAAACTGGAGTTTTGGAGCTCCTGGGCATAATATGAAGACAAGTGGCAAAAATTACATACAAAGGAAAAAACCTGTCTTCTGGTTTCTATGTGTATCTGTCTCTCAGGAACTCAAACGTCTCTCAAATTGTTTAGACTAATAAATCTTGCAATGAGTGGATTTCTCAGCAGTGGCACCACTGACATTGCCCAATTTTACAGCCTCTCTGCTGCTGCTGTAGCTACAGTTTGTGCAGTCCTCTGGCCAAGAGCAAAATACCACCACAGAGCAGTAATATATTTTCCGAGACTCAGCTCCACAAAACTTCCCTGCTCTTATTCTTCCTTCACATTTCAGTGGGTAAAAGTCCCAAAGTACTGAGTGTTTTTGCCTGTGGTTACTCCCATCACTTCTTTTCTTAACTGCCTTTGGGTGAAAAAGTTGCACAGAATTCTGCTGTGCTAGATTATTAGTGTATGGATAGATCTGCTCTAGCTCTGCCGAATATCTCGCAAATTTTGTCTTTCTTTTTCAGTCAAAATTTGATTTCTCATGGGATTAAGGGAATTTCACCTTATGTTTTTGCTTATACCTTGCTTTCTCAAGCTTTCCTTGAGATAGGACTTGCAGAGAATGGCTAAAAAAAAAGGGTGGGGTGAGTGGGAAGCATTCTCAGGCTCCGCTAAAAATTAGATTTATGTGAAGAAATCTGCTACTACATTCTATTACATTACCACACCAGATAGAAAATAGCCATATTCCATATGGTTCACTGCTGTGTGTTTGTTTGCAGGTTTGTTTTGGATTTGAGAGACAGCTGCAGTAGTGCTTTGCACAAACCCAGCTGAATATCTACACCTACAGACTCGGAGATGTGTGATGTGTGCAGGAATTACAGCTGCTGCAGCTCCACAAGTTAGCAAGGAAACAGCCACTGAAATGCTGGCTGGTAACTGCAGCAGGTCAGGGAACAAAAAAGGTTGGATCATAAACTAACAGAACTCCCTGAAAAATAAAAATTGCATTCGTCTTCTCCTGACCTTAAGATGTGAGATGCTTGAGAATGCGAAACTCCAATCTCTTGGAGTAGATAAAATGTTCTGATGAACAGTATGTGCTCAGCCTCCTGCCAGACGGGATTACTTTTTTCTCCTCTGTTTAAGCTATATGTGCAACCTCTGCAGCCTCGCTGTTTGCAGAGGGATTTTAAAAACTACTTTATTCTAAAAAAGCTGTATCTGTTTCTGATAGGTTCTTGAAATTCAAATGCAACTACACCACCCCATCTTCACCCAGTGTAAAGTAATGACCTGAAAATTCACTCTGTTTTTTAGCAATTGAGAATGTCACTTGATCAAGGAAATTATCCCTTCTGAGAAACCAGAACTTTGGTTTCTCTGCTTTTTGTCCCGTTTCTCTGCTTTTTGTCCCATTCTGTTATGTATAAGTCATCATACCTTCATCTGGGAGTGTCAAAGCACATAATTAAATCTTAAAATTGTGTGGAAAATGCAGTGGCTGTGAAAGTTTGGACCAATGAACACCACCAGGCTGCAACACTACTCAATCTCTATTTTCTTGTAAACCCTGCACAGAAACCTTGAACAGTGACAGTGCCTCTGTGGATTTTATTAACAACACTGTTCTGGGGATCAGCCACCACACTGTAGGCTCGAAAAGTGACCCCCTGCACTTCAGAGGACATTGCTCCTCCATCAGCAATTTAAAGCTTGTATCTTCTGTAGCATATCAAGCTCTTTACATCAAGCAGCTTCTTAGCAGTCAAATCCTTTCACCAGCAAGGTCTCAACTGGAAGGTTCAATAAACATGGAGAGTTACAGCTTCAGTGGGTCTGAAGCAGTAATGTAGGAGATTCCTGATGTGCTTGATATATTGCACCCCACTGGTACTGGAGCTATTCAACTGGAAAGTCATAAAACAACATAAAATAAAGCGCTGGAGCAGGAATGATTCAGTCATTAACACCACAGAAGCTCAGCCATTAAATCTCCCCCAGCAAACACACAGCAGAGCCAGCACAGCCAGAGCTCTCCGTGTGCACGGAGACCTGACAGCCCCACGGATTCTGTCTGGGGCCTTGGTACACATGCCAATGATATTTCCATAAATCCCAGGGATTTGCCACAAGGTTTACCTAGGATGTGAAATCACATTATTATCTTGCTACCAGCACCGCTGGCTGCTTTGTTTGAGGAACTTCTATGCCCCAGGTGTAGGCTCCAGGAAAGGCACTTATTGTATCTTTATAGTACAAAGTAAATTCAGATTCCTCTCAACAGCTTGATAAGAGCTCCTCAGTGCTCTGGAACCAGAGCTATAACACACCTGAGCTTGTGCAAAGCACAGAGCCCTTCTCCAGTGGAACCACTTCATCCAGCATCCCTCAACCACTGCTGCTGGCAGATTCAGAACATGGAAGACAGCAATGAAGGAATTCACTGCCATGAAGGAATGTCAGTTTACTGAGATGAGAATCAGGGTCCTGAAGAAAAAAAAAGCAATTCATCATCACCTTGCAGTCACTTCACTCTTTTGTTCTAATGCAGAGGTTTGCAAAATACTAAATAAATCAGAATGAGAAATCATTGCTGTGAAGGTGGTGCAAGGACAATGATGAATTGAGCCCAAGCCTGAGGGGGAGAGACTCAAGGAAAGCTACAAAGCACTGAAGCAATGAGGAATATTGGAGGAGTAGAGAGTCCATGTAGGAGCCACAGGAATATAGGAGGTTTCATAGCAGGAGAGACAGACCTCTGAGCCTCTCACAATCCTTCATTCCATACAGCTTCGTTTATTATAGCATCTTTCTTTCCTAAGGCTGGAGTTTAAGACTTTGATTTATATTTCAGAGCTAATTTTTTTTTTTTCCTGACCTTGAAACACAGGGAAAAAAGCCTGAAAAGATTTTTCAAAACAACTGCGGGGAAGCTGTAATGCAGCCCTTGCTTACCTCCTCCAGGGCTGGAGGTATTTCAGGCTCCAGAGGCAGCACAAACACGAGATGTTCCAAGCCCTGTCACTCTGGTCGGTGTGAGACACTGCTCTTTGCTGGGTGCTCAAGAAAAGTATCGGCGCAGTATCAAAAAGCCTGCACAGGGCTAGCACAGGGATTCAAAACCGCCTGTGCAGGCACCAAAACATTACAGGGGAAGTTATCGTATTAAGGCAACCTGACTTTTTTCTCCCCTCAAACTAATCACAAGGCTTGTGCTGATTGTTGGGGATGGGGCTATCAAAAGAAAGGGTCTGAACTGAGAGACCAAGTGGATGAGACACTTCCCAACCACTTCCTCCCACATGTTGAATCAAACCTGTGGGCAAAAGGACATGAGGAAGCCTGGAACATCTGTCCCCACACCAAACCCACTCTGCAGTGAGCACATCAGCAGAATCTTCGCTGCTTTACAAACCTGGGTGGGTTAAGTGGCTAACTACTGGGAAGCAGCACCAGACTGGTGTCTCGTGCCACCAGCCTGGGTATTTCACACCAGTTTCACATCCATCCCCCCAAACATCAGGGACCTAAAGAGCATAATCAGTGAAGAGAGTTAATCAAAGAGCAAAGACATCTCTAGAGGGCAGTTCAGCCCACGCCAGAACCAACCACCCTGATATCTGCAGGAGAGCACAGGTTAAGTGTGCTCCAAGTTCCAGCACCTCAGTGAAGTGTCTGAAGCTCGACTGAACAAATCTCACCTAAGAGTCTTTCAAAGACTGTTAATGGAAGTAATCACAGCTTTCAATGAGTATGGGTCAGGATTTAACTTCATCCTATTCTGGTAAAAAAGTCAAATGCAGCCTTAAGCATTTAAGAAGAGGAAAAAAAAAGTCACAACTGGGATTTTTTTCTGAGATTGTTATCCCTTTCAGTTTATCAGAGTGAAAGCTTGTGATAGTCTCTGTTAGATCCTTTAGTGCTGTTTTCAGAATTCTCTCTTCTCCCTCTTAAATACAAATCCAAGATCTGGAGATCAACTTTACAATAGAATAGTCTGCCAAAAAAGAAATTAAATGGTGGTTTTAATTTCTGGCAGAAGAACCTGTACTTCTCCCCCCACTACCAAGTTTAATGTCAATGAAAGAGATGAAATCATATTCCCTTTCACAAACAATCAAACATGATTTCTTTTTCTTTTATGCCTTTTGTCAGCAGTGCCAACTTTTTTGAGTTACTGTTAAACGCAGTCCTTGTAAACAGAGCTAAAACCCGTCTACTCCTATTACCTCACTGCACCATAAATTGCCTTGATAGTGGAATAACAGCCACAAGACTGCAGTGTTCTTGCTAACAATCCCTGCCGTGACTGAAGTGGGTAGGTCATGGTCACAAAGCCAAGAGCAGGCTTTGGCCACAGCAAAGTGTTGAGGGACGTATGAGTGAAATGAAAGCTGTCATTTACACGGTGTCAGACAGACAGAGCTGCAGTTAATTATCTGTATTACTGCAGAGCCCCAAAACCTTCCATCCAAACCCAAATTCCATTCTTCAAAGTGACAAAGAAGTAGAAAACGTAAAAAGAGCTCAGTGAGACAAGAACTAAAGCCTGTTGTGGAACAGGCAGGGCCCATAACCCAGGCAGACAGGAGATGCTGCCTGTGCAGGTCCGTGGGACAGGGAACCTTCAGCTCACTGCTGCCCACCCACTGCCAAATGCTGAAGGAAAACTTTTATGAAGGGGAGAAGAGGCTGGGAGGAGAGTTTGGCTATAGAGAGCCCCTGCTGAGTGCAGGAAAACCTCCAAGGTACGTCTCTCAGCATTTAGCAGCTGCACTGTTAAGGGTTTTAGCAGGGCCCAGGTGAGAGCTGGTAACTCAAGAGTAATAAAAAGGACGACGGGCAGGAGGAGAAGGGAGCAGTAGCCATGAGCAGTGCTGCAAATGGAAACATCTCACTTATTCCTGACCTGACTGGGGAGAGGGAGGCAGTGAAGGAATACAAAGAGTCAGTGACATGGTCAGGGGCACAGACTAGAGGAAATCACCTTTCCAGAGGCTTCCCGACATCTATGAGGAAGGCAGACCACAGTCACCAAGGTGAGGAAAACATTGCTGCAGTAGCTGGAACAGGACACAACAGCATTTCAGGCCCTGTTTATAGATATGAATGTGAGGTGGGGAAAAGTATTTTGCAGCAGGAATCAGCAAGATTTAGACATTGGCCACATAAAAGCATCCACATGAAAGTCTTGGTCAGGGACAAGGCATCAACCCCACAGACAGCATTTTGTCCATGCTGGTCTAGTAAAGCAGCAAGCTGGGAATGCAGATTAACCTGTCTGCAGCTACATGGAGCAAGACCTGGCAGCTCCAGAGCTCGAGAAAAAGTGTTAGAAAAACTGAAATGTTCTCTTGAATATGGGTCAGGTAGTGGGAAACATCAGCAGAGAGATGGAGCTGGATTTCTGCTTGCAAATGGTGTTACCAAGACACAAGGTCTGGGTCACAGAGAGGAGGAGGTGGGGAAGGGTCCTGGAGAAACTCCTCACAGTGGGGTGAGAGGGGTCTGGCTGACAGAGCACCCCAACCAGCAGGACAGAGCTCTGTGGCTTTCCAGAGCCTGGATGCATTCAATCCTAGGAATGCAGTTCAAACAACATAACCTTTGGGACCTATTTCAGACGTAGGTAGGTTTTAAGGGTACATTCTTTATGAATATAGGTATTTCACTTCTTCTTGAAAGTGCAAACAGCTTTCCTGAGAGCACTCCAGACTGCTGTACTCCCTCACGCAGCTTTTAATAACCAGGCAGAAACTGGAGTACAAAGTAGACATAACCAGTGTTTCTCTCTCCAAAATCCCCGTGTTGCAAAGAAAGAAATTTGTCAGAAGCTGAACTTCTATGCATCATTCATTTCCATCTGTACCAATACTTGCTTCTGCAGGGCAGGAATTGCTTCTTGTCCTGCAGAGCAATGAAAAGCAGGCCAATAATGCCACCCACAGGTGCCCGGGTTTATTGCTGCCATGGATTTCCAGATGGGTTCTGTGATCCCGCAGTTAACTGGAATGTTGGTTCTAACTCGACAGTGACACAGGTGCCTCTAAATTCGCCTGCACTAAGAACTGCACCGCCTGTGCTTTTTCAGCACTGCTGGGTTGGAGAACTTACAGGTTACTGTGCAGATGGCTTGTTTTCATTACAAAGAATTTGTGGGGGAAGAAACAAAACCTACACAGGTTACAAAATAGAAATTAAAAATGAAAAAAAAACCTCCCATCTCAGTATTCAGTGATATGGAGATCTGGTGAAAGCATTTCAAGCAATCAAATCCACTTTTTACATTAAAAACATACAACAAGAGTGTTCTCGCAATGTGCAGCTTATTTTATTTTGCCACTCCTATCTGGGAGATCCTTCAATTGTCATGACAAGGACTGTAATGATTTAAGAATTCCTCATTACAGAATAAGACAAAAGAAAACTAAGAACTCGGTCGTAGGTATGACTGAAGCAGGGAGAGTTCTGCTCACAGGTACTGTACCCATTCTCTTATTGCTCTTGTCCACTTTTATTAAGAATCTTAATGTTGGAAACAACACTTTCAGTAAGTGTTAGCTGAAACATAAATTCTTATTTTAATGTTAACGTAAAAGGGTTTAAAGGGTATTTATTAGTTTATTCTCCCTTTCTTATGGAGCCAGACTACAGTCTCATGGAGAGGCTTGGGATCAGATCACTCTGCAGGGGAGAAGGCAATGTTTTCTTACATGTGCTCTCTCTCAAAAGCAATGAAGGTGGGCCACTCAGGGAGATAAAACCCTGGCACTCTCCAACCACTTATTACCTCTCATGGCTGGAATTAATTTACATCCCCCAGCCAGATTCACGACAGTGAACTCTGAATTTTGCAGGGCATATGATGGCTCTGAATGACATAAATCCTTCTCATGTTCTGTTGTGTCTCAGCCCCTCACAAAAGGTCAGTTCATCTGAATTCTCTAGGGTTTTCCATCAGTACTGACTGAGGCTGAAGACATTGGTGTACTTATAGAAAATCTTGGAGGAGTCAAAATCGCAAAGATAATGAGTAAATACAGGACTTCATACTGCAAGTGTCTTGCTGAAAAAGGGACTAGTCCTAGCAGTGTATTCACTGCATGAAACATGGTTTGGATGAGGGAGATTATCTTGGGTGTCTGCATCTACTGAATAATTTAAGAAAATCAATCAGGGAAATTTTCTCTATTGAAAAATAAATTCGAGAGCTGACTCGTGTGAAACATGTTTAATATGAAAACTCAGGGATAAACTCCTGCCCTTCATCTTGTGTTAGGCATCTTATGTTACGCTTTTCTTATATCCAGTTGTAGATATGGCACCTACATTCCAAGTCAGCATTATCTCAGCACAGTATTAATATCAGTTTACACAGAGCAGTAAGTCTCTGTGTATTAATTGCATAATCATTTCATTTATTTGAACTTATTTATTGCACAGAACATAATCAGCTGAGGCCAGATTCAAAGTAAATTCGAGATACAGAATGAAAAACATGAAACTGTTCTATCCTAAGCTCTTACTAGACACACTCACACTTTATTGATGAAGTCCATCAATACTCTCATTTAAAGACCTGGAGCTCTAGAGGAGCCACTGTCATGCTATCACTGCCGACACCAGAGGTAAGAAGTTATTTCTGAAACCTAAGTGCTCTCCAAAGGCCCCCCAAGTTATCCAGTCTCATTAAAATCAAAGGCGTCATCTACTGTCCTTCAATATTTGAAGGGAAAAAACCCACCTAATGTATTTAAGTAAATGGATTTTTTTCCTCATTAAAACCAATATTTAAATACTTACAGCCTTATCTTAATTACATAAGAGATGACACACCTACCTCTCACCCCCCCAGCCCCGTGGGACAAAGCCCATTTAATGTGATGCAGGGGAGGTGACAGCAGGTCCTGTCACTGGAGCAGGGCTGGGCTCCCCCCAGCAGCCCCAGACACATCCCCTGGCCCACAGGGCACCCACAGGCAGGAGCTAAGCAGAACAGGGATCTGAGTCTGGCTTTCCCACTGAAAATATTTATGGAAGAGTAATAAATGGTAATGAGTTTGAGCAGCTACTAGAGCAGAGCCCTAATTTTGGTCTGCGCCCATTGCAGAGGCTCTGCTGTAACAGCAGCTCCAGGGGTTTGGAGCAATTGCACAACACTTGTGACACAGAGCCACCCAAGGAGTCCAGCTCAACCAACTCGAGCTGTCCCCCAAAACAAACATGTTTATCTACATTTCTTTTTATGCAGTCATTAGAAGAAAAACGTTATTCAGTTTAAAGACTCAGTGGTAACACAAGATCATTCAAACAGTTTTCCGTCAGAAGTGCTACATTTGTTGTCATACTGGGGCCACAAAGGATTTCACCAAGCAGGCAATAACACATCTCCTGATAAATGAGACCAAAACGCCCTCCAGGCAAATTTATGGAAATCATCACTCACAGGAAAGTGTGATAAAAAGCATCAAGCTAACTTCAGAAACAGTGAGAGATGTGATCCTCAGTAAAGTCACTTCCAAGGCGACAGCTATCTGGGTGATCTCGAGGACACATTATCTGCCAGCAGGACGGGACTGTGCTGATGTGAGCCCCTGCACGTGTGGTGGCTTTGCTCGACTGCTCTGTCACTGAGCAAGTGCCAGCTCCCACAAACTACTGCATTTTTGCCTCCATCCATCATACCAGCACCATTTGCTGACTGGCTAAAGAAACTGCCTTTCCTGGGGAAAACACCAGAGAGAGAATGCTGATCCATTGGGTGGTGATGGAGCCTGTCAAAGTGAGTTTGTGACTGGGGAGACTGGAAAAGCTGGTGCATCTGTAAATACAGCCAGACCTCCTGAGTGCGGACAGCAATTCTCCAGGGAATGATGTTCTCCCCGCAGGAGACAACAGCACAGGAACAATAGCTCCCTCCACAGAAAGCCCTTCTGCATGTGGCCCTTGACAAAGGTAAGGGAGTGCTATAAAAGGCCCAGCTATTAAATATCCCAGACCTCACTGAAAGCAGTGTTGCACAGAGCTCTCTCACCTGCTCACAGATTTCCTGTCCTCTGGACACAGTCTGCACCCAAACACCAAGCCAACATGGCTTGGGAGTCCATTACTCTCTCATGGAAGAAGAGAGAGGGCAATGCAAGACAGAAGTTTGAAAGAGTTGAATGGAGTGGCCATAGGTTAAATCTTTACAGATTTTCAGAAAATCAATTGCAACTGCGCCTGGAACTGGGCATTCTGTAATTGTGTTTTCACAAATATATCCTATACCCATATTTACAGCCCAAATCCTCACATATCAAAAAGAAACACTACACTGCAATGTAGGAACAGCAGCCCCTCAGTGTGCCACATTTCACTGCGGGCTCTGAGACAAATCATGGCGAGTAGTAAGGGCTGTGCAATGGGAAAAAGCTCACAACGTGGAACCAGAACTTTCCAGCAATGCTGGCAGAAGAGAGCTACTCAGAAAAGCAGTAATTAATTCCTTCTAGAAATCTGCGTCTTGATACCATTTCCTTTAAGTTCAGCAGAAACAGCACAAAGAAAAATAAATATATATTAAAATACACCAAAGATTTGCTCAGGAGAGGTCTTGAGGCCCTTCCCTGTGGTGCTGATGGCTCTCACATGTGCCCAGACTCTGATTCAGAGGAAGAGCAGAGCAGGGGCTCACTGGAGGAAGGCCAGCCAGCCTGCACCAGTGCCACAGGAGACAGGGCTGCCAATCTTCCAGCCAGCCTGGAGCCTCCACTTGCTCCCTCTTCATTACATGCCAAGTGCCCACACTCTCCAAAGGTTCACAAGCAGAATTTAAAAAAAATCCTCCTTTGTCTTCCATGTATTAGCGCCAAACCCACTTCAGTTAAGCAACAATTTTCTGTGGTTTCTCCACCGGAGCCTTGCTTTGACACAGCTCCTCCCTCCACACACTCCCCACACTGCTCTTGGGCTGGTTCTTCAGATGGGAGCGAAGCTGAACCAGGCTACAGGTTAAAGACAGGCAGTTCAAGGTGACCACTGCTTTTGGGCACTTTTTGTTGGTCAGATGAACTCAGCTCACAGACACAGGAACGCTCTGTGACCCGCCACAGCCTTCAAAGCAGAACTTCACCAAAATCACCCTCCAGCAGAGACCCAGCAGGACACCACAAACATGTAATGCAAAGATTTACAGGGAGGCATTTTAAAAGCACCACAGGGATCCCATCCCGGACCCACACCGAATCCACAGGGAAGCAGGCACTTTGCACCAGCCAGGAAAACCTGCAGAACTACATTGCTGATACACTTTGCTGCATCGAAAGAGAATTGCAAATGTCGTTATTTGCTCCACCGGAATATCAAAAAGGAAGCACAGCCAGAGCTCCAGTGAGAAACAGATCCATACCTTGGCAGCTGTCCTCCAGGGGTGCAGCTTGGATTCATTCACAGGGAGGCAACGACAGAAAAGTTCAAGCACAAATTCTTTTTCCAATTATTCATAAACCATTAAAGTGATATTCAGGGGAAAAAAAAGTATCAAAAAGTTTTCTTCTGCAAACACAGTTCCCCCTGGCATGGCTGGCACCACGTAACCCATAAAGCACGAATATTGAGTCTGCCGCCTCTGCCAAGCCCACACAGCAGCTCCCAGAAGCACGAAGAGAGTAATTAGCAGCAAACGATGACAACATGAAGGCAACAGGTCAGAAACAAACACTCCAGAGCAGATCTAGAGGCTGGTTTGCTTCCCCCAGCCCTCACAGCCAGCCTGTGGAACTGCTCACACCTGAGCACATGGACACGAGCTAAGCTTGCCTCCACCATCCTTCCTTAAATACACCTACAGAACCTTCAGCAAGAACAGTTTACCTGCCACCTCTTAGGAAGAACTCTTTCTGAGCCCGCTACAGCAGCTGACTGCCCTGCCTGCCTTCCTTATGAGCCCCACATGAGCTCAGTCCTGCTCATGTGCCCCCCCCTTTCCTTCTAGGGTCTGGCCTCCACCTCACCTGGGACACACAGCACCACAGCCAGGTGCTGCTTGATAAATTCATGGCTCTAGAGGGTATTTTTGACCTCCTTGATCATAAGCTGAAGTGGCCTGAGCTGATGATCAACCCTGAAGTGCTCTTTATGAAGCAAAGGGAATATTGGTGTATTGCTGCTCTAGTTTAGGGGTTGGCAGTAATGATGTAGGGTAACAAGAAAAGAGAAAAATCTTCAGGCAGCTACAAATGGTGGTGGGATCAATGAAAACCTAAAAATCTGGCAGATAGATTTGTCCCTAGTAGGAATAAGAAGAGAGTAAATAGCCTGTCCTATCAAGCATCCTTATGTCTGTATACTAACGCAAGAGTTAATAACCACAATTCTGATTACACCAGGCAAATGGAGGGTGGTGATTCAAATGGGAAAGGTGAAGTGCTCAGATGTGTGTTTGAGCCCTGTTAACAGAAAGGCTGAAGAAACATCAGGATTATTAGTGATGTCTTTGGAGCAGGAAGACGAACCAGATGGCCTCTCCCCTGGGCTGTCTGTGAACAGGGTGGGTTTATGTGGGGCCTGGACTTGTTAGTGCTCAGCTATCTGAAAAAAAAAAAACAACAACACAAATAGTACAAAAAGCACACAGCTTGGGGGCATTTTGGGTCTTTATGGCATCTGCACACAGAGAGGTTTGTTCCAGCATTTCTTTCTATTTGGGAATATTTGCACTCCAGACTTGCAGATGTTCAGTGCCACCTTTGTCACTTCTGTCTTGTCTTGCTATTCATAGAATAGTGTCAAATCTTATAAAATTTGCTTTCCCTTTTATGAGTTTGCACTTGTCATTTTAACAGCAAATATCTGTCCAGCCTTGTATAAAACCACAATTAAAGATTTCTGAGATGCTTAGACAAAGCCGTCATTATTTTTATCATGACCCCTCTTTTCCCAAACAAGCGTGGCTAATCTTTTCAAAGCAAGCATGCCTAATCTTTCCAGGCTCTCTTCAAGGCACTGCATTATCATGACCCAATTATTCCCCAAAAAAGATAGCTGGGAAATTTCTATCAGGATGATTTGCTCACAGAAAATGCAGCTACCACAAATACAGAGAAGACTTCATTTCACTTAGAATGGTTTTCTATGGAGAAAATTCGGATCAAATATTTCCTGGTCTATCAGCTTGATGAGATCTTGTTTGTTGCCCCATTCTTTCCTAATTGGATAAGCACAGAGCTACATTAACCCTAGGTGTGCTGGTGATGGCTGGGAATTGCAGGTCATGTACTTAATTTCAGCAGGGCAGAAGACTGTTTTAGTTTTCATTTTCTGACTTTTACTTCGAATTCCCCAGATAAACAAGAGTAAATATCATTTAATTTCTTGAAGTCGACTGAAGAGAAGAAGAGTAAGCGATCTGTGCCATCAATTTCTGCACTTCTGCACCATTCTGAATGCTCCAAGCAGAGGGTGGGATCCCATCTCACTGGTCTGTCCCAGGAAAACAAGGTCTTACCCACTGACAGGACAGGATTTGCAAGATCTCAGCAGAGCTTTGACTAATTCTAGCTGCTTGGAGGTGTCTGAAAGATTTTCAAATTGCAGTGAGTAAATGTGGGATTATTTCTCAGTTTCCCAGTGTTCTGACTTTAAACTAGGCATATCGCAAAAAACTGAATAAAAGCCACAAACAAATTGACACTCTCCAGAAGTCGTGTCACCCCTTTCAGATTGCTGTGACATTAATGAAACTGCCTTCTGGAGAGACTAGGAAGTTTGACATAAAACTGTCCAACCTCAAACAACATCAGGCCGTGTGAAAGGTAATTTTTCCCATTTTCAAGGCAGCAGCACAGCCTTCTGCCAGAGACCCGGCTCCACGACTCAGCCCCAGGGACTGCAGTGGTCACTCTCTGTCCCTGAAAAAGGAATGTACATTTCATCCTGAGCACTGAATGACCATTCACTTTGCTGAAATGTTATTTCTTTTTATAACAGCTTAAAGGGAGGATGAAAAAGGAGAAGGAACCCAATGCTGCCACTTTGGAAAGCTTTTATTGTAATCAACCTTACAACGCTTTTTGCTGTACAATGCAAAGAACGTTTAATCTCTCCTGGCTGCCACATTCCCTCCAGGGTTTTGCTGCTGACAATGGGAGCTTTCACTTTGACCGTGGTGAAAATAGTGTCAAACCCACTGCAAGGCACTGCTTTTACTCTGGATGCATTTGGGAAATTCTAAAGAATCAATGACTTCATGACATGAGGGAAAAAATAGGGGTTACAGTTGAAGAGAGTTCATCTATTTCCTATAAGATTTGCTTCCCATGAACACCAGCATCTCTAAAATATGCTCAACTTTGGTGTTGCAAATACGTGCATGGTTTGTTTTAACTGTTTGATTAATTTAAAGAAAATAAAACAAACATTATGAGATAAGATTTCCATAGCACTTCTTCTTCATAAATTTCCCAAAAATCTCTGAATGTGTAGTCTCAAGGCACTCCAGGTAGAAAGGGAAGAGGCAACAGAGGTTTTGGAGTGGAGCCACTGAGCCGGCACTGAGCTGTTTGCAGAACTGAAATGTCAGCTTTTCCTTCCTTTTTTCATGTTGGTTTAAAGGAAAGTGAAACAGTTTGCAAATAACAAGCTTTTGCCTGGATATTTTCTAAAGCTCAGGCCAAATTCAACCTCTGAGTTTTGGAAAAGGTTGTTAGAAAGTTGCAATTCAAGAAATTCCTCTGTACTTCTAAATTTGTGCCATGCTTTTAGGCTGCCGGATGGAAACTCCCCAGAAGGATTTGGTTTTGTTCACAGAGAGCCAAACAAGTGATTTCCATCTGGATGACTTCTTTGCAGCTGGGAGAAGCAAACAGCAAACAAGAAGTGTAGATGTGGATTGAAGCCAGCTCAGAGTGAAGCCACAGGCAGTGAGCAATGTGCATGTCCTGCCCCAGGAGCCACAGGCACCTTTTCCGTCTAGACGAGTCCCTTGAAACACCATAAAATCACTCATCTGGTTACATAATCTTCTCTACCCACAGCAGCTGTGTTTTCCACACTGAAGGACATTTCAGATCAGCATCCAGACTGAATCTCCAAAACCAGCTGAAGCCAAACAAAGTTAGGCTGGTATTTTCACTCTCTGCCAGAGTGGCATAAAAAAGAGTATTCGAGATAGAGGAGTACATTTGTTGAGATGTGTGTGAAGCTCCTGGTGAGGTTAATGGAGAGGGTCCCAACAGTTGGTCCGAGGACTGTCACCTTCCCAACACTGTCCTGCAGGTCAGAGAGAGTCTGTGCCACTTGTCTGCCCTGTGTGGGACAGTCCTGCACCGAGAACAGCAAATAACCAGAGTGAACACAGCGTTAGACAGCCCAGGGACCGAAGGGTTCTGGCACAAACTGGTCAGGAAACATTTCTGCATGTGTCACACACAGGGTGGCAAAACCAAGCATGCAACTTTCTAGCAGCGTACAAATGAAAAAATAGGTCACAAAATAGGTCAAAAAAATAAATCCCTTATGCTGGCTAGTTTCTCATTCAGCGTTTTGATGAACCCTGATTGGGACCCTTATGGAATAAAGAAGACAGAATAAGTAGACGTAGGAGAAACTGTGTTGGATAAGCTCTCATTGCTCTCACAGGTGCTAGATAGTGAATAATCCATCTTGGAGAAGCTTTGAGAGGCTGGAGAGTTTTCCCATCTGCTACAGATGTTTCTTAGTCTTGACTTGGATATAAATGCAGAAGGCAGATCACACTTAAGCTGTTGCCCTGTAACCTTCTAGATGATAGGTAATTACTCATCAATGTGTCCTACAGATGCTCCAGGGATCCAAATGCACATGCCTGCCTGAGAGCTGATGGTTCTGGTTGAGTTCAGAAGAGACCAGAGCAGTGTGAGGAGTGGTAGATTTAGGGGATGCTCAGTAATTCAATTTTGCAGGCTCTGAATGGAAAATAATAGAGCAATGATAAGGCAGCTAGTAATAAAATTACATTTATTTTTGGAAACCAAAGAATTGTACAGCTATGGAAAAGCAGGTAGCTTGCCAAGTGGGGGCAGCCAGCCCATCCTCCAGCTCCAAGACTTATGGCAACCATGGGGCTGAGACATGCCTGGCCATCCTATAAAAAAATCCACCACCCCTTAATGACTTATCCCTGGGCTTCAGCACATTTTTGAGTGGAAAGTGCATTTTTCTGACCATCCATCTTCAGTCTGCTTTGCTACAACGGAAGCCCAGCACTGTTTGCCCATCCCCTGGCACTGGTGACCAGCCTGGTTGCTGCTGAAACTCTCCTGGTCCCTGCCGAGGGCTGCAGCCCCCTCAGCAGATGGGCTGGGCTGGCACAGCCTGCGGGGAGCGGGGTGGGGTGAGATGCAGGAGGTGCGTGGAGGTGGGAGCACAGAGCATGCAATCATCTATTTCGACTGACTGGAGACAACCAGAGAAATAAATGAGCCCCTAAATCACCCAGGATAAGTTAGGGCACTATGCTGCTTTCCCTGAAATTAGTAGGGAGGCTTGCAATTCATTCAGCACAAAGAGACTTCTGCACTGGCCGTCATTTCTCTGCTGCTGGAGAGAACTGCTTGGCAGCTTTCTGGAGAAGGAAAACTCTGTAGCTGAGACAAAGCACATAGGTGGGCAGTCAGCTGAGATAAAACCACAGGGAACAGAGAAAATGAGAACCATCTCATGCAGGACTTAGAAATGGAATAAACAGGTTATTTTTACAAGATGGAAATGAATATATAACTCCAGGGATGAGGAAAAATACAGCAAGTAACAGCATTTGCAGTTCAGCATATTCCATTGCTATTAAAAATAAAGGGAAAAAAAGGCAATGAAAGGAGAAGCATTTTGAGAAGCAGACAGGACTGTGGTATCTGTGGTTATGTACTCTGCCTTCTGCACACCCCACGGTAATGAGAGATGTGACCCTGTAATCTGCTGCAGAATTGCTGGTCATTTTGTACTGCCGTTAAAATGCAGAATGGGGGCTGCTCTTGTTCTCACGTGGATGCTTGGACAATTTTTCTTTCTTTGCAGTTTCAGCCAATCCACACTAACAGTCTATTGGACTGGCATTTTCTTTGCTCCTCAGGATGGAAAAACTGAATTGATTCCTCTGAGAAGGAAGGGAGCAGGTATAAATTATCATAAGGTGAATTTGTAAAGTTCTGGTTGGTTCAGCTCTTCCCCTCCATTTTTCAGCTCACTCCGAGTCGTTGATTCTCTTACATCTTATCCCATTGGATGGAACAGCACATCATTCAACATTATTAACCATGGCCAAGATGATTCTTAATATTGAAAATTAGCAGCAAAAAGTGAATGATCTCCTGAGAAAGCATTTCCCCACTTGAGCTTTATGACCTGCAACAGAAAGTTTTGCAATGAACAACAGCACTTTGTCACTTGGAATAGTTCTAATATTGTTGCTGTTGTATTTTTCCACCACGGTGAAATCAGTGGCATTAACCCTGAAGCACCTAAAGAGCTCAGGGTGGGGGACCAGACCTTCTACACTAGTAAAGTGCAGTAACTACACCCATTTTAACACCCCCAGTGTGTTGACTGATCCCATAGTCAGGCTTGTAGGAATAACTTCCCTGCAATGTGTAAGTAGCTACTGCTGGACAGTGAGTGGCCAGAGTGCTGGAGATGGCACTTGGTGCTGGCATAGGGCTCTAAATTAGAAACTTGGAGAACCATTTGGCTTTTCCCAGCCCCTCGCCAAGAACCATTTATTTCATTTTTCAGCATGTGGAAGAAGTTCAGATGAGCACACACCACTCTGAGAAGACCCAAGCCCCTCAGAAGCAGAGCAGCAAATACTGGGCTAGCTGGGTGTGCTCTGAGCCCTCAGTGCTGAGCCTCTGGAAGGCTTCTCTCCTGATAAGCAGAGGCTGCATGGTTGTACCCTATCTCAGTCATACTCAAGTGCTGGCAACTGAAAATTGCTATCCCAAAAATAAAACAAGATGTTGTTAAGTCTCACATGCACTTTCTTTTCAGATTCCTACCATCAATTATTCCACTTGTCTGTAACGGCTTCAGACTCATATCTTTGTCTCAGTGGATTTTTCTGCTGCTTTGCATTTAAATTCACCTTGCCTTCCTAAATGCACGGACAAACCGTAAACAATAAATGAGGCAGGCAAAAACAAACATGCTGTTGTTTTCTTGGCTTTCTCTGCTGTCCTGAGCAAAGGATGTTTCTATATCCCTTTGAGAAAGCCATCCCATGATGAATAACTATTTGAAAACAAATGGGTAGGATTGTACCAGCCACCTACTTCTCAGCCTTAGAAAGAGTAGGAAAATCCACCCATCCATAAATATTTTTTAGGATGATAGTTCTGAAAATAAAGTAGGCTGGAACATTCCCTCTCAGGCCAGGCTGCAGCATTCAGCTTATATCAATTACTGTCTATTTGACATGCTTCATGCTCTCTTCATTAACAGGATGAAAGGTTTTATGGGATAATAAGCCAGTTCCAGTGAGCAAATGTATTTGTGGGACCAAAGGCTGAGTCCTTTGTCCTTGCAGAAAGAGCCTTGAGACTGCAGCGACTGGCAACAGTCTGGGATGGATAAATCACAGCAGCAAAACTTCTGTCCCATCCATGAATCACTGAGGACAAAAGATCCTCACTGCAGGAAAGCTGAGAGAGCAGAGATCATCTTGCTGATGATGCTGCTACAGGAGGGAAATAGAACAGCCATTGGCTTCAGTCAGATATTGAAGATGCTGTAACTGGAGTTACTGCCATGTTAAATGGTCCCTCACGGTTTCCTCATCTCAATCAAGGTTTGATTGAAAACTTGTGACCTGAAATTGTGGTCATTACCTTACCAGAACTTATCAGTTTTCTCGCTCTTCAGACAGTAGGCAGATGGTAATTGCTTCCTAAAACATTTCTCAGCTGAACAGCAGTGACAAACACTCTTCTCACCTCAGAAAATCCCAAAGCACATTACAAGCTACCTGGACAAAGAGGACAGATGTGTTTTCCTTGGATCTGGCAGGAGCCATGGAACAGCCACTCTCATCAGGGCAGAGGTGTGCTTGGCTAATGGAAAATAATCATACCTGGCTTTCCACCCCAGCTGTTAATCTTATTGTACCTGCGCTCAAATTATCAGTAGGGATCCTCTTCTCCTTCCCCATTAACTAATTACGTGGAAAATGTCCCATCCCAACACAACCAGAGCAGACTGTGACTAAGAATGGAGGAGGGTGTGCAGTAAGGGATTGCTAACAAGAGGCAAACACTAGTTAACGTTCTCCAAGTTCCCCATTCCTCCACTGGGGCCAGCTGAGTCAGCACCCAGTGTGTTCCCTCCTGCAGCCTGACTTTGCTGGGTGCAAAGAGCACAATCCCCCCCTTGGCTGTGGTTTCTGGCTGTGTGGGACAGGACTGCACGTCAGGTTCTTGCTGCCAGGCTCTATTTCAGTTCACACAACCCATGCACCACAAAAACAACAAAAACATCCACACTGATCAAATATTATCACACAGTGGCATCAGAGTATCTCATTGTACAGTCCTAATCTATGTTCTGTAAAAAAATGTGGTATTCAAAACCCCACCATGCTGGCTTTACTGGCAGGTGCTGTGAGATAGAACCTGAGAGGAATCACAGTAAGGACTTAAGAGGAGTCTGTACTCATGGCAGATGATATCAAATTAGTAGTACAGAAATTATTTGTTTTAAGCTCAGACCATGGACTGAATTTAGAGCTCCAAATCAGAGTTTACCTTGTTGAACGATGAGTTCTTACAGGAGAGCATTTACTTCAAAAACAAAGCTTTTTATCCAAATCAGTGAGTGTCAGAGTTTGAATTATGGCTGTAAGAGAAAGTCTTTTGTTTCTGTCACCTCCTTAGTCAGTGCTAATTTGACTAAGGTGTGAATGAGTTAGTATTGCTCCCAAAAATTCTGTGACGTGCAAAGAGCCACCTTCTCCCCGGCATATGGAGCCTTTGGAACTCCTTTTAGACATCCTCAGAGAGTCTAGATGAAAAATCTGCCAGCAGATGATGGAAGACAGCTTAGTAATGTGCAGGATATTTATTTCAAAAAGCAAAGTCACGGCTACAACAAAACAACTGAAGAAAGGAGAGATGCACAGTGGAGACACACTGAAAGTTTCTACCTATCTGCTCCAAAGTGAGACTGAAGGGCAGCATCCATGCCCAGCACAGCAAAGGAACAGCACATCAGGAGATAGGAACAGCCTGTGGAATTCACCAGCAGAAGATTTGGGAGATACGAGGTCACTCCGTACAGGGGTGGTGTGAATTGCAGAGCCACCTCAGGTGGGGTGAATGTTAGCTCACTGCAGCACTTGCTCCATAAAGCACTATTTACTAAAATACATATTTTTTTTCAATTTTCTGGTCTGCCGTTATTTTGTGCAGACCTCATGGTATGACTGGAAGCTTCTACTTGAAAAGTCTCCTTTAGCACCTCTTGGAATTGGGATATGCTAAACTGGCGTGGCAAAAAAATAACAATCATTTGGGAGCAATTTATTTCCTGCAGTTATAGACTTGCAAACGCTCATTTCCATACCACCTACAGATATGTATGCATCTCTTTGTTCTGATATTGAGAAAAAACCCATTTGTATTCTTTCAATACAAGCAATCCTTGGCTTGAATTTTAACTTGGTCAAATAATGCTAAAGAAGGAAATATTGGAATTTCTGCCTGTGCCATGGGACTATTCAGGCAGGCAAACTCTATTACGGCCACGGTCTTATCAAAGGAAAGCTAAATCTCCTCATTAAATCTTGGTTGTTGTTATTTTCAAGAAGAGAGACTCTCTACTGCAGGCAAAATGATGGAGAATGTGAAAACAAGTGGTGGCAGCCTGCAGAGGGACACTGTGTGGAGCCATCGCAGGGGGAAGGGGACAGCCACCACTCCAGCGTGGCACTGCTCAACATCCAGACGTGGGGACAGCCACACTGTCCATCTGCTGGGTCCCAGCTCCCACCAGGATTGCCTCTGGACTGCTGTGTTTAGCCACCAACCCCAATATTTGGCACATGTACACAGTCTGACATTGCTCTGTGTCACCTTTTGCCTCCTGCCTATGACTGTCCTCTGTTTGGACATCACAAATTCAGTCAGGAAAACTTTGTTTGATAAGGACACATGCCAAAGCTCACCTTTCCAGAAAGATGCCCAAAATCTTAACCAATAAGTTAAAACTAAAGCAATCAAGAGCACACTCCAATGGAACACTCAACGGCATTGAACCCGATTTTGTGTATTCCTTCTTAATTATTCTTTGCACCCTTGGGCAAAAGACTTCAGCCTGAGTGCAGCAGAATGTCCAACCACCTAAGTAACACATGTAAGTCCTACAAGATTTGAGGTGCAGTGCTAAAACAGGGCCCCCACAGCACTCTCCACTAGACTTTTACTAGTCTGTTGTCCGTTAAAATTGATGTAAAATTAGCCCTGCTTTCCTGCTGCCTTCCCTGTTTGGGGAGAAGGGGAAAAGCAGAAAACAGGGAGAAAGGATGAGGTACAAAAGCTTGTGACATAAGAATAATTCTGCTTATTTAAAAAAGAAAAACATCTTAGAATATTATCTTGTGAGGAATGCAGTTTGAAAGCTGTCTAAGAGGTTTTCAGCAATTATGGTTAATGTATGTAGAAATAATCTAAATGGTTAGTAAAATGTTGACTGGAAGATAAACATGTTTATGTTACATGAAACTAGATATTAAAATTGCTTTTTTGACACTTCAAATGCAGGAAGCTGTCTAGTGCTTTTACTGACACTCTGAAGAAACTTTAATAAGACTTTTTCCTGCTATATTTTAAATGGAAGAGATGGTGTAAACAAAACTGCAGGTTGGTTTCTTTGCTCTGCTGGGGTAACCAGCTATCCTTCAACCCACCAGACAGACTTTTGTTTACATATTCCACATAAAGTTGTCCAAGAACTTCAAGTCATGCTAGGATCCAAAACTCTGTGCATTCAGTGGACAAAGAGCACATTTCCTCAATGCCTACTCCTCCTGCTCCGAGCCAGCTGGGGGGCAATAATCCAATTATCAGTGATAGGTGAGTGTATGATTTAGGAGTTTAGGAAATTATACAGAAAGATTTTTTTACAAATTTGTTGGCAATACCATAGGCTAGGTTTTTATGCCAATCCAGGCTGAGTGAGCCTAACTCTAACTCTCTTCATTGGAGGCACTAACCTCTGCCTCGGGACCTGTGATCACTGCCTGGCCAGGCTGGAAGGGACAAACCTGCTGCACCTGGGTGCAGGCACTGGAGCAACAGGCCTGCCTTTAGCTTTTGATACTCTGCTAAGCAAGGGAAACCTGGAATCCGTCAGGCCTTACTGAAAGCTCACTTCAAAGTAAGCTTTTAATTTATTCTGAACAATTTTAAATATCCCACACAGCCCCCCCCCCCCCACCCCAAACAGCTAAAGTACCCATTGTACCTGCACAGGCTCAATTGCCAGAATATTTAGCTACATGTATAACAGAAGACATGACCTTCACTATGCCTTTATTTCTGAAAATAAACTACTAAGAAAACATTTAAATTTTTGCAAAGTAAGTTGGATTGTTTTCCTTTTGTTGTTGTTCCTGTTTGGCTGCTTTTTTCTGAGAGCAGACTGGATTGACTACAAAAAAGGAAGACAAGTTAAAAGTACAAAATCTATAAAAAACCAGTGTTCCAGGAAGCAAGCACTTACACCTAAGAAATTTTTGTTGATTGTTGCTAATATCTATGATAATTAAGCTAAAAATACCCACAAAGCAATAGAATTTGCAGAGATGAGTCTATTGTCTTAAGCAAATAATGAAGCCAGGAACAGTTAAATTGATCCCATGACTCTCATTTCAATAATAAAGCAGCAACAACTGTTAATCTATAGCACTCAGTTTAAATTACAAACCCAGCGCTGAATGGGTAATTTCATTAGAGAGAACACAGCTAAGAGAGAAATGCTGGCAGGGAAAAAGAGTTGTCCCCATTGAAATCCAGCCTTCCTGAGAATTTCTTGTTGCTCTGTACCCAGGCTCATCACCAGGGAACAGTTCTCACGAATACCAGGTGCATCTGTTGGAAGCTTTTGGTGTCCAAGCAGTTCCCTTTTCTGTCACCCCCAAGGCTACCAGGATCCAGCAGGCTGAGCCAGCTGCCCAAGGCTCCGTGGGCAGTCTGGGCACTGCCCCACGATGGACACAGGGATCACCAGCAAGGGCAGGGGGAGGGAGGGGAGCAGTTTGCCCCCACATCTGCCTGGAACCACCCGACGGCGCTGCCAGAGAGGCTCCAGGACACAAGACACATGTGTGTCCCCAAGGATAAGAGCAGCTCAACGAGCAGATGGGAAACTGGCTTTTTCCTCTTTTTATTCTTGTCCCCGAAATCAACACATGGTCTGCAAGCCAATCAAACTCACCCACGGATACTAGCACTGCCTAGAAGAGACAGTTCTCTTTTTAAATTAGATCCTTTCCAACACTTACACAGATCCTTGGATATTGCAAGGGCTGTGGAACTGAAACCAATGAACATCCACCATAGGTGAGGGGAGGAAAGGCTTCCACCATCTCTCCTGGCAGCTGTACAGAGCTTATGGGAGGAAGAACTTTCTGTTCTCGCTGAAGGGAGCAGGCAGGACTATAAATATCCACATGGAACATATTTACTGAAGGATGGAGTGCCATACTAACAACCATTTTTTCATGGTAGGACCAAATTTCACAGGTATTATCAACTTCCTGAAATAAAGTCAGAGACTCAGAGGATAACTGAGGTGAGAAGGGACCCTATGAAAGCTTCCAGTTCAGCCTCCTGTTTAAAGCTGGGACAACTTCTGTGCTAAGGGAGGTTGTTGAGGGCCTTTCCAGTGCTCTTCTGGTAAATCTCAAGGATGGAGAGCCCACAGCCTCTCCAAGGAGTAGGTTCTTGTGCTGCATAACCCTTATCCTGATGATTTTTTTCCATATACAAACAGAAGGAATTTCCCTTGCTGCGATGCATGACCACTGCCTTGTCGTTTCGCAGCATGCTGTGGCAGAGTCTGAATCCATCATCTGTACAGTTCCTTTCCATTGATGGTAGACAGTGATTAGATTCCCCCTTGTCTTGTCTTCTCCAGGATAAATAAACCCAGCCCTCACAGCCTCTCCTGATATACCATGTGCTGCACCCTCCTGAACATCCCGCTGACTTTCTGCTGGACGTGCTCCCCCTTGGTGACCTCTCTGTGGCCCTGCCACCAAACCCACAGTTTGCCAGCTACGAGATGCAACCTCACAAGTGCTGAGTGGAGGGAAGTGTCTGACCTGTGGCCACACTGTACCTGAACAGCCCAACACACAGGCAGGTGTCACCACCTTAAATACACCTGCAGTGCCCCAGGTCCCTCGGGTCCTTTCTGCAGAGCTCCCTGAGCTGTCAGTCCCCAGCCCACGGGGCTGATGTGTCCCCAGGGCAGGACTGGCTGTGTTTTACCTCACTGAATGTCATGAGGTTCTCATTACCCTGCTCCTCAAACTTTCCAAGGTTTTTGCCCATTGTTGAAGATGGATCAAGAGGGTTTGGTAACATATTCTGTGTGCCTTCATGAAAAAGAGGAGTGACTGTCTCTGTGCATTTAACCAGTCTCCCTGGTGCCATGGTGGTTTACACCAGCATCAGATTCTTTACAGCACTAATAAAGGATAAGGAAACCCCAAATTCCAACTGACATCAGCAAGTTTTAGTGACTGCAACGACATTGAGAGTACTCCTGTGCAGCAGCAGGATCAGGATGTCAGCATTAGTTCTGGAATGGGGTTGTTTTAACAGGACTTTGCTGAAAAGGAAGGAAGATTTAGCTGCTGCTCAAGCGGAGGTGGGGGGTGGTGGTGTTGAAATCCATAACCAGTATCCCTGTTTAAAATTCTGTTAGCAAAATTTATGACACACATTGAAACCTCGTTTTTCCCCCAGTAAGAATATTTCTTTCAGCTATTCATTTTGAATTTCATGAGACCTTCTGCAGATGCAGTGAGCTATATCATCCTATTCTGCTCATATAGCATCCTTAGATCTAGATGCTTCAAAACCTGGGTGTATTGTAATGGCTGTATAGAATATCTCAATGAAATTCTACATCTGCATCCTTGATAATCCATTTGTATTCAAGTGGAAATATTCATTGCAGCTTTTGCAAATGCTGATATAAGCCATGGAGTGGATATTCACAAAACTCAGCCTCCTGTGCCCAGATTCTTCACAGAGTTCATCCTATACATGGGATCTCCTTTATCACAGGAACTGTCTAAAACATTGCCTCTCCCTAATGAAAATTCTATTTTTCCCCTCTCTTGTTGCAATTACAAATGCATTGTACAAGTACACCATGGCTGTGCTGCTTTAATTTTGTTATAACACCCAGGGAATAATTAGTTCTGTATCTTCTAACAACTAACAAGTATATGCATTCAAAAATTGAATATTTACTTGCCAAAGAGCCATCACAAGTTGTTGTGAGTGCTTGTCTTCATTATGTGTGGGAAATTAAATGGACTTTGTACCATAATGCTGCTGGTATAATAAAGGATTATGTATTACAAGGGAAAAGTGACCCCGTTCAGCTAGAAAGAAACACCTCCTTCTCATGAAACTTTACTTAATATTGCGACAAGCTCAGGTCTTATCAAATATAACAAGTTAGGACTTCTTTACTGTACTGAGACACACTCTCTGCTCAGGAGGTACAAGACAACCTAGTTTAGATTTGAAGAAAACCTTGGGTGGTACCAAATGTCCAGTGTTAAAGGAAACTTGTGCAGCCAGAAGAATTCTCTTTCCCTTCCCATCTGCTAATATAGAATTGATGAAGTGGGAGTGCTCCAAATAAAAAATAAAACCTTTTTTTTAAAAAAAAAAAAGCCCCAGAATCAACGTATCCAAAGCTAAAGGTAGACAGGTTGCCCAAATGCCTGCACCCAACTGCAGCTGGTTTGTCCTTTCCAGCTTGGTGAGGGTAGATCAGAAAGCATCAAAGATCCTGCTTTGGGTCTTGTTTTAACAGATCATAATTGTGCACAACTCACTGACACCAGCTGAAAACAGCATTGGTTCTGTTTTTGTAACAGAGATGCATTAGGTAAACACATTTCATCAGCATATACTGGACCCAAAACCTAAGTCTCCCAATTTCTCTTTCTTGGACACATCAGTTGTAAGTAAAAGCCTCTGCCCTGTAGCTGGGGCACACAGCTTACACTCCTACACAGCACCTGTTATCCTCCACACTTGTTTGCTGGCACTGGGGAATCTGATTTTTCCCCATCTTCTTTGGAAACATCATAATGCTGGAGGTTTTGAATTTTGATCCTTGCCTTCAGGCTATTAAACACTTGCTCCAGTCCTTTTAGATTAGATATCCCAACTTCTAACTGGGTTTAGGAGGTTAAAACACACAGAGAAGACCTTTAGCTTTTTGCATCAACTAATCTATTGCTAAACCACTGGCAGTCTCCCTCTCTCTGCAGATATGCTAACCTCCTGTCACTATATGAAAGGGTTTAACAGTTTCTAGGACACAGAATACACTCAAGCACAGAATTTTGAACTGCTTTTCACCATGGATTTCATGTACAATTTGAGGCTCGCAAGGCATTACCCAAATGAGACACGACAATTCTGCTTTTCCAGCAAAAGCAGCAATAACCACAAACACGTGACCTGGTGACCACACTCAAGTCCCAGCAAACCCCTGCATGGTCAGATAAACCAGGTGTATACGAGTGCCAGAGCTGCCTGCTTCCAGCCCACACCTGGGTTCTGCATGGGCACACCTCCACACGGGCACACCTCCACTCAAGGGCACGGGCACAGCTCCCTGCGGGCACAAGCCACCACCCATGGACCAGGGCAGAGCTCTGGGTCCCTCCGCTTCCCTGCACAGCTCTGCAGCCTCTCCAAACCTCTTCCACTGCAGTCTTACACCTTCCAGCCGTGATGTTCTGCCAAGCTGGAGAGCAGAGCTAGGCCCAGCAAGTGCCCCATGCTGCCTGCAGCCACCCAGCCCTCACTGGTGTGCACTGGGCAGCAGCACAGCCTGGGCCAGGTTACTGCCCAGGGCATCTTGCCAGCACGTGAAGAAACTTCCTAAGCCATCTTTAACCTAGGATAGAGGTTTATGCCCAACTTTTAGACAAAAAGCGTGTTTCTGGGCACGTTCACAATCCTGAAACTCAGGGAATCTCACCTTGATAATGCATGGCCAGTTAACGAGTTAAGGACTGCACAGTGGCTCTGTGCTGGACACACAGGGAGCTTTTCCATGAGCAGGAAACAGCCACACTGTCAGATTTTGTTCCTTGGGAAGACACCCGGGAACACTTTTCCAGCACTAGATCAACTGCCTCAGTCTTCCATAGTTGTCTCCTCTTCTCCTCACCTCTCCCTGCCCAGCTCTGGATTCAGTAATGCTTAAAAGAGAGCACATGTAAGGGTTCTTTGCTCTCGAATGTTACACACAATAACTAGAAGCTAGGCCCTCCTCAGATGCACTCCAGCAGTGATTTTCTGGAAAAACAGGCAAATTTTGAAAGTGAGGCTTGAGATGAATAGCTGAAAAGCAGTTATTTCACCAAAGAACTGTCCCTGCTCAGACAACTCACAAAAACAAACCTGACAGAGTTTGTGCTCGTGTCACTTTGGGCCTGAACAGATACAAACCTGCAAACACAGGGCAGTGTGGAGCAGTCATTCTCTCTCTTCCAGAATGAACAGAAAAAACCTGGGTTTGGCTGATGTGCTGAATACTGAGCAGTAGATACTCTCAAATAGCTTTCCTGGCCAGTACCCTTCAGCAGGGAGTTTAAATCTGCCTCTTGGTCCTGCAGAGGAGATCTGTCATGAAGGAATGGAGCTGCTCACTCACCTTCTCATATGTCATCTCCAGCAGCACTCTGACTGTCCAGAACATTTCTATTATCCACCTGTCAGTGCTAAAATGGAGATAAGGAAAAATATGGTGTATTCTGGAGGTTACATTTTACTGAAAGGATAAGGAATGGTTTCAGCAGTGTGTTGAACAGCATGGTACATTTTCTACATCAGGATAATTATTTTTTATCGCAAGGCTCTCATTTCGGAAAAAAAGCTATCACTGGAACTGAAAGTCTTAATTTCTAGAATATTTGTAATTAGATGCATGATTATGTTCAATATGTAGTATATTTTGATTTGCTTGTATCCAAATGCTGCTACAACCAACGCACTGATGGTGACTAGTCTATCTTTTCAACAGCAGTGTCACCCTCACCTTAGAGGCACTACAACCACACTTAAATTCCTTCTCAGTAGATGGACACATGTTTACACGTCCTCATCACCTCCATGTGCTGTCTTGAGACTGCAGACCACAGTCCAGGGTGGGCTGTGCTCCAAAGGGATGTATCAACATCCCCCTCGGACAGCAGCACCCACTGGGCTGGTCCATGCAGCCCTACACATGCACATGTGAGTTATCTGAGGTCTGTACAGCTCTTGAACTGGTCTGGAAGAATGTTCCAATTAATTAGAATTATCATTAGCAGGCAGCTGCGTGCAATGCATCGCAGTGAGAGAGAGGCTGGGCTGCCACCCAGCTAGGGTGACAGCCTCCTCTCAGACAGCCCTACCCCAGAAATACCTTCACATTTCAGGATCTGGCCCTTGGGAACCTATAACAACCATGGATATTCCAGATCTGCAGAGCGATTTAAACAGCTTGCTCGGGAGCAGACGCTCCTGAAACGTTGCATCTCAATGCTGACATCCCCCGGGGGAAGAATAAGTAGGAGTTAGGATTTAACCTTTTGGGATGACAGTTTGTGGCATATGCTTGAGAAAATCAGTGGAATTGCTGAGTGAAAAGCTGTATTATCTTAAAATAAATATGGTTCACCCAGAAAGGTATTCAAACTCAGCTTCATGCAATATGAACAATTGTTCCTATCCTGTAGCATGCAGCCCTGGGAGCTTACTACAACAAAAAGGGATTAAGTGCCTCTAATTATTATCATTGCTATCCAAACATTTTGCTATCAGTGAGCCTGTAATAAATAACCATGACATCTCATGGGTACAGCTATCAAATTTACTGTCACTAGCTGAGCTGTTCTGATTAAGGGCCAGAGTTTTTCCAGTAAATACACAGATCCCTCTCTAAGGACTAAAGAATAAATGAGAACTGAAAATCTAAGGGAGAAAAAGAAAGGGCTATCATGAGAGCTTCATTCTTTGCTCAGAATGTTGTGCTTCTGTAAATAACAAAGACAGTGGTAACAGAGCCCTTGCCCCTCTCACAGGGACTCCTCTCCTGTGTTATCCATCAGCCACAGGCTGGAAGCAGCTGAGTGCTGTAGTGTTCATGGCACATCCCTACACTAGCACAGCAGAGAGACAGGGTGTCCTGTCCTGGAGACCTTCAGCAACAAAAGCAATCTTCCTGTTCTTTTCCAGGCTGCTTTGAAACACCTGTAAAATGAGCTGAGTTACTTAAAGCTGCCCTGATGCTTAAACTTACAGCTGAGCTTTCCAAAATAGATTTTATGACCCTTCAGAGACACACACTTAACATACTTGGTTTATCTTTACTCAGCTTCCATCATTTTTATTTTGGTTCATCAGCAATTTCTCATCAAGTTTCCAGCCCAAGTCTGTAAAGGTTTAATCTTTGGTAGTGAACAGAACTAGAAGCAATCAAGGAAGAGGCACCTTCTTAGATAAGGTTTTGTAAATTCTAGACATTCAAGATGCAAGCAGGTGAAATAGATCAGTTTTCATCTGATAGTTTTTGTTTTTCAAGTTTTGGAGACAATAAATGCTTTTCCAACTTCCTCTGAGGATTTCAGCATTGCCTTACCTTCTATTTGTTCCTGAGAAATGTGATGAAACAGAAAGAGAAGTATTCCCACTCTCTTCTGACATCTCCTGCTGGGACATAAACACCCTGCTCTGCCTCAGAGCCTGCCTTGAGCCACCTGCACTTGGACCCCAGCCATAACTGCTCTCCTCTATCAATTTTAAATGTTCCATTGCCCTATTCCAGTGCTTCTCTCACTGCTGCTCTCACTCCTGTTCAAAGTCTCCCTTCTTGCTGGTGAGCTGGAATCTCTTTCCCATCTGTTACCTCCATGGATCTTCTGCAGTGGCCAGTGAAGCCTCACAGCAAGCTGTCCTGATTTCATCAGGACATCGTGCAGTGTTTTGGAAACTTACATAACGAGAACAAGAAGCAGCCCTGTCATCCATATCTGGAGCTCTACAAAATTCCCTCAGGTCTGGGAAGGTACAAACTTCAGTGGGAGATTTCTCTGTGCCTGGGGCACTCACAAAATCCACCTGGACCCTCCAGCATCTAGTGAGAGCTGGCTCCATGGCATCTTCTCCTCACCTGAGGCAGCAGGGATTTCACTGCCCATCTGTCACTGTGAATCTTACAGGAACCGTGTCTTTAAGCCACCGTCTCTCTGTCAAACTGTTGAAACTGTCTGAAAGGGCCACAAGCTTTTAGGAGGGATGGACAGACACACACGGTCTGGACAAGCAAAGTCCAAATCTGTACTTTGAACCTGAACTCATGAAAGTCCACTCTGCCTGGGGTATAGAGAGAGAGCTCGGGGGTTTCACCTCTTCTCTAGGACTCAGCAGTCCTGAGGTGGTTTGCAAAGGTGGTTGTTCAGTGTGTGCTCCTCCAAATAAACTTGTACTTCTTGCTATACTCTGGTAATCTACCCTGGGCAGATAAAGCGGCTCCTGATGATCTCTCCACAGGGCCATTGTCGCTGTAACAATCAGAGGAGCAGCAGGAGGGGTTTTAAACAGCCTGCTCCCAGCACACACAGCTCAGGCAAGATGGGAAGAGAGAAGGAGGTGGTGGAGGGAGAGGTAATGGAGAGCATAGAGAAAAAGAGAAGGGGAAAAAAAAAGATGAACGGGCTTCTTGTTTCTCCTTAAGCTTCACAGTTTCCCAGGATGGATAGAAGTGTGTTATCCCAGCTGCCCAGATAAACACAGCACAGGACAGACACACGGATGCCAGACTCCTTTCCTGCTGCAGGCAGCAGTGTAAAAGTAGCTGCTTCCTGAAGAGCCATAGAACTTGTGGGGTTGTTCCTCCTAATAGCTGAAAAGGACTCTCACAGATCAGAAAGGAAGCATTTCAAGTCCCATCTCACTGATTTTCCAGGAAGCTCTCTGAAGCATCCACCAGCAGTACCCAGAAACTCATTCACTGGAGCCAGAGCAGAACAAAGGGAACACAGAGAGGCAGGAGAAAGTCCAAGGGAAGGAAGGCTTGGCAGAGAGTGAAGTAGCTTCTTTTCTTGCTGGAGTTCTCTGTTCTGTAATTTACCTACAGCAGAACTGCACAGATTTGCAATAATGGCTGGGAGACCCATTGTGAGCTACTGAACCTTATGTATTACAAAGTAATTGGAAAAACACAATGAAAACAATGTTTTGCTCCATAAAACATTCCTAGTTCCTTTACTGGGATGGCTACAGGTCTAGTTATTTAAAAGAACACTTTGCAGTATGCTGCCATACGTATGAGGGGATGCTTAGCAAAGAAACAAACAAATGCTGAAGTCCTAATAGAGATTTCGCTGTGAGCTAGCAGATCAAAACTATTACAGCAGTAAAAATCATGTCTAGGAAGAAATACCCAGAACCAGATGAGTTGCACTGGATTTTACAGGAGTGCAGTTAATGAAATCATATTTGGGGCTGTTGTGCAAATCCTCACTCAGTCCTCTCTGTTTTAGGGAAGCCCCCTCGTCCATGTGCAGGTGGCACAAGGCAGAGCTCAAACGCCTGTAGCGTGAGCAAGGAGCCTCCTCTGCAGCCTCTCCTCTCCTCCTGCAGTCCTTGGAGCACTCTGGGACAGACTGTGCTTCTGAGAGCTGGGTGCTGCTGGGGACGCACGGCACAAAATCACGCAGGGAAGACAAAATCCTCTGCCATAACACTGGCAGACCTCAAAATGAGTAGAGATCTGGGAATGGACAGCAACAGGTAAGGTTCACCCCACAAGATCCTGCTGGAGCACTGAGGGGCTGCACAGGCCAGGCTGCACCTTCAGGCACATCCTGAGCCCCCAGCAAGCCTCAACCATTGCAAAATGAGGAAAATGTTGCCCTCTGCTTTGTCACTTCTCTCTACTTTCAGCTGTAATACTGATACTCACCCCTCATATGCACAGTAATAAATGAGGAACACATACAAGATGATAAAGATGTTTGTTTTCATTCCCTTTTCTTTTTTTCTTTCTCTGGATTTGCTACAGATGTGCTAGTTAGTGATGAATGAGTTTAATCCTTGCTCTTTTTTCCACGGTTTGTTGATTATTTACTGGGGGTGTTATTTGATGATCTCTATCTACAAAAGGGAATTTTCTAATACGTGAGGTCTGTGTTAATGGGATTTGGGGCATGTATAAATCATCTGACCCTGATACCCATTGTTGAATACATATTTCCGAGATGGATAACTGCCCACAGCCCTTTTCAAAATCCACCACAGTGATTTTAACCCTCTCATTTTTTTTTAAACCCTCTATGAGGAACCTCTCTTTTCTCCTCCCATGAAAAAACCTGTGAATGCTTTCAGCATTTCAAGAAACCAAATCCTTCTAATGGTTTTGCTGATGATTTGCTTAGGGTTGTAGTTCAGCTGCCTGAATTTTAAATCTTGATGTTATTTGCATTTGTATTACGTTAGTCAGAATGACAGGCTGGCCTTACCCCCACAGATGTCTGACTCCAACAAGGGTGTGGTTTTGCTTTGAAATTGTTAAAAATTCCTGTAAGTCTATACCACATCATATCATATCATATCATATCATATCATATCATATCATATCATTTCATATGTGCCTATTTTTCCTACTAAATTTCCCTTTTTTAATAAGATTACAAGCATAAGAGGTTCAATATTTGCAGTGTTAGGATACAGCTTCCCCAGCCTTTTTTAATCAGCATTATTAGTATTTGGCCTCAAGCCTGGTCCACATAAATCACATGAGGCAGACAGGCACCCTCAATGCTGTCGTACAAATATGGCAGGCTGACCTTTGAAATAACACTGCAGAGATCACATCTGACATTTACAGAGATGTATTTGTGCTGAGGGATCCCACTCCAGCACAAGATACACCGACTGCCACCGGGAATGCAGGATCTCCAGTGCCCAAGCTAACGGGCACACAGCCTGCACAGCTCAGAGAGAAGCAAGATTTCAGGCATGGAAACCAGCATAACCCAAAGATGCCTGTGAACCTGCGCTTCAGTCTGAGCAGAACTGGGTCCTCAAGGTTTCCCTGGGTAGCTCCCACTGAACTCAGCTCTGTGAAGCACAGAGGGGATGAAGAAAAGGAGGTGAAAGCCAGAGCTGGGCACAAGAGGAAAACAACAGCAGTTCCTTGAGTTGAGGTAGGAATGGAAGAGGGAATATAAGTCTTTGAGATAAGTCTTAAGAATGGCTGCAAAGAGAGAAGAGAAGTCAGCTTGGCATGTAGACACAGCTATCCTACAAGTTACATTGTCCCCTGAGAAACACTTGTGCACCCAGAAGTTTGCCTATTCTTTCTAAATGTGACAATTAGAGATATTCCCTCTTCCCACACATCTTACTCCAAATAGAAATTAACTGATATTGAGTGACAGGGGATGTGGTTTTCTTACAACATCAGGTTTGCTATCTGACTCATGAAATGGCAATATATTTGGATAAAAAGTTTGGGAAAGACCAGTTTCTGCCAGACGGAGAAAATTCTGGCTCAGGGGTCCATGATGCTTCTGCAAAAGCCCTTTTAACATTTAGCAAATAATTAACGTTTAAGTAAATTTTGAGTGAGGATGACCTTGGAAATAACAAGAGATCTCTTCTCAGTTTTAGTTAAGTTTGCTGCCTTCTCAAAAGGTCTCCTGAACACCCAGACTCCTCATTTGCACAGAGAAGACATTGCACTTCACGCAGAGGCACAATGAATGCTGTGAGGGTAAGAAAACGTCAACGCCAGGCACCCACAGGGAGAGTTGACTCAAGACACCCACACGCCAGAAAGCAAATGAAGGGTTCCCGTGTTTATACTGATGGTGCATCTGAGGGGAAGCATGGGGAAAAGCCGTGATGAGGACAGGCTCGGCTGGCTCGCCGCCGCGCGGCAGCGCCGCTACAGTAAACAGCTCCTCAGGAAGCCCCTGCAGCGTGGGTTTGCACAAAGCTCCAGTGGAATTAGCCTTCCTTAAAACATAAATATCAAGCCACGCAAACAAACCACCAGTGGCACTTTCTCCTTCAGCACTGACATTTTGATCCGTGAGACTGTAAGCACCATCCCATCAAACACACTTCATGCGTGTGTTTTGGATGAACCAGATGTTCCCAGAGGTCCTTCCAAACCTCTTTACGCCTCCTGGTGAACCAGGTTTGGTCCTACCAGAATGCAGCTGACAGCATCATCACACAGATCAGGTTCTTAGAATTTATCCAAGCTGTAGAAAAGAAATAGTATAAGTAGCACTGCCTGCTGTGTGCCACTTGGATGGAATACATATCAGCATCAAGCACAGAAAAATTTGATTTTGTCTGACTGGAAAACATAGCATTCAGAATGGAAGTTTAGAAGAAAAAAACATGGCAAAGCAGGGTACATTTTGAAACATCTCCCAAGTGTTAAAAACTGTTTGAGGGTTGTTATTGCCACAGATCCAGGCTCTAACACAAAACACAATGTTTTTCTGCCCCGAGAGAGCAGCGTGGCTGGATGAGACAGCAACACTCTTTTCAGGAGAATATCACAGGTGGGAATGCACTGATTTTTCACCAAAGTAACACTAATAGCACACATCTTCACTACCCAATGAATATAAGGAGGAAATAAACATTAATAAGGGGTTTCAGTCTACACTGCAAACATTACTGGTCTTGAAAGCGTTTTGAATGTTTGTACATGGAGCTTTTATAAACAGGCAGCAGAACTGTGGTAGTCAGTACCTGTATATAAACACAGTACCTGTATATAGAAAGCTTTGCAAGGTCTGGGTCTGCTCTTCCCAGCTCTTATCAATTCATGTTGATTAGAAGGCAAATGGTATTTCTGACCCAGCAGCAAGAAAAGGTTTCTTAACTTTGACTGAACCAAGTATGTACACTTTTGGTGAGAAACAAGTTTCACTGGTAACAGAACCACTTGTAATTTTTTCAGCTCTGGTGCTCTTTCATGAAACTTCGGGTAAAACTTCATTTTTTATGCTGAACTACCACAGAGGATGCTGAAATTACAATAACTTCTGTTTGTTAAGATCACAACTGCTCTTAAGATGCACAACAAAATGCAAGCTGCCTTCCTTTACCACCCAAGATGCTGCTGCATTTCAAAGAGGTGATAGCCAAGTGCATTCAGATGATAAGAACAAACTGTTCAAGGAATGATTCCCAGCAATGACTAATATTCCATAATAAAAGCCATGAAATGAAAGCAGCGTTAAGTTTCATTAAATGATTTTCCACTGCCTCCACACTGAAGCATTAGCCTGTGCAGCAGAGAGCTCAACTAAATTAACAGTTGAGAAAGAAATGTCAGGAGCTATTACAACATGTATTCCCAGAAATGAAATTTACAGTCCATGGGAGCAGTTGTTTTACAGATGTGGAAGGGGGGAAAGAAAGGCAATCCTTGTCAGTAGCCCGTGAGAAGTGGAACTATCAAACTCCTCCACTTCACCCTCTTCTGCAGAGTCCCTTGATCACATAGGTACTTGCTGTGCTGGGAATGAGCACAGGACAGACTGGGGGCTGAAAGGCCAAGAGGATCTAGGCTATGTCCCAGTGCCATCAAACCAGAGTCCCTCCAGTCCTCATTCCCACACAGGTGTAAGTGCTTATTGCTTATTCTGCAGGTGTTGCCTCAGCAGGGGCAAACCTTGCAGTTGAAAAGTGCTTCTCCAGCACACTGAAGAAAAGAAAAAATTGTAGCCTAAGTGCATGTATTTCACAGCCAAATGGACTTACTGCAGTTGTGAAGGGACCCCTGGTGTCCCCGTGGTGCAGGGATGCTGCCAGTCAGCTCCAACAACAGTGTGCCACCAGCACGTGTTGTGGCCCTTGGCTCTCAGCTCAGCTCACAGACACCCCAGAGACTCCAGCTCCCCCTTCCAAAGAAGAAGGGAAGTGTTCCCAAAGCACTTGCTCTGGGTAAAACTCCTTATGGGTTGGCCTGCCCAGATGCCATCACCCATAGACAAATGTTTGGCCATCCAGCCCCATCCCTGGAAGTGTCCCAGGCCAGGTTGGACAGGGCTTGGAGCACCCTGGGATAGTGGAAGGTGTCCCTGCCCATGGCAGGAGCTGGGATGAGATGAGCTTTTAGGTCCCTTCCAACCCAAACCATTCTGTGATCCTCTGGATACGGCCCTGTAGCGGGGTGAGTGTATCACCCATGAGCAACCTGTGCCCCTGCAGAGTCACAAGGACTGGAGTACTGCAAACTGCTGAGAGTTTTCCCAGTTCAGACAAATAAATAGAAGAGATTAACATGGTGCAAACAGTGTGGCCCAACTCCTTTTGCTCCTTCTTGCTGGGCCAGTGCTGGCACCTCCTGACACGCTGTAACTCCCCCTGTTTAGTCATCTCAGAGCTAACTATTCATCTGCTCCTAAGTTTCTTCAATCCATTATTTTTATAAGTAACTGAAAGAGTTCAGTCTAGAAAGATGTTCAAAGGAAGACACCTTGTTCATGAGCTATAATTATCAGCCTAGAGAGGAGATATCTGAGACTAGGTAATTTCACGGGCGAAAAAAAGACAATTAAAACCAAGATGCCATGCCTGAAAAATGGTCAGCCACATTCACACTGAAATTCAAATCTAACCTTCATGCAACTAACACTGGGTAAACCATTCATGGGTATTGTGGATTTATCAGCAATTGAGCTGATAAATCAGAAAGCACAGTGTTCAACCACAGGTTCTCAGACTCTATGCAGGAAAAGGACAGAACTTGTGTTCTATTAATGAGACGGTCAGACAAACTCCTGATCTTAGTATCTTTAAACTGTTAACAGCATTCCCTGCCCAATGCTGCCATCTTTACTGGAGCCTCTGCAATTAGCCAGATGAAAAAACAATCCTTGCATGATAAAAAATGAATTTACTACCCAAAAAGGTCAATTACAAAGGCTGGTAGGTCAGAGAGACTAAAAAAGATACACAACTTGAAATACAGGCACACTTTGCTAAAATATGAAATGCCAATTACTTTTTTAGCTGTTCAGCTTAGTCATTAATACCTGCTCTGGGATCACTTTATGCCACAGCAAATAAAGCAAAGATGAGAAGTGAGCTCCAGTCACTGTGGCTGTAGGAAATGACAGGCTTTGCATCACCAGCTTTCTTGCTCTTCCTACTCTCTGCCTCCAGGGACGTGAACTCTCAAGTCTCACTCTGATTAAACTCCATCAGAAGTATCAGTTTACTTATATTTTCTTGGTGAAAGAAGGGAGAAACAAACCAAGATGTGTGTATACCTAACAGCAAAAGCCTAATTCACGTGAGGCTTCTGCTGTGGCAGACCTGATGAGACAGAGAACTCCCAGATCAGAACAAATCTGCCCAGCTCCCATGCCTGGAGACAGCCCCAGGTGACTCCCTGAGGTCCCCACAGAAAGGATGGATCATTCTGCAGCCTCGCCCCTCTCTCTTGCATGCTTGCCTCATCTGAGCTTTCATCTGAGCCGTGACTCTGCTTCATATAGTTATGGGGCAAATTGCCTGTGCAGTGCTGCCCACAGAGCCTGCACAGGCACTGGTGACAGAGAGGAGGCATTAACCAGCCTTGGTCCCAGTAAAGAATGCAGCAGCTGCCCAAGCGTGTTTATATAACAGGCCTAGGGATGCCTCCATGGTGTTAAGAACATTTGTAAACCTTCTTCATAACTATTAATTACTTGGAAATACAAAAACCTAATCAGCTTACAGACCCGATCTGCCTTGGCCTGTTTACACAACACGTTGTTTTGCTGCCAGTTACTGTGCCTGAGCTGTCACAGCAGGTTTCCCTCCCCATCCAGGGATGGATGTGCAGTGACGGGCATGTTTGTGCTGGAGCATTACTTATGCAGGCCAGAAGGTCTCCGTGTCCCCTCCGCTTCTTCAAGGGCATCTTCTAGCTATAGCTGTCTGTGCTATAAATACTCCAACCTGGGCTCTCCTTCCAGCCCAGGCACACTGGCTGTCAGGGTACAACAAGAACACACAAAGGTATGGAATGCACTCACACCAGAACAGACCTACCAGCTGGCAGAACGGCCACAGAACACTTGAAAAATTGTTTAATAGCGTTAAAACTTTGCATCTCATTCCCTGCGACTCCAAAGCATCACAGCTTTTTTTCCAACACTGTATAGCTGGTACCACCCTGTTCCAAGCACCATCACCACCTGACCTGAGCTGATCACAGATAACTGTGCAGCCCTGCTGGGTGGTAACACTGGACTAGACCCCTCCTGATACTCACTACCTCCTTTTAGCTCCATATCCAAAATACAAACAAGAAATCCAAGCTATGAAAAGATTCAAGATTAAAGTCTATTAATGAGGATCTGCAATGTTGGTTATGCTCAGCAGTAAGAAATCTACAGCTTGGAGATTTAGTGTGGTCTTGGATTAAACCTGGTCCTGGTTTGATTCTAGAGAAACATGAGAGACAAACTGTGAAAGAAGTGACAGATAAAATGGCTTGGCTTTAGGTGGAGGACAACTCCAAGATTTAGATTAACTCCACAGAAATAAAGGGACTCCGGCTTTTTCTTTTCTCTGGCAACTCTTCAGTCTGTTTTCCTTGCCCTCTGGTTGTGTTGCTATTTTCAGTAGTTCCTTGGAGGGGTACAGAGGTCTCTAACTAAGGTACATTAGGCTTTTTCAAGCACCTAGGTGAGCCAAAACATTGCCAAAATTATGTACTCTGATTTGCCTTTCCTGGCATTTCGCAAGCAGCTACTTTCCTTCTTTGAGCACATAGAAGGATTGCAGTGCCTAAATTTAATGTTTAAGGCAGAGGCAGAAAATTCTTCCTATCCCCCTCTATGCCTGGAAACAGTGAAGGTTAAGTATGGATCAGGACCTCTCAGCACAATTGCATTCGTATTTCCACCAAGCCCGTTTTTCCTTTCACAGGAAAGATGCAGTGACAAAATTACAACCACACCGACACATTTATAAGGATCAACAAGGAGGTATTTCCTCCCTGTGCCTTGGTGTCCTCGCTCTTTCCAGGGGATTAACACACGAGCCCATACAGACTGCAAGGTCACTTCACTCTCACACTCAGCTCAGCAGCCACCAGATTGCCCCCCAGCACTGGCTTCAGGTTTGCTCTCCCTTCATTTTATGACTCTCCCTCTTTCCTTGGCTTCTTTGTGCCTTATGAAAACAATACGCAAATTCCTTCAAATCTATGTCCCAGTTCTATCTAAATTCATCAGCAGGCTTTATTCTGTTAGATTGTTTTTCCCTCTTGGAGAATGGCCTCGTCATACCCCTCATTCATGAAACAGATCTCATCTCCAGTCCCAGAATGTCTTTACAAACAGCAACACATCCTGTCTCCTGCAGAGCTCAGACATCAGGAGCTCTCTCAGGGAGGTTTTAGAGTGGAGCTGCCCAACTCACCCCACTCCTCCTGTGTTCTTGAGCCCTCACACTGCTCTGAACTGTGGCTGTGCACATGCTGAGCCGCTGACGAGTGAGGGTGGTGTTTGGTGGCACGTCCGTAAACTGATTCCCAGGTAGCTTTTACAGGCAGAAAACATCACCACTGAGAAAGGGGGAAAAGAAAGGCTGACACAGTTAAAGCAGTTCCCAAAGTGGTCTGGAGAATCTGTGGGTTACATGAATGTACTGACCTGATCATTTGGCACTTAGACAGCCATGGACTCAAACTGCTCTGAAAACCAGTAATAGCAGATGTTGATCTTCATAAGAACCTTGAAAACACTGCCTAAAACCAATGTAAATCTTGTGAACTGAAGAAGTGATGGAATATTTTGAAACATCTGGATATTTTGTGTTTCTACAGAGGGAAACCCTGCCATCTTCTAACTCTTCTATCCTGTGGCTTGCTGAGTGCAGCTGATACCCCATCTACTCTCAACAGGCAAATGTTTGAAGCACCTTTTTGTTGGCTTCCACAAGAAGAGATGGCAATCTGAGCCTGTCTACATCCTTCAGCTGCTCTGACCAACTACATCTTCCCACACTGCACCTACAAGAAAAGTTCCCCAAAAAGTAAACTCAGCACATCTGAGAGATTAAAAGACCTTCACATCTAAATGCTACTGGAGGTTGGTACAGCATGTGGCTGGGAGATGCTCCATGAATTCAAATATCTGAACTCCACTCCTGGCTTTACTGCAGATCCTCATAACCTTGAGTAAGTCATTTTGCTTTTCTTTTTCTGCTCTCCTGGTTTGTTTTTCAGGTGAGAGATCCCTTGGGAATGGCTGTGTCTCACACAGTGTGCTGAGATAGCAGAGCCTTAAGATGTAGGATTGCAGACTTGATTGGGCAGCACACCTGATTAACAAAAGAAACAGCTGCAAGAAAATGTTTCCTATCAGGACTTACTTATCAATTAAAATTTTATTACACGTGCTTTTTGCATAAGAATTGTCTTTTTCACTTGAAACTAGACATAAGAAAATTGTCCTTAAGCTCAAGAGATTTGGATTGATTTGTCATTAACATCCACAGGGACATATTGCAAGGTCTGGTTCCTGTGCTGCCTATCATCTTCTGGCTACTGCACATTTACAACAGATGGGCTGGACTCCCTTGAGACTCACAGCTACCTATCAGGTCCTGATATAGCTGTGGAAATTGTTCTTGATCTTCTAGCATACCTCTGCCTCTTGTTTTCTAGTGTCTTCTGAGAGAACATCATCCCTGCATGTCCCCTTTCTGCAGTGATCTGACAGTGCAGAGTAGCAGTCCATGTCCTACCTCCTGTTTGCAGAGACTTTGCTCCGAGGTCAATGTCCTGTCTGGCAATTTGTTCCCATCAATGCTTTTTTGTTTACTGCCTAGGAAAAGTGTCTGTGGCAAACCCATGGTATTTCACTAAAAGCCAGGGAGCATTAGTCAGAAAAGGGCACAGTCATTAAGCAAAATTATTGGAAGTATGTTCATCTCTCCCAAATGCATTGTAATATTTTCTTACTGTGACTTACACATTACAGTGGCTCATGGAACAGGTTCACACTTCCATATTTTAAGGCATATCCTCTTCTAGTTCACTGCAGGTGACTTCTAAAGCTCCTAAGACAGAAAGAAATTAGATTTCAAGGACACTTTTTGAAGATATCCTGAGTGATCTAAAAGGCCTCCTGTGGATTACCATCCTGACACCAGAAACTGCAGGTTCATGGCATCGTGCTCTCTATGAAGAAAAGTTAGCTGCAGCCTGACCAGAAACAAGCAAAACTCTGCAGTTCAGTAGAGGAATCAATGCATAGGAACAACCAACATATAAGAATGAAACTCTTGTTCAAACAAGATCATTCATTTCACAGATAGGGCAAAGTGCTTGTGCTTTAAAAGACTTTCCATTGTATATCACCTCCAGGAGCCCAGGTGGTGACCATCTTCCAACACTGCCCAGCAGTGACTTTGAAAGTGACTGCTCTTTCTTCCTTTTTCTTTCTATGAGGATACCGGTGACCTTTAGAATTTCAGCATAAAAATTGGGTCTTTTTCCAAGATGTAGCCTGTAAGAGCCTTTATCTATTCATAAGGAACACTTGCACAAAACTAAAATAATTAGCACATCACTGGGACTAAATAAAACCATCAGCATTAACCACAAACACACACACACAAACTCTAGAGCTCACCTGCAGAAGCAGGTGGTGTTATCTCACTGAGCTGGTCCCTTATAGATATCCACATACATCCCCAAAACCTGTACTATGCTTCAACAAGGGGAGAGCAATAACCATTTTGGGCTATGTGCTTTGGTTATTTTTATTATTGCATTATCTCTGGGGTGTGTGGAACATAAGCAGGTACATCAAGCAATTACTTGTATGTGGGCCAGTAGAGCAGCAGCTTTGAGGAAACCCTGAATTCATGATGTGGAATCACACCTCTGCAAAAGACTCTTTGATCATACACAAGCAAAGGAATAACCATTTCATGTTCTTTCCTGCAGCTGGTAAATGAGGAAAACCCATGCTTACATCCTCAGGGACCTTCTTAACTAAAACCAGGAAAGCTGCAAGAGCAACATCGCTGCACGGTGTGTGTAATCTGTTAAAGCACTGCATGGGGGTTGTCTCTGGTTCCAAAAAAATACTCTTGACATAACCTACGGATACTTTAAACACCAGTGTCAGTGTTCTTGAAAGGATCATAAACCATTGCTGCTACAGCCCGGCATCTACCCCAGCCACACGGGAAACCGTTTCTACCTGTCTGAAGGAGATTAGGAAAGAATTAGGAGCAGCTCAGCAGACACATCCAAAGCTCGTGGAAAGTGGAGTCAAGTGAGTCTGGGACAGCAAGGAGAGCCCAGAGCAGGGTTCTGAGGCACTCCCAGCTGTGTCTCAGGGCACCCACCCTCCAGCAGCTCCCTTCAGAGTGACCCGACATCACAACAGTGCAGCTCCTTATCCTCACCCCTGCCTTTCCTGGACACGTTGGAGAGGCTTCTGAGCCCAGTTTAGTTCTGTCTCACCCACCAGGATACCTCCCCTGTCTGGGGCCATCTCCCTGAGCCAGTCTCAGCCATGCCCATGGCACACACAGATCCATCAGCTCAGCAAGCGGGCAAACGCCCAGGCCTGGCTCACCACAGCCATTGTCAGGAGACAAAAATGTGCACAAGTGACTAGGAAATACTTCACCTCTCACTCTGGGGTCCCCACCCTCCTCCCAAATCCCCTCAGAGCACATCTTATGCCATCTAACACCAAAAGCAGTTGTTTTGTGTCCTGCTGACGGCAGCTGAAGGTATCCTGCAAGAGATCTCCCCTTTGCCTAACCGAAAACCAAAAGGCTGGATTTTCCCAGCACCTTGGAACAAGCCAAAAACCATTACCTCAGTGCCACTGCAATTACACCTGCATGAAATGAGAGCTGGAGGAGCTGAGAGCGAAGTGGTTCTGTTCCAGGGAACAGCCTTCAGCAGCTTTTCCACACGGGGATGTTCTGCACAGAAAATTCCCCAGCGGCTACAAAGACTGGAAACTCTATTTCTGCCTTATTGCATAGAAGAGATCAATATCATTAGTCTGAACTATTAAAATAAGCAAAGCCCTAAATTGTTCAATTAACATGAAGCAATCAAGATGAGAGTTCTCTGTGAAAAAGCGCTGAGGCACAGCTTGAGTTCAGAGCAAGGATACGATGGAGTGAAGGTATGTGACCTGTTTGGGGGAAAAACAAAGCATGGACTGACTTCCCAGAGTGTGCAAAAGACATTTTCTTCAGGTTCCAGAGCTAAATATGATACATAGGATTGTTTAGTTCAGTCTTTGACAACACTTCTGGACAGATGAAGCCTTAGCACCTACATTCTTGGGAAAAAAAGGTTTTGCTACAGTCTAGATCTTAAAAAATTATTCCACTTAAGATTCTTAAAATTCCAGTTGAATTTCAGACACTTGAAAAGTTGAGTAAAATTATACTGGTGCTTTTTCAGGTTGAGAACAAAGGCTCAGTTACGAAGAGAAATGCTGCACCAAAATTGATTTGATGTCTTTTCTTGTAAAGCTGCTTTTAATGTAATAAACAGTAACATCATTAATGCATTTTACACCATTGAGAGCCATAGAGATAAACTGTGCTGGGGTGATACAAAATCCCAGATTTCTACAAAGGCAAAGCGAAAAATATCATCATTTATTCTACAGAAATACACAAGAATTCGAAATGTGAGAGCAATGAATATCTGTAAACAGCTTCCTAACTTTCTTCTGTTTTTTAAGGTAGAACAATGATAAGAGATGGTTCCTTACTTGCAGCACTCCCAAAATGTGCATTCACATTTCTCCAAAGAAGGTGGATGGGGAATGGGAAGGAGTCAAGGAGATGCAGAGGGGAAGGTCTTCTCACTGCTGTTCCTTACAGCTTTCTTGAGCTGCTCGTGCCTGAGACACAAAGAGCAGGTCTGGCAGCTGCCCAAACACTCACCTGAGCCCAGGTACAGCCTCAGCAAGGTGCTCCAGCAAAGGAAACCCTGAGTTTGAACTGTTCCCAAAGCCAATTCCCCCTCCCACTGGCACAGCCAGCAATAATACCTCAGTCACAGAGCACTCCTCCGCTGTACTCCCGGCTGCCTCCAGGAGGGAGGCACAGATCATTCACCTGCATGCCCAGACTTCAGAAAAGGGATATAAATTTCCATTTTAATCCTAAACAGACAACATTTTCCTTGAACTACTGAATGCTTCAGTGGCTTCACTTGAAATCCTGAGCGTTCAGCAGCATTCCTCTTCCGAGGGTCACGCAAAGTTTATCTTTCCAAATCACTCAGTGCATCTGTAATCAAACTGTATCTTGGCTGTAGTCCTTAGGTTTACATCTTACTGTCTGTCACTTCCTTCACAGGTTTACACGAGGTCAGAGCCCCCTGTCCTTCACATCTTCTCTCACTGAAAACATATCTAGTTAAAGCCAAAAGACAACTGATAGAGCTTCTCATGCATGACTAGAAGATTTAAGATAATTTCCATAGCAGAATGATTTCCATGGCATTTTTTTTTCCACTGCCAAGTGGTTATTCATGCAAATTAGCTGTCTCAGAAGTAAAAGCACTTCAAGGGATGCACTCAGTACCCCTCCAGATCATTATATCAAAAGTTGTTATGATATCTGATTTAATTCAGTTCTTACTGTGAAAGCTACTAGGTTAATCAAAATATGAGGAAGCCCACCATCTATTTTTAATTAATAAATTACAAGTTATTGTGTAATCAGTAAGATTTCATCGAGGTTAAAATGAAGTGCTCACCCCATGATCCATGAACACAATTTTCAGCTGAGGATCATGCAACAATGCCAGAAGATGAAGAATGTAATTCCAGGCACAAATGTGACTGTTCCTGCAGCACTGTAATAAAGTGGCCTTGAGCTCACAAAAAAGCTTTAAAACAGTAAGGTTGCACTGCTTCAGAAAGTATTTAAAAGTGTGTTTAAAATTCAGCACATCTTTCACTCCCATTAAAAGGAATGTCTCTTAAACATATCCATAAATCTAAATACAGACATCAATTGTTCCCTGACTAGACGATTTAATCAAACATTTATTTTTCTGAGCAGGGGTCTGAGCACCTCAGGAAAGCAGCAGCACGGGCAGTAGCACGCAGGGCCCCTCATTGTGCAGACCTGCTTTTTGGCCATACCCAGGTCCAGCCCAAATCTTTGCACAATCCTGGAAATGCCTCCTCAGAAGTTTGTTTTGTTTACATCAATCTCCTCATCAGTCTGAAGAGAGCTGCTGCTTTCTGTGAAGTGAATGACACATCTGTAGGCTGGAGACTGATGTTTATATTCCCTTCAGTGACTCACAGGAAAAATTAAACATTCTGGCTTACAATGGCTTCATCTCTTTGACTCACAATATCAGGCCAGGGCTCTGCATCAATCACTGCAGGTACTCCTCAGGCTCAAGGATGGCTCTGGAGAGGTCTGAAGTGACTGTATTTCTTGAAAGAGAACTCCTAGTTAAGGAAAAGCTTATAATTACTCACACTGAAAGTCTGAGGCTATGATCTTCACACAGAGCAGCAGGACAACAGGCAGAACCGTCTGCAGGATGACCAGTTTTGCTGAAAAACTGGATCTTGTTGTGACTCCATTTTAAAGAATCAAAATACTTGTTCAGTACAAGAACTGGAACCCTGACACCCAGAATGTGACAAAGCACCCTCATGGTGCATCCTTACAGCACTGGCTTGTTGGGCTGTACAACTCCCTGAACCCAGCAGAGCGAGTTCTCCAGCACAGAGGAATGTGGTGCTCTAAGAACCAGCCTTAAACAAAGAAACTTTCACAGAACTCCCATTCACTACAAAAGGTGCTCACACATACTAAGTACATTTATAGGTTCTGCTGAAGAAAAGAAAAATTCTTGCAATTTCAAAAAAAAATTTTAAAGCTGAGTTTGAAAAATTCAAATTGCTTTGAAAAACAAATCAGGTTCTGCGTCCTGATACTGGAGGATATTTAAAAATTAAAGCCAACAGATAAATATTGCAATTGATTTCAGTCATGGACTAAAATCTCTCTGATGTCTGGGGGAACTTAAAACTCACCAACTCTTTTGGAATAAACGTTGATACTCTTCCCCCAGGTTCAAAGAAATTGGAGAATGATACCAATTCTGTATTCAAATCAGCCCATGAGGATTAGGCAAAGGTAGCTATTATCTCTGCAAAGCAAGTGCATAACAATGAACATGTAAAGAGAAAATCTTCCATTTCAATAAAATTTTATGAGAACATGAAAAACAGTAAAACCTTTATCTCAGACACCTTATGCAACATCCTCCTCCTAGCAGCACTTTTTCCTTTGATGGGTTTTAAAATATTCTTATTCAAGAAACCATTCTTTTCAAAATGCTAAATTTGCAGGGGTACATTCTCATTTCACTGTGTTTTAGAAAGCAATAATTCTGTTTGAGAGATTTCAACGCTTTTTGGTACTCGAAGTGTAGATAAGGCAAGATACAGCATGTTTTATTGGCTCGGTTTTAAAAGTCTTGAAAATCAACAATTCTCACTGATTACAGCTTGGTTTGGGAAAATGTGATTTTTATTTAAGGCAACAGCTAATTCTCCAGCTACTTTGCAGTGTAATATTGGGATTTAGCTCTGACAGTGACTGTGGGGTTTTATTATTAGGAAGTCATTTGGACAATATGGATTATTCTTAAACTAAATCCAAACAAGTGGCAAGAACAAGTCCAGCTAACCTGTATATATAAACAAACCTACACTGCCACAGCTCCCAGGACTGTATCATGCATTGCTTCCATGTCTCAGCTCTGGGAAAAGCATTCTGTCACCTACGATTGCAAAGATAACCTGGAAAATGCCCCATATCGGAGCAAAAAGTGGGTTTACCCCCAGAAAACAGATTTTATTTCTAAATTTGGAAATTTTTAAGTCAGTTCCATAATTCCAGTATCTCACCTAGAACAGGTCAAAAGTTTTAAAGCAAAAGTTTCTTTCCAAACAGAACAGTTTAAAAAAAGACTGGACATGGCACTCAGTGCCATGGTTTAGTTGATGAGGTGGTGTTAGGCCATAGGTTGGACTTGATGACCTCAAAGTCTTTTCCAACCTAGTTCATTCTGTAATTCTGTGATTCTATAACATTAAGGGTTCTTGTATCACACTTGACATTTTCCGTATTCCAATTCTGAAAAAAAAATATAGCATCAATTCAGAAAAAAGTACTACTGAAATACAATCAAATTTCATTTAATTTAAAACAAAGTGGGAATTTTCCAGATCCGGAACTTTCAAAGAGTTTCCCTGTGGCACAAAGTCAGGTTTACACTTCTCAGCTCATCCCCCACCAACACCAGCGTGCAAACACCTCCCCACCAGCCCTGCAGACCAGATCAGCAGCGAGTCCCCTCATGCTCACCTGCACTCACCAGCTCCTCTGATGCTGACAGAATGGACAGCCCTGCAAACCCGCTGTGAAAAATGCTATTAAATTATGGTCACATGAGAAAAGCTTAGTTTTCGTACTGTTAAAACTTAACCTGTTGCTTCTTTTACATTGATTTTTCCATTTTCCCTAGGTAAAGTCATAAATCTTGGCTGCCCGACAGCATGTGGAGCAAATAATTACCCATCTGATCTTCTCTGCTATGCACCTGCTTGTTAGAGTACCTTCAGAGAATGTTTGTTTCTCTGGAAATATAAACATACTTGAGAATATGTTTTTCTGTAGAACTTTCTGCTGGGAGGTCAAATTCCTGCCATTTCTTCATTTCCTGGAATCTCCATTACCCCAGCAGTGCAGATTATCACTGGCCACATCCTGGTGTTAGTAGTTAGAGGCATGGGATGGGTCTGAGCGGGTTTGATTGCTCTAAAACAGATTTCCCTATCAGCTATTGAATTCAGGATTCAAATTTTTAATCCTCTCCTGGAAACTGCCTTTTTTGGTTTTTGCTTTCCTAAAGCAAAAGAGAATATTCCAAAATTGTCCCTCCCTTTCCTACAGCAGGGGATTGCTCCTTTTTTGAGGCATTTGATCTTAAGTTCAAAGGTAAATTGTCATGGAAATGGTACCTGCAGGAGCTTGCTCCAAGCTGGACCCTCCTGCTGCCAGCTCCAAAGATTCCCCACAGGATTTACTGAAGGATGATAAATGTTTGCTCTCTCAAGACAGGATGCAAACACTATGCAGAAGTTCTGCAAGGAAACTGTGGAAATTGATTTCCCCTTTACAAAAAAGGTTAATTACAGAGCATTGGGAACATGTCTGTTATTTACTACAAGCAATAAAGAGCCCACCTTTGACCTGGATAGCAGTTTAGCCCAGCGACTAAGCTTCCTACTATTCCAGTTTTGCAGATGAATAAACTCGGACGTGGAGAGGAGACAGGGCCATCCCACCTGCTCCCAGTGACCTGCTCGAGGAAGGTGGCGTCCCCAGCACTCATCCTGCCCACCATTCCTGATAAATGCACACAAGGGGATGCAGCCAGCCCAAGGGGCGAAGCCAGCTGAGGGCACAGCCCGCTGTGACCTGGAAATCAGTGGCAATGAGCACAGCTTGTCCCTGTGTGAGCCACTTGGGCACGAAGGATCATTCCTGATGCCAAACACAGCCTCGGCTTTTGCCGGAGCTTGTGGGGCTGGCTTGGTATCACTGCAGCATTCCCAAAGGCAGCCAGAGCTCTCTGACCTGCACCCTGCAGGCTGCAGGGACCAGGTTTTGGGCAGGAGGTGCTTGAATCATTCAGTGAACAGGTTTGACCAAACCTTCTCTTCTCTTCTCTTCTCTTCTCTTCTCTTCTCTTCTCTTCTCTTCTCTTCTCTTCTCTTCTCTTCTCTTCTCTTCTCTTCTCTTCTCTTCTCTTCTCTTCTCTTCTCTTCTCTTCTCTTCTCTTCTNTCTTCCTACTTTGTGCTCACATCACTTCACAGCGTGGATGAGTTTCACGGGGAGAAGATTTGTTTGGCTTTGTTTTTCCTCACAACAATCTTTACGAGCTGATGAATACAACACTTTCCTTTGTGGCTGTGCTGACACCCACGGACAGGAACCCTGAGGGCAGATGGGCTGCGGGACCTCGACAGCCTGAGCGTGGGTCATTCGTGCTCTGGGGAGGGCAGGGTGGGCAGTCCTGCCTCCACTCCCGCAGCGCTGTGGGCAGCTGATGATTCTATCCTTGGAGAGGTCAAATGCCTCCTAACAGGAGCATTAGGAAGTGGGCAGCACTCTGCAGAGCCCGGCCCAGCCACAGCTCTGTGCTGACACAGCTCCACCATCCCGAGGAACCCACCACAGCTTCAGTCCTTCTTGCCCTGCCACTGCAAGGATGAAACCCCACACCAACAAAGTCAATTCATTCCTTTGATGAAGGCAATAACCAGAAGAGAAAAATGAGAGGAAAACAAACCTGACCTCATGACATTTGTGACATACTGACAAGAATACAAAATGGCAAGAGGTCCTATTTTTAAAGGCCATCATCCTGTTGCTGTCGGACCACACTTGTGTCAGCAGTAACCCACAGCAGCTCCCTGGATCAGCTGGCTCTTCCACGGCAGAAAGCTGCCTCCACAATACGCCCTCAGAACAAAAAGCTGGGCTACCTCCTGAAATCGCTGCAACACGCCTCTGTTTTAAGGTCTCTCTCAGGGAAACTGATGTCTGTGGGTAAAAAAAACCCCAAATTATCCAGTATTTATTTTGTATATGTGTGCTTAAATTTAGCCATGACTGATTCTGCAGAGGAACTCCGGATCTGTCCAGGAGAGAAACAGAAGAAGGCAGAACCAAGAAGCCGATAAACAGCCAAGGTGTAAATGGGACTTACACGCTCACAGAAACATGGAAAAAGTCAAAAAAAGCTTTTGCAAGAGTAGCTTCATGGTCTTACATTGCAAATGAACATTTATAAGGAAACTAGAATTTTCTTAGGCTTTCCAGGTTAAGAATATATTTTTAAGACTTCAGATTAATGAGACCTAGTGCACTCACTTAAAGGAGGAAAAATTCTTCTTTAATTACTCAAAAGAAAAACCCAATAATTAATAGCCACCAGAAATAATAAATCAGCCAGTGTAATCTCATTTTCATTACCCTTATTAGCTCAAGAAATTGGTAGATCAAACCTAATTTCATTCTTCCAGAAATAAATACACTATTATTTTTAGCTCATTTCCCAAGACAGTGCAGTCACTGTGCTTGGGCTGCCTGCCTGCTTGTCCACTCTGGTAAGTTTGGAGCCTGCTGGCCAAGTTCAACTTGAATTAATGACAACACAGTAGTCTCAGGGATGTTATTGTCAGACCTGTTTTGTGACCAATCTCTGGCCAGGGAGGACTCAAACCAATGGCCCCAGTTTGGCAGGCAGCAGCAACGTGGTGTGAGACCTCCTGACCTGATTGCACAGGAATGGGAGGGCACAGGGAGAGAGAGGCAATACAGAACCACACATGAGGATGTAGACAGGCCATAGAGGCACTGCAGGGAAAGCCCACACAGTCACCAAATAGCCACTAAATATATCTGTGATTTCAAACAGAATCACTCATTATCATACCATATTTATTTATTCTCGAAAAATCAGCTTATTTTAATCCAAAAAATATTCCATTACCTATATGCCAAAAAATATGTTAGAAATTTTCCTGACACTGTCCCAAAATTCCCACAAAGCAGGGGGATAATCCCCAGCAAGCTGATGATCAGGCTGTGTTCTATGAAGGAAATTCCTAACCTGTTGCTTACAACATATTTCACGTTATTACTGAAATATTTATTGAATGGATATGACGCAATATCTCCTCCTCTTTGCAAAACTCTCCTAAGGCCAAAAATAGGTTATGACTTAAAAATAACACGTGCCACGTTGGAAGTCAGTGAAATACTCTCTGAGCAAGACCCAATTAACAAGCAGTGAGGTGTCACACTTCTATTTTTAGCAATAGACTATCTTTTTTCCTGGCCTTTGGCAATGACTACATTCTTTATGTATCAGATTACTAAATGAGATGTTTGATACACAACCTTGTGACTTTGTTGATGGCAAATACTGCAAAGCTAACGACCAGCATTACCCAGGGGTTGGGCTGGAACACCAAGGTGTGCCTTTGGTAAACACCAAACTTCTCCCAGGTGCCTCTTTAGCTGAAGTGAACCAGCAGAAGGGGGTGACAAAGTGGATCACAGTCACAGGAGCCAGCTACTCCTACAGCCCCATCCATGTTCTCCCTGCTCAGAGCACTTGTGGTTGAGAGTGCTGGGCTCGTACTGGGGGAGAAAAGTCTTTGATGAGCAGGAATGAATGAGCAGAACCCACAGAAAATCTCAAACCCCTGCATTTGGGGCAAAGACAGCACCCACCTTGAGTGCTGAATATGCTGAAATACGCTGAAATATGCTGAAATATGCTGAAACAAATGAGGAACAGGCCAGGAGCAATGGAGCAGCCCAAACCAAATCAACAGCACAGTTGCTTGACTCTAACCATGCAGTTGAACAGAACTGGCAGCGAAAGGCTGTAAAAGGCCCCAGCCACCAGGAAAACTTAACAATTCCAGCATCAAAGTGATTCCCAGTCTGCCTGGGAGGAATGATCTGGGGAGGGGACCATGCTGGGGACAGTGGCTGGCTGGATTTCCTCTGCTTTGGCTCACCACCAGGGAATGGAAAGCCACTGTGATCACGGAGTGAGAAACTGCAAGAAAAAGGAAGAAAAACAGTATTTATAAACTCACAAGGAAATTTTTCCTGAGGACCGGTTACATTTCTGCTCAAAGCCTGCTGCACTATGCAATGGCCTTTTATGTTTGCTTTTTTTTTTTACTTCATTAATTCTGACGTTGACCATTATCACATCCTGCTTTCTGTAGTAATTACAGCAGACAAGAGAGATGAGCCTGAAACATCAATGGATGCAAAGTAACACTTGACTTCACGGTGTTCCAAATCAATTCTCTGTCGTGTGGGCTTATCTTGAGCAAAACAAAAGAAATCTGTGAGAAACTAAGTGCAGCAGAGAGTGAAATGCAGGTTGGTCAGCGCTGCAGATGAGGATAGTCAGACCCTGGTAGTTTTTTGGGGAGGATACGACACGTTAGGATGCAGATACCTGAACTCTTGCTGAATGCACTGGACAGGGTAAATCCAGCGTGTGGTTCTCAGCCCAGACCCAGCATGATCAATCCCACAACAAGTTAAATACATGCTAAAGGGATTACCTGGCCAACATGACATTTCACATGGTGCCAGCTCACCTTCAGTTGCCTTCAAACACGTGGCAAAACGTGGACAATAAATTCCAGGATGCTGGCGTAACATCCTCCATGGCACCACAGCGCTGAGCAGCTCTAGCTCTGTCAGTGTCACACACTGTGACAAATTCAGACTCACCTCTTTTTGCCTTAAGGAGCATTTGACAACTAAACAGCAGCCTGCTGAGATGCTCCAAACCACCCTAGCCAGGACTAAGATGGGGATGTGGCTGAGAAGTCCTCCTTACTCCAGGTTTTGGGATTTCTCACAGACCTTTACCAGGTTTGTTATCAGAGACGTGCACACATGTGACAAAGCTGGGGACCAGAAGCTCACCAGTGTGGCACCGTGCTGAGGGAAACGTTCATGGCTCCTGGTCCTCCTCTTCAGCACCAACTACAGAAGCTACAACTTGCAGTTCAAGGCTCCAGATACTCAAATCTAATTATTTCACCAGTGACTCACCAGCAGACAAGCATCTTCTGCACTCTTTGGTCTAGCAGGATATATACTTTTCAAAAAGTGGAAACTTGTCTTTCCTTGACACAAGAGTGTTACACCATCACTTAAAAGTAAGTAGATAAACTCAAAAAATATACCTTTTCTACAATTGCTGTGCTAGTTACTCTAGACTGATGTACAATGCCTTTACCAGCTGATTGCAAGTAAGATCTTGTCTAAACGGAGAGGAAGATGCATAAGCATTTGCCAGGAAAAGGTGCTTTATGATTTCTCTTAGAACTCTCATTTATCAATGTTTGAGTCCATGTTTAGCCTGCATCCCCTTATTCCACATAATCTTCACTAACTTTTGTCAATAACATTTCATTAACTTTTACTACTAACATTATTGCTCACCAAAGTCTAAAGCAAAAGATGAACCTGGGATGGAAAACACTTGTACATTTTTATCCCTTAATGCAGCATGCATAAAAGGAGTGTGGTTTCTGTTTCTCTGCCTCCCTGGGGGATTCAGTGCTCCAAAGAACCCCACCACCTGGTGAAAATACCTTATTCCTTACCTTTCTTATTTGCCTGTGACTCTGAGAATAAAAGCAACAGACTTTTGCAGGACAGCCACACCTCAAACTGACCTGGTGGCAAACTCCTCTGCAGCACTTCTGCTCCCCATGGGAGAGATTTTGATTGAATCCTCGCCAGCAAAACCTTGGAGCAATTTCAGTGTAGCAGAGCTGTTATAAATTCATGAGAGCGCAGCGGAGCTCAGAGTGGGGCCCGTCTCAAGCGGCGGTTTCACACAACATCCATGTACCGCTTCTTGACGGGCCATCCCTGAAAGTCTGTGAACAAGAGCCCCCTGCCACTGCCCCCTCAGAGGGAGACTGACTCCTTCTGCCTGTTGCCATTCCCCAGAAATGTAGGAATTCCACTTACCAGAGACAACAGCTCCACGTGGCAAAGGGGGAAGGTAGCAGGGAGGGTACAAATTAAACTCAACAGCACTGGAAGTGCTTCAGCACCTACTTGCAGCAAGTCCTACAAGAATACTTGTAAATGGTTTGGAGTTATTTTAGTAGGAATGATCTAATACTCAAATTGGTTTTGCACAGATCATTGTTATAATGGGTATCATGAAAAGGAGGGAGAATTATGCTTCCTCCTGAGCCTCCTGTATTAAAATTAATTTCATCAGGATAATCATTGCCTGGGAGTACCCAGCCCTGTGAAGACCTTTCTTTTCATGCATTAGTGAATTATGTTTTAATCTCTCATTATCAGTGATGGAAATACTATGCAGAAAACCCATCACACATAGATAATTTGGGACCATGCACCCATCTTTGCCAGCTGCCTCCTCCAGGGAGCTGCTGTGCTCCACACTGTCCTCACACGCCTGAGCAGCACCGCAATTAACAATTCTGTGTATCGTTACCTGTACTGAATTTATTCTTGATCTCTGACTCCTTAATATAGAAAAATGCGACAATAAAGTGCCAGCCAGAGGGCTAGCTTTCCATAGACCATTCAGGATGTTTTTCTGTTCCAAATTTGAAGCCCTTAAAGGCTCTCCTACTCCACTGCTTTTTGAATCCTGTGGATGTTTCTTATCTCATCTACTTCTCCTTGTGTCATTCTGTTAGAGACCCTCCCTGCTGGATAAAGCCATCAGGTCTTGAATAAGGAGAAACAATTTCTTTCACTTGATTAACTGCATGACTTAATGCTATCAGCTCCATTAGGGGACAGGAGCATGAGACAGGCTATCAGGGAATCAAAGTCAGTCACGACCACACAAATCTCTGCAGCAGCACCGTGAGGTTTGAATAATCAATTACTCATTCCCAGAGAGTTTGCCTCCAATAATAAAAATATTTCTTGCAGCTTTCAAAGGTATTGTGCTGCACAGGAGATTGACAGTAAAAACAAAATTCCTACAGCATCATTTCTTATGTTATTTGCAGAGCTTGAGAGGGGTAAGGTGCAAATTTGGGGCAATTCAAATATGAGAATATGGTATTATGAAAAAGTTTTGTGTAAGTAACTGCAATTATTAAAATGAAATAAACTAACTTTGGCTCTACCCGAGTGCAACTGGTCAGGAGAGCACCTATTGCAGAGTGAACTCTCAGCTGCCTGAAGCCTGAGAGAGTCCTGCCCAGGTTTTCACTAACTAATAACTCAGTAAGTGTGAGGTCTCAGCCAGTGCTAACCTGCTCAGTGGTTGTTGAGTAATTGGGAGAGAGCCACCCACTGCACCAGGTGGGTGTTTTGAAGTCCCAGGGAGCCACACAGTTGTGCCAGTGGAGGCACCACAGCACATGTTGGACACAGCACACAAACCCTGAGCTTTCCTGGAGCCCAAGAAGAGCCAGTGCAGCCCCAGTGCAGCCCCAGTGCCGCCCCAGTGCCGCCCCAGTGCCCCCAGTCCCTCCTGCCCTAACCATGAGTTCCTGTGCCTCCAGCCCACAAACGGCTGGGCTGCAGGGAGGGTTGGAAGTTTCGCTGGGAAGGAGACAAAGTGCAGCATGCTGGCCAAGTCAGATAAGGCTTCTGCTTTTAAACCAAGCAGTTTGGTTCAATCACTGATACACACAAGCTATTTTTGTCTGATGGGATTCATCAGTCCATTCTGGTACATCAGTACCCACGTCAAAACTGTCACATGTGGTAGATGTCTCAGGAAAAGGAACTGGGACTGATAAAGTCTAATAAAGCCAACCAGGACTTCAGAGAAACTCTGGAAATTTGGAGCCTGGGCCAAGCACCCAACTTCGTAAGTTCCTGTCTGAAATTAAAACCCTTGTACCACCTCAGTCCCAGAAGCTTCCCAGAATAAACATCACTGCAGCTACCAAGAACACAGAGTGAACTGCAAAATAATTAAACCCATCATGTGCCAAGGGAAACCTGAGTGATTGCTGCAATGCTGATTAGTTGCTCCCTCTGCTCTGGAGAGCATTAGCATGACAGCAGAAGACAGCTTTGATGGGCACTGAAATATCAAGGTTATCTCTTTGGCAGTGTGGCTGAGGTTATTGGCCCAGGAAAGGCTTGTTTCAGCTCATTATCACAACCTCTGCCCCTCCTGTTGCCCGTACTGCTGTGAGGATGAGGCATGACCACCCCAAACAAGAAACCAGTCCATTCTTGAGCACTTCCAAGCAACCACTATCCTTCCTGCCTGCTGAGGACACTGCTCTCACACAGCTAGAAGGTACAGTAACTTACTCCACTCTCTGCAGCAGCTGCTTGCCAGAGATTAGGACTTTCAGCAGGTTGTTTTTTTTTAACTAAAAGAATTTACATCTTCAATTCCCAGTCAATTCTCAGCCCTGCTGCAGTTCAGCCATCTGACAGAAGCACACCAAACCTCATGTTTGGGAAATTCATATATATATATAAGTTCCCAAGTAAGATATATTAATTATCTGAAGCCCAGCCTCCAGGCTTTTTTCAAAGCTGCTCAGCTCCAGCCATTGCATGCTGCAGGAAGAAGCAATAGGTCTCATACCCAAGCAGATTAACTCTCCAGAGCTTTTCTAATTAGAGACACCAGCTCCTTGCCAAGGAAATGTGCTTGCTGCAGCTTATTTTAGCTCTGCAGTTCTGACAAACCAGTCACTTTTCTTCTTATGATCCTGTGTAATTGGAAGACAAACTTTTCCTGAATAATGAATGCTCAGAGACATCACTGTTCATGAAGCAGCGTATTTTCATGATAAAAACAGATCTACAAAATGATAGCTTAACTGTAACAGAGAGTTTGCCCCTGTAAATCCCAGAATGGCTGAGAGTTGGCAGGAATCCCCACTCCAGCCCCTGCTCACGCTGGAGCCAACCTCAACATCAGGCCAGGTTGCTCAGGGCTGTGCCCAGAGAAGCTCTGAGTGTCTCCAAGGACAGGGGTTGCCCTGCCTCTCTGGGTCCCCATGGCAATGTCTGAGCACCTTCACAGGTAGAACAATTTTCCTATCTAACCACAATTTCACTTGCTGCAAACAGCTCATCATTGCCCTTTGCTATGCAGCTCAGAAGAGAGTCCAGCTCTAGTCTCTGTGATTTCTCACTGGATGACATTATATTTATTATTGGAATTGATCTTTGGTGCTCTCCACATTTTAAGCTTTTAAAACACAGGCCTTATTTAGCTGTGAGAGTTACTGGGTAGAAATGGGAAGAGATGCTTTTCTACACGAGTGGCTCTGGTGCATGAGGGTCCCTTCTGCAGGGAAACAAGGCAAACTAGGACCACAGCCCTAGTAAAAACTCCTGCTAGGCAAAGGAATGGACATTTTCTAACCTACTTTTCCTTTCTGCTTTACTCTGAGGGGTGTTTGATAGAGCTTCCCAGGAGAAGAAGCACAGCTCCTGTCACCACAGAGCACCATGCCCGAGTCTCAGCAGCAATTCAGTGCATCGTCCAGGCAGTGAGGGGGATTAACATGCTTTCCTAACTCCTTTTGAGCTTTTTCCTTCTACTGGGACAGAATTCACAGAATTTTCTTGTCCTTTGTTCTTCCCCATAACGAAGAGGGGAAGAAAAACCAGGTCCAAGAACCATTTTTCTTCCATCAGCTGTGAGCAGCTCCAGGCTCCCTGATGAGCAGCATGAGCAAACAGCACCTTCAGTGGAGGAGCCAGCAGATGGAACTCAGGGGTGTACTGGCTTCTCAAAGGAGCAGTCCAAGAGCAGCACAAAGCCAACACTTCAGTGTTGTGGAGAATCCCAGCACAGAGACAAGATTTCCATTTGCCCTGATGGTTTCACTCCATGTGTTACCTGTGTGCCTCAAACCTCTGAGCTGAAATCAAGAACAGGACCTGCACTGCCCACCCCTCCCCACAGCTGATGTGTGTCACACCACAGAAACCAGGAAAAGATGGGAGCAATCCAAAGGTCAATGCAATACAGAGGGTTTAATAGAGTTTTCTGAGCTTTTACCCTTGGACAACACTGAGGACTCAGGCCTTTTTGTCTTAACACACCACTACAGCTTTTGGCAGGTATGTAATAGAAAAAATACCACAGGGACATTTTATTGTGTTTCCTTTTCTGCTTTTCTCCTTCCCCTCACTGTCTTGTGAAAAGGTAGGTAGAGGAGTTTCAGCCATTGCCAACTGCTGTATTAAAACAATAGAATTTTGGGAAGCCCCAAAGCATTATTTGTAGCCACAATAAGCACAGTTTGTAACTAAGCCTTTCACATCAGCAGATCACAGCAGGGCACTGAAGAATTGATTGTGTACCTAAGCATGTTTGCATCCCACCTAAATATCAAACATTAATTTAAAGTGTTAAATGCCCACAGTCCAACACAGCACTCTTCAAACTGCAGAGAGAGAAACAGCTGAGGTGAGCTGAATAACAACCCAGATGTGCGCCTCGGTCTCTGCTTCCTGCAGAGTGAGCCCACAGGGAATGCTGTCCCATCCCATGGAATAAATGTCAAACCTCAGGTGAGATGAACGCAAAGCCCCCTCCCAGCAGCCACTGCTGCCACCGACAGCTCCTCAAGAGTCAAACATCGAGGCTCTTCGTCATTCTGTATTATTTTAAAATTCAGCTGTTGATTCTAACAGTCTGTCACATCACAGCATATTGCTCTTCTCTCTTTAAAATAGATAGTGTGGGGTGTGTAAAATAACAGACACCCCCCTTTCTCCTCTAATCAAACTTTAACTCCACAGAAGAAGTCCTTCTTCCCCAGACCTTTGCAAGCTGCTTCTACATGCAAGGTACAGGCTAAGACACTAACCCTGAACAAGCTCCGTGTAGCACGGATTCAGCAGCAGCACCAAACCACAGAGCAGCTCCTGTAATTTGCTTTCTACGAATTTCCATTATACATTAATCTAACATTATACATCAATCAATAGGTGAGAAGATCTCACTGCTCACTGGTTTTGCAGAACCGATTAAAGGAGTGATAAAGAAGATTAATTTATTACAGGGTCTGCTAGGAGGCTAAACGCTTGCTAGGAGGAACGGAATTATTGACTTAGATTTAGCAGAGGGATCATTCCCATTCATATATGTGTACATATATATAGAACAAGATGTAGGAATATATGGACCAAACAGCTTTGGCAAGCGCTGTCAAGTTGGTTTGCTGGGTACAGACTGGAGATGAAGGAGGGAGAAAAGCAGCACGGACCTTCCTTCTCTTGCAACCCTCTGCACTGGTGGAAAAGCACCACTGTTACTCTCTGGATGCAGAGACTTAGAAGCCTTTAAATGTTAAAAGGTAATAAAAAACCCACCAATGAGCCTCCGTGAGCTGTGTTGCCATTAATCCCACAGGCTCAGCAGGGAGAATGGGAGGGGACAGGACAGAGTGAGTGGCCCTGGGTGGGTGGGTGGCAGCAGAGAGGCCAGCACAGCATCACACACGGCACAGCCCCAGCATGGCCAAGCAGCAGAACCCCAGCCAGCAGCTGCACAGTTGGTTTTACCACCTCCAACAGTCGAGGGGGTTGTGCAGTGTGCTGCGACATAGACGTGCCCCAACAGCACCTGCATCACTTCTGCTCATGATGCCAACCTCCAAGACTCACCTCTGCATCTACCAAGCCATAGTGGGCTTGCCCCTTAATTCATCCACCTGAAGAAAAAGCAGTTTTCCATTGGGATTTAACTGCAGCCTCACAAAGCCCTGAAGCACATGAGGCACCAGTGCCACTCATCACTGGGAGTTTGACCACACCAGCGCAAGGAGGGACATCCCCACCAGAGCAAAGAAGGTTCACCCACAAAGGCAGTGGCTGGGGGACCACGATGGGCAGTGACCTGCCCGTGGCTGTGTGTCCCTGTGTGCCAGGCTGTGGAGTGCTGGCAGATCGTGTACGGGGCTCGTGGCACAGCCGGGATGGAGCGAGAGCCACCGCAGCGTGAAAGGATTGGCATCCGCCCAACGGGCTCTGCTTAATGGACTGATTTTGGACACATATATTTGGACAAGGAGCAATCGATATCGCACAGAACAGCACAGCACATGCATTGTCTGCAGCCAATTATGCTGCTCTCTCTGCTGTATAATATTCATTTTAATGTTACCCTGAAAGGAGGGAGCACGGCAGGTCAGCCAAGGAAAGTGGCAGCGCTGCTGTACAACCCAGCCCTCATTTCTTTGAAAACTCATGTCAACCCAGTGCAAATCCTGTCAACTAGGCCCTTACCGAGCACGGTTCGAGGAAATCCATTAAGCCTTTACCCTGTTCACCATCACTGGCGTTTTGTCTTGCCAGTGCCACACGTGCCCTTTGGGTTCTGCCGCTCTCTCCACTCCACATCCAGCACAGCATCTCCCTTCCACCAGCTCCCACCAGTAACAGCACACCCCAGGTCCCCAGGGAAAAGCAGGACAGAGTGCCAGGGACTCAGGTCACCCTCCTCTTCCCGACCAAGCACAGGTTGTTTAGAGCAACATAAATGCCCAAACTGAGCCTGGATACCTGGGGGCCTTAGCCTGTGCCTCGGTTTCTGACTGTTATTGATTCACCCAGCACAGGGCAGCATCTTAAGGAAAGTTGTGTTGTGGCACCAAGGATGCTGCTCTGAGCCAAAGAGCCTGTCCTCAACACAGCACTGCAGTCTGTTGGGTCACAGCATCCTTCATCTCTTTGCACATCAAGTCATAATCTGTGAAATGCTGCAACAATCCCTTTCTCCCAACCTTCATCTGACTCTTCTTCAAGGCTGAATGTCCCGTCACAGTATCTTCAGTGCTTGGAACTGAGTCTCATACTACCTGCCTCTGTTTTTAAGCCTCAAAATGACAAAAGAAAAAAAACCCCAACACCTAAAAAAACAATTATTTTAATTACTCATTCTGGGTGCAAAAAGACCCTCAATTGTCTGAAGCCCTTGATTCAAAGGTATGGCTGTTATAGGCAGCTGACCAGCACAACATACACTGCTGCCATGTCCTCTGCAGTACCTGGAGGTGCTTCTCTATCCCAAATTATAGGAAATTAACATTTGCAAAAGCTTTTGAGTGTTCCCAGGCAGGAAGCATTACAGGAGGCAGCAGAATCAGTATTATTTATATAGATCCCATTATTACAAACTCTGCACTGCCACTGTAATAAAGCATTACCCAGGAGGCCACTGAAAAACCTGAAAAAAATCCTGTAATACAGGATGAAAAAAGAACAAAAAAAGGAGGCAGCCTTTAGGATGGCTTGATGTTATCCCTTTAAACAGAGCTGCCTTGACATATGCTGTGCGTCGCAGGGGACTGGCACGTCAGCAGAGCGCTCCACGACAGCCACGGGGCTTGAAAATCCACCTTTCCCTTCCCACCTGTACTTTCGGGTTTAATTCTTCCCATTTTGTTTTTTTACTGATGTGATTATGCCTCTTCTGTTGGGGGATTTGGCAGTAAGAAATCCCAGGGGATAGCCTTGGCGGGTACTGCCTGATTTGAAGGCAATACTGAACAACCTTCATGCAGAAGATCCCTAACAGGGACAGATTGAGGCAAATTCCTCCTGAAATACCAGGCTACTGCTCTGCAGAACCCCACAAGCTAGGATGTACCCTCTCTTTTCAAGCAACCAGCTATAGAAATGACAGCAGCTGCGCGTGCTGCAGAAACAAAGCCAAGTATTGCCTGGCTTTGGACGCTGCCCAAAGGATGAGCAGTTCCTACCTGTGCAGCAGCCAGGGTTTGTGCTGTGGCGCCAATGTGCCGGTGCTGCTGACCTGGGCACGGCTTTGCCACTGCTCAGGCATGGCTGCAGGCTTGGCTGAGGTTGGGTTTGCACCTATGGACAAGGTGGCTCTGTTTTTAGGCACAAGTTTCTTAAATCCAGTGCCCCAGCAGGCTGCGAGCCCTTCCCTTGGCTCCCACTGAGCCTTGCAGCACCACTGCAACAGGCGAGGCACACCCAGGGGACAGGGAAAGCCAATATTATTTGAGCTCTCAATGAGGGAGCTGCAGAAAGAAGCTTGTTAGTATTGATACAGAAACCCAAAAACCAGGACACTCTGCCCCTCTTATTTGTAGAAGAAATAACTCTCTGTAGGTGCTTAAGGAATACAGAACAAACCACGTGCAAAGTAACCTCATTTCAGATCTGGATCCATTCCAGGACAGTTGCGGACCATTATCAACATTTTGTGATTTGCAGCAGAATTTTCAGTCAGCATCTCCATCATGCCCATGTGAGACCCTAAGGAGCAGTGGGCTGGCACAGGGAAAGGCTGAGCTGGGACTCTGCAGCACCGACACGGCCCCAGCCCGTGACAGTGCCAGCCCAGCCCAGGAAGGGTGGCTGAGCAGGGTCTGCCAGCACTGCCCTCCTGCCTGTGAGACAGGCTGGGGACAGAGCCAGCTGGGACAGGCACAGGCTGACCAAGCCAGCCAAATTAAACCCATCCAGAAGCACCCACCAGGTTGGGACCAGCTAAAGCTGCTAGTTGTCACCAACAACTCTGCTGCATTTTAACTCAGTGTGTTTCACAGCACTGCTGGGATCTGCACCTCCGGCCAGAACCCCTTCTCTTATGACAAACTCTCATTAAACAAACTCCTAAACAGGCGGGTTTGTATAATCTCCCAGCAAGCATGTGGAGACAAGGTGCCTAGGAGACCCCTGAGCAGTTCAAGCCAACTATTAATACATTCAAAACATATAGCAAGATCCATATGAGGACTATGGATAAAGCTCAATATAAGCCAATACCTATATCCATATGAGGACTATGGATAAAGCTCAGTATAAGCCAATACCTATAAATAAATGGGGTATTGGGGAACTAAAGATCAGCTAATCTGCATGTCATCAACCACGGAAAATAAACTGTCAAGTAAACCAGGTGTTTGGGTCGCGTTAGTACTTTGGCAGAGACCTAGGCTTGAAGCAAACTTCCAGGTGCAGCAGATTTTCAGTCTAAAAGCATTTTATAAAAGAAAAAGAGGCACTCAAATTATTTTAAAATTAGTTAACCGATAGGTACTACACGACAAACAGACACGTAGCCAAATGGTTTCTGTCCTCGATCCAACCCTATTCAGTACATTACTCAATTATGTGGGAAATGCACAAAGCCATTGCTGATGCAGTGTGTGCACGGCAGTGCTGGGTGCCAGGAACAGCATTAATGATGGGAACAGATCTGGAAAGCCGGGCAATATCCGTTTATTTGAGCAAAGTGCTCTCAATAGCTGCAAATGGCACAGTGCCTGTCTAAGGACCGAGTACACGGGTCACACTAATCATACAGATAACTGCAATTAAGGAAAGGAAATTAGGAGGTTTGTACAGAACCAGCCGTACATGAACTCCTCATGTGATGCTGTAACTAAGAGGGGAAGAGCAATCCAGGGCTACATAAATAGGAGATTAAGAAGCAAGCGCAGGGAAAGGGTGTTATTTCAGCATCCAGTATCCAAGATACCACTGCTAAATGCTGTGAGCACCTCTGGTGACCATATTGCAAGGATAGGCTTGAAAATATATGAAGGATTCAGACAAGACTCTGAAGTCATATTAGCTCTGGAAAAGTTGCCTGATGGTAAGAAGCTTTTGTGGTTCAGGCTATGCGGCTTTCCCAAGAGGTGGCAGGGATAATTCAGCCCCAGTCTGCAATTACCTCTGAGAGGAAGAAAATCTGATAGCAGGTGGCTCCTGGCCCAGCCAAAACAGACACACTGCAGAAGCAGTAAATGTAGCAAACATTTTAAGGCAGAACTCTGGGCTGTGATCAGCTCCACTCCACTCAGTGGGAAGCATGGGGTGGACAAAATGCCAGGCTGAAGTCAGGAGCCCAACGCAGAAGGTGTAGGTGGAGCTGGGATGTGCAAAGCAGTACCTCCTAGCTTGGACACACAAGTGAGGAGGGTGTGGGGTCCTGCAGGTGACAAACCCCTCCCAGTCGTGCTTTGTGGCTCTCCCCATGTCCCTTAACAGTACCAAAAATGGGGTTAATGGCAGTGGGAAAAATTCCAAGTGAATAAGAGAACAGGATGCTCCATGGAGAGTACCTGAGGAGCCAACAGCTCGAACTGCCTGCCAGGGCCATTTGCAGCACAGGACACTGAGATCTCTGGGGTTTATTCCTCATATTGACACATGAACAACCTGAGGATGGTTTGGGGCTGTGTTACTGTACCTTTCCACTGAGACCATTGCAGGAGTCAATGGATTTAAAAAATTATAGACCATACCCAGGACATTGCCTGAAACTGCCTCAGCAGAGCTGCCCAGCAGCCTCACATCCCTCCCCATGTCAACATGGTTTGCCCAACACTCACAAAGCCTCAGCAAAGTCAGCTGGAGGGAGGAGCAGGACAACCCCCTACCCACTGGCCACCTCACCTCTGCAGAACAGCAGATCCTGATGCCAGTCTGAAAGCAGAAATACTCACTCGTGTAGAGAGTGCACTGGGGTCAGGTTATCGTGCACAAGAGGAGCACAGGAGGGCTCGTCAAGCCTTTATACCAAATTATACATAAATGAAGCACCCTCTGCAGTCACACGTCTGTTGTGCTTTCCAAACCACCACAAGCACTTCCACCCAAACCTGTGCATGGATTAGCTGGGGGGGACTCTGCACATCATCCAATTAAAAGAAGGAGAAAAAAACGTAACAAAGCTCCAGAGTGATTAGGCAACGTTTTACATGTCAGAACAGCAAATTTAATTCAAGTCTGGAATTTGTTAGAATGCTTTGACTAAAAAGAAATAAAGGCTGGCATTATGACAGAGCATATTGTAATGGAATCTGCAGCATCAGATCTTTTCCAGGCAAAACCTACTTGTTACAATAAATGATCTAAAAAAATCAGTATTCATATAAGAATCTGTGTGCATCCACAAAATAGGAGTTGCAAATACATTAGGTTTAAAACAATCTCAGAAAAACCTCATTTTCAGTTAAGTTCCCCCATATCCTGCCCTCTCAAATGACTGCAAAGAGCATCCATACAGTCTCAGAAATCCCATTATCTCTCTGTTCATGTCATAAATTCAGCAGTGTTTCTTTGATAAATTACATTCCTTTCTATCATATTATTTTAGTAAAAAGTACACATCAGAGCTCTTAATTAAAGCCCACACCTGTAAATTGGATTTTTTTATATATATAATTGGAATATATACATGTGTAGAATATAAATATAGTACAAGCACGTAGAGATGGGATCAGGATATTCCATTACCAAAACAGCACTATCATTCCTACAGCTCTAAAAGAGCCTATTGTGATCTGTGATTTATGTGTTTGTGGGAGCTGTGCTTGTCACCCAGAGCTCCATGCCTCCTTCACTCCTCTGGTTAAAATAGATTAGTTTTTTTAGTTTGTCTATGCGATAAGCTATTCTGGAGGAGTTATTCTTGTGTGGATGCCCTCAGTCTGAAATGAAATACTTTATCATTTTGATTTAGCTTTATCCATATGCTCAAAATCCCCCTATTTCACACGAGGAAACCAAAGAATAAACTGAGCAGCAAGTCTGCTTCCAGTCCAAATGTCCCAGCACTGGTGCTGGGCTGAAAAAGCTCCTCAGTGACCAAGTGCCCTCACACACTGGCTGTACGTGTGCACCCTGCCAGGGGAGGAACTGCTCCAGCCCGGAGGAGAGAGGTGCGAGGGAGGAGAGAAGGCTGTACAAACACCATCACAGGATACAAGACATGCCATCATCGTTCCTGTGTTCGTCACATCTGTGAGGCAAACGCTGCGCTTGCACCCCTTTTGCAGACCAGCAGCTGAAGCGTGTGTGGGAACACAGAGAATTCTGGTATCCGAGGGATTTGGGTGCTCTCGTCACAGACTTCCATCAAAAGCCTGCAGTAGTTCCAGCGACTCACCCAGGTGCAGGAAAGGAGCCTGTGGCAGTGCAGGGAATTAACCCCAAAGAGGCCTGAGTCCAGCCTTGGAACTGGCCATTGCTATGCTCCCACTTAACACCAAATTGGCTTCTTTAGGAATAGTGTCACTACATGATTTCATTTTATACCACTTGACTTAAAACTAGCTTATGCCAAGCATGTAGGCAACAAGAAATTAAGGAAAAGCACAGAAAGGCCAGCCATGCAGCTTAGATTTATTTTGCAATAGGCGATGGGAGGGCGAGCCCTCAGCCTGCAGAGCAGCGGGGCTGCAGTTCTCCCACCGAGCACACCCCAGGGCCGGCCCCGAGGTATGGGCTGACACGGGGACCCCTGGCACACTGTGCCTGCTGCACCCCCCTGCCCACGCCAGCGGCCAGGGCAAAGACTTTGGGCTGACCCCACAAAGCCGCGTTGCCCTGCCGGCGAGGCACGGATTCATCTTTTCTCCACTAACAGTGGGTTTGGCCAGGCTCGGTGCCGGGCTGGGGCAGCAGCAGCATGGGAGGCAAAGCAAACGCAGTGGCCCCGGGACACAGTGACACAAGTGACAGGGGCTTTGCATGCGGTGTCACAGGGGCTGGATCCGGCTCCGGAGGCTGCAGGAGCACATGCCCCAGCCTCACCTGCCCCTCTGAGTCACGGCCCTAGGTAGGTCAGGCTGCAGCGCTGCCGGCAGCAGCACGCCGAGCAGCCCCTAAAGCATCCCCGCGGGAGACAAGCAGCCCATTCACCTCTCTTTTCCCAGCCGGCAGAAATGAAAAACCCAGCCAGGAGCTTTACAGCCTCTTTATTTAAAAGATAAAATGGAAATAAACTTTAGAATGACGTTAACTAAAACTTTCTAAAATAAAACTTCCATTAAAAAGGGAGGCTGAAAGCAGATATTTCTGAAGCTGCCGCATCCTCCACAGCGCTCGCACTTATCGCATCCCGAACCCCCGCCCCCGGAGGAGCCGCTGCCTCCCACTGCTCCAGCCTCGCGTTCCCTGCTCCAGTTAAAATAAAAGGGAAGGAACCCTGCCTGCAAACACAGGCTTGCCCGGAGCCCAAGCTCCCAACGATCAAGTCGCGCTGTCAGGTTAATTAGCACATAAATTAAGAAATGCTTTGCTCGCAGTAGTACCAGGCACAGCCAGGGCCCTCCTTGACACGGCACAGAAGGAAAGCTGTGGGGATGGAAATGAATGAAGCACCAGGGAGCCAGGACACAACTTTTTGTCATATCTATGGCCCGTGGTGCAGAGTCTCTCAATAACCAAAGCAAATTAAAAAATTCACCCTGTTTCTATCATAGCAGCTATTTCTTCCTTGATTACATTTGAAGTTTTCTGCTTAAAAAGTTAGGACATATTTTCCAAATATTTCCAAAATGGGCATCTAAACTATGCTTCAACCAAAATCTTTCTGGAGCCAGACCATAGATGGGAACCACCCTGAATCTCCACCACCAGGTCAAGCCCTCCATCTCTCAACCCCTGCCACCACACCAGAAGAAATTGGTACATCTACAACCACCTTCCATCCCACATTGCTCCCCTCGCACCCAGGCAAGATCTTTGCAATGACAGTATCTTATAAATACTTATTTTTATGAAGAACCATGAATTATATATGTAATTCAAAAGAAACCTAGAAAGCAAGGAGGTCAAAATGTCAGTGTTCACAATAGTGAGCAATTCCACTCAACTGCCCAAAATTTTCTTGAGGTTCCTTCTTACCTGAGGATGGCGCGGTCACAGAAAAGACTTGAAGAAACTTATTCTTCTGAATGGAGAAAAATTAAAAAAAAACCTTACCAGTAATACTGAGCCAGCCTGCCAGAAGAAAATGGAAGACAAAAAAAAATATGATTAATGATGCCTTAATCTTTTAATGCAATAATTTCTGCCTTCAAGGGACTTCTGGTAAATAGCACAAAAAGTCTCACCAGGAAATTCCCAGACGCATTAATCTTGCTGCTGGGCCCTGGCAGGTTCTCTGTGCAGCAGATCACAGTCAGAGGCTCCTCAGTGCAGTGAGGGTGCTGCTGGGCCAGCAGACAGACATGAAAACCTATTTCAGCTCTAAAAGCAGAACAGGTTCAAAGTCTGCTCCAGCTAGTACCACGGGGAACCCCATCTGGAGCTATGTCACCCCCTTACACCCTGTCAGAATCCTGAAATTCCTGTTGTCCCCACGTCAGTCAGCAGCTCCTCTCTGGAGCCGGAGGCTATTTCTGGTGCTCCACCACGGCATGCTCAGGCCACCTCTGACTCACTATCCCTCTTTGCTCCATGTCAGGACAGCACAGTTCCTTCAAGTGACTCACATCCTGCGTGACCAAGCCTGTGGTCCGTCCTGTGGTCCATTCAGTCACACCTCCTGGCCAGCATGATGAGTGACAACCCACCAGGAGTGTATCCATCACTCTGCTGCCTTCATCTCTTTGGGCAGGTAGGCCTGAGGGTAGCAGACACAACAGAATTTAAAGCTGCCCAAAGCAGGGTCAAGCAGCTCTGAAGAAAGAGTGGGTTCACATGAAGCCACCGTGAACTGTGCTTTTCAGAGCATCTGTTAATTTTAGGAGGAGCATCGAGTGATGCAGCTGAGGGTTTGAGCTGCAAGTCAAAGTGTTACACAAAAGGCAATGCTTTGTGGAAGGGACCCTGGCCAGGGAATGGAAGGACAGGGATGGAGAGAGAGGATGGCTACATGCACGTAGATAGGTAGGTTTTCTTTTGACACATCTTTGGTCAATAGACACCAGAAGATTATGTAATTTAATTTATTTAAATCTCCTAATTTGCACACATTTCATCCTCTTCTACCGTGTCTCAGATAGCAGGCCTTGAGGGCATGGGTTTGAAGGATGGGGTAGCAGCTTTACAAAACCATCTCCCAGAGCTCCTTAGCCCCAAACAGGCAACAACTATCAGGTGAACACTAAACAACAAACGAGGCACGTGAGTTTGGCAAACTGCACTCAGGCACAGTGGCAAGAATGAGCTGTACAAGAGCTGCCCACGCTAGAGGGGCAGAGATTAAAGGGTAGAAGTTTAGGAAGTGCTTCCAGGCATGTAGGTAATCATGCCAGAGATGAGTAACAGCAGCGGACAGGAACGTGCTCATACCATCACCCCGGGCAGCACACGTGGGCTTCCAGGGCAGAACCACACCCTGGAGACAATGGGCACTGGATTGACAAACCCTGCTGTGAGAACTGCCACCCAGCAAAGAGCTGCTCCTGGAAAACATCTAAGCAATGTGTGCTGGGGATTTGTGCTGGCACAAGACCGTGGTCAAGTGCCCCAGCACAGGGAAAGGATGGTCCCTGCAGCAGCTTGGGATGCTCTCCAAACATCCCATTTAAGCCAGTAAACGCCACAATTTTACAGTAAGCTATACAGAGAGTTGCATACACGTGTTGCACGTGTACCCTAGGCATCCCCAGATATCTGCAAAGATTAAGGAACTCAGCTGTCTCACATTCTGAAATCCATACCATGAACTCAGACCACTGGAAAGATGGCATCAGTGGCATTCTGCTTCTACTGGGGATGCTGGCATTTTAATGCAGTTTAAAAATGCATGTTGCTGTTCCCACCTCCTCCATCACTCTTCATACTTCCTCACTGCACTGCCCCCAGCCATTTCAGCACATCCCCATACATTCATTCATCATCCTCCCCAAGCTGCCTTTATTGGGTCCTGCTTTGTATTTGGTGCCCCTAGACATTTCTCTTCATGCCCAAGAATAACTAGAAAAATAAACCTGTAGAAGACCATATATTTGCCTTTAAAAGTAAGAACGTACTACCCTGAGACAGCTCAGCAGTATGTCAGTATCTAACTAATGAGCATCCTTATTTCTGAACCCCTTTGCTTTATTTGCAAGCCTTTGAAGGCCAGGCTGTGTGACCTGGGGGACAGAAAGAGTGAACAAGCTCAGGTGGGCCAAATATCCAGGATCAGAAAGACTCAGAAGTACCTACAAGGACAAGAAATATGCAGGTGAGTGGTGGAACTGGTTAAGGAGAATACTCAGCACACATTATCGGGTGAACATTAAGGGACCAGCACCTGCTCCAGGAGAAAAGACTATTCTAAGGCCCCAGAGCTCATAAACTCTAAAAGGTTCCACTGATGTAATTTCTCTCCCCTTTCTCTCCTCCCTTTCCTTTCCTGCCCATTCAAGTAACCAGAGTTTGACAAAATTACAAGTAAAGTTCCAGGCTCCTGGCTGGGACTGCTGAAACTTCCCCTCCATGCTCATTTGCACAAGGCTTTAGCAGACTGCAGAGTGCCATCTAGACGGAGGAAGGAGGATGTGCTGCGAGTCAGCCAGCTGGAGGTAATAAATCCTTCAGGGATGCATCACAGAATGCCTACAAGATGCTTTGCAGAACAGCTCTTTGCAGACTGCAGATGTTTTGTGGCAGTTTTTTTAAAGTACTAAAATCCTCCTGTGGCTGAATGAGCAATGGTCTCAAATGGCTTGTGGGATGAGACGAGAGCCCTTTTAGTTTGGCATTTGAATATTTATGCATTCTCATAGAGAAACATTTTAGCTCCTTATTTTTTCCAAGCTATTTAAGGTTCTGATGGCCACTGAATCAGGACAATTTTTAATGCTGGGCTTCCAGACGGAGCCTCATTAAAGGACACATGGACCTGAATGAGGCGTTGCACGCAAATCAATGAATTTTTTACGCGTGTGCAAATATTTGCCTATGGAGAGGTATTGGAAGGCATAGACTCCATGAGCTGTGGATTTTTAGCAACAAGGTAAAAATCTTGCCTATACCATAAGTGGAAAAATATTAATCTGAGATGACTATAGAAATGTGGTGGGCAGCAGCTGCTGCAGCAGAAGAGCTCTGCTCCAAGGGACAGTGTTCCCACAAACCTGCAGTAAGGAACCAAACCACATCAACACCAAATTTCTGCTCTCCTGTGTCAAGAAAACAGCCATGTACTCACAGCCTGAGCATTCTCATTTCTGTAATAGTATGAAAAGTGCAGGAAGGTCTCCTAAGCTGATGCATTTCCCTTATACCCAGCTATGCATGATCACTGCCAATCCCAACCACCCTACAGAACAGCAGCAGCTCCCGAGCCCTTCACAAGCAGTGCTGAGATGCAGTGACCTCCTAGACGTGCTTGTGCAAGACTGAAATGTGCCTTTGCTGCCCAGGACAGCCCTTCTGGTTTAGATGAGCCTGAGGACAAGCTGGTGCTTGTGAAGGTCATCAAGGAGGATGAAGTCCCCACTGACCTGCTTAGGCAGGAAAGCAGGTCCTGCTGTCCCATCACCTTTGTTAAATCCAGCATGGAAATCACTCCATTGCACCTTGCTGCCTGCCCTTGCCCAAGCTCACAACATAATCTCAGGAAAAATTTGGCAGAAGGCTGAGCTGGGGACACAGCAAGCAGAATAAAAGTGTTCACGTTTCTTCTCTCAAAACCCAACCTGACAAATTCACAGTTTAAACTAAGCAGCACTGAAACAGACCCATGGAATGGTTTGGGTTAGAGGGAACCTTAAAGACCATCTCGTTTCAACCCCCCTGCTATGGGCAGGGACACCTCCCACCATCCCAGGTTGCTCCAAGTCCCTTCCAACCTGGCCTTGGACACTTCCAGGGATGGGGCAGCCACAGCTTCTCTGGGCAGCCTGTGCCAGGGCCTCCCTCACCACCCTCACAGCAACAACAGCCAAAGAATGCCTCATATCAAGAGTCCATATTTAAAAGGCAGCAGCACAAAGCTGCCCTTGGAAGAACGATCATTTCTTTGGGAGTTATAAGACCATGCACTAGCATGGCAATGTAATAAATAATAGAACTTGGTGAATAATGCAAATAAAACATTTTCTCTTCCTATTTTTCGTGTTTCTAAATATATTTCTTTCTGTTGCTGTCAGGCCTATTCTGCTTTGCCTTTCACAAACCTTCACGGAGAGCAGAAACAAATTGCAAAGGACTTGGGAGAGAAGCAAAGGGGCTGCTGTCACCCCTGCCTTGTTCCCTCTTCCTCTGCCTTGTTCCCCCTTCCTCTGCCACACTCTGTCAGGACCAGGAAGCCGGGGGCTGGATTTAGATTTGGCAGGGAGGCTCTCCCAGCCTGTAATTATGCTGACAGCTCCACGAAAGCTTTACTTTGGGTCTAATTAAGACTTATTAGAGTTGAAAACAAACAGAACGTGGTTCTTTCCAGTATGATAGACCCTTCACATGTGCAAAGCAAAAATGTGAAAACAAAAAAAAAAAAGGATAGAAATTCAAGGAGGGGGAAAAAAAAAGTGAGGTCTGTGTCCAGCATTTTGAGTCAGGGCATGGAGCCCTTCATGAGCATCACTATTGGAGATGGTGGGATGGTGGCCAGAGGGACAGAGCCTGACTCAGAGCTCCTCACCCGCTGGTTAGGGGCCACTTGCACATTGCTCCCCAACACACTGTCGTTAATGCTGTGAAGCAGGAGGGAAATGCAGCCTTTCAGAGTGTCTGATGGCTGAGAGATGGGGCAGGAGGAGAGGCAGCACGTACAGGTCCTTGGGGTGAAGGGCTGCACTTCCACAGCTGCAGGGGAGAATGCACAACCTGAGCTTGCCTCGGTCAATATGAATGTCACCTTAGTTTGTGTACTGAATACCTAATGTAGGTGCAGAAAAAGGACACTAAAGCAGAGTTCTTCAGAAAGACACTTGCAGGACCCGCACCAGACACCAGCAGACGAAGTTCAAAAGAATGGGGCAGGTTCCCACCTGATACAAGTGGATTTCCCTTTCTCCAGAGAGACACAGACAATAAATGCAGTTCATTCACTCTTTTCATAGACTCTTTTCTCACGTTAAAAGCAGAAGATGATGAGAGTGTGTGTGCTGAGCTGCAGTAAAAATCCGTCCTTCGGCACCGTGCGGGTGCTGAGCCCAGCACAGCTGCTGGAGTGCCAGTGCCCTCTCCTGTTCAGTGTGCACCAGCTTCCCTGCTCATTCCACAGCACGTCTGCACGCCTGACATCCTGCTAACAGCCCATTAAAAATGGTATTTATAAGGTTAAGGAAAGTGTGAAAATGCTGCAGAACTTCCGTGGACACTGTGTCCTCTTTGCTGCAGTCCGGAAGAGTTATCGCTTGCATCAGGCCATTTCGGAAGAAATAATCCTCAAACTATCCCATGTCATTATGTACAGCAGGTTTGCATCTTCTTTCCAGAGCACATCTTCGATGACATTCAGTTTTGCTCTGTGTGGCTGTAACTTGAACTCCAGCCACTGCCAAATGTATTCACAAAGTCACAGAGGAGGAAACCGAAGCCAGAGGGAGTCATCAGGGGCCTGACACTGGGGTTTATCCTCCCACCCTACCTGGACAGTTTTCCAGACTTTTTACTCTGTCATGTAATTGCAACAGCACAGATTTATCTTCATTTTACCACAGTATTAAAAGCAGTGGTGCTGCTACAAAGTGTTTCCTAACAGCTCTGCTCTCAGCCCAAGGGTTTCTGAAGGGGAGCCGTGAGGAAGTTTTCTGGTCTGACATTATTAAGCATCCTAAAGCAGCTGAAGGAATTAAAAGAATGAGTAGCAAACCTTTTCACTACTGGAAGATGGGAATTTTCCCAGAGACACAGTCCCCCAAATGCCTTTAGAATTGTTATTGATGTGTCAACAGAGTGAATACTTTTTCCTCCTTCTGAATCACCACTGCCTGGAGCCACATGCTGTAATGTGGGAATTCCAGCCACCAGGCTACTACAATGAATGAAGGTCTCCAACTCCCCTCCTTGAGAGAACCCACACCTCATGACATGAGAATGTGACCTTTAATGGCTTAAAACTAAGACAAAAAGAACCCAAGGCTCCTCAAAACAAACTCAGCTGAGCAAGGTTTCTGGCAAGAGCACTGCACACCGAGCAGTGAAGGCCCCCTGACCAAACAGGATTTCCTCATTCCTGACCTGTCCTTGTAACACCAGCAATTACCTTTTCTCCTGCCTCCCCTCAGTGCCACGGGGCTCACACAACCTCATTTCCCCAGTGGCCAGAGCCACCCAACAGCTCAGGAAGAACAGGGGTGACACACAAACTGCTGAGACCATCTCAGCACTACCCAGAGTATGTAACCAGACTGACAGTCAACCCTGATCAGCTGAACACGTGGAGAGCAAAAAACACCCAAGCTAAGCAGGGTAGGAACATGTTTAGCACATCTCAGCTTACAAGCATCCTTGTGCAGGAAGGAGGAGCTCCTTGAGACCCTGCTGGGCAGAGCACGGATTTGGTGGCACCACTGCCACCAGCAGCTACAGAAATTGCCCTACAGGGACCAGGGCAATACTTCCTGGCAAAGTCAGGCTCTCCTCCTGGGGATGCTGGGCCATCTGAAAGCTAAATTGCTCTAACTGGAGCAACACCAGTTTGACCAGCTGAAACCCAGGGCTCAGGTGAGCTGGCAGGAACAGCTCACCCTGTAAAGTGACTCTCGTGCCCCTCTCGCTGTCTCAGTTATTCTCACCAGCACCAGCATCAACCAGCAATGGATGACAAGAGCACGGCCTCTGTGATCATAGACGGGCAACCTGACACGATATGTTATTTCTTATATTTCCTCTATGTTTTTCTCCAAGTAAAACTAATAAGATCAGTCAAAATTTCATACTAAAATATTACCTAGAATGTTGGTGGCACTATATTTATACAGTATCCCTCACCTTAAAAGACGTACTAACCTGTACATTGGCTTAAATTAATTCTGCTTTGTGTTCTGGCAGCCAGAAACAACAAATACAGCTGCTATGTTATCAGCTGCCAAGTCTCCTGCCACTACCCTTCTATAAACCTCTTTGCTGGCAGCTCCTGCTGAGAGCAGAGACCTGGTCTGGTGTTCACAGGGGTCACAGAAGAGCGAGGCCACACTGCAGCCACTGCATGTTACCAGGGTGACACCACAGACCCCTGCTCCAGCCAAGGACAACTCCTATGCACATTTGGAAATCTCTAACTTCTTTTTTCTGCAGCTTAGATGCATGAAAGAAAACTAATCTGTCCCAGTTTGGATGCTCACACAACAGCCATCAGTATGCCAGGGTTTTCCAATGGTGATTTTGGGTTTTGTCAGTTCTTTACATAACATATGCTCACACAATAATTAGGACCAGATCTGGAACTTGCTGAAAGCCAGCTGGGAAATGGGGATTTATCCAAGAACAAGTTTTGGGACTCCTACAAAACAAAGGAGGTGTTGCACCAAAGTAAACTGAAGTTTAGAAGATACTAAAGGTGTTTCCACAGCACAAACTGTACTGGTTGGAGTCTAAAATGAGTTATATGCAATGACTTGTGGCTGTTACTCCAAACTCCCAGTTTATTGGAGCCCTACTACACCACTTTAAGGAAAAGCCCATCAAGGGACTTCCACATTCACCATCTGTGGATGCCAGACAGACACACAAGCAGGAAGCAATGCCCCATATTTCTGAGCAAATCAGTCCCAGAGTAAAACATGAAGGGAAAGCCATACATCCAGGAGCCTACCTGTATTGAAATGCACCTTCATCAGGCCAGTGATGGCAAATTTCAGGCCAAGCTCATCAGTGAAATCATCTCCTTTATGTCAAAACCATCAGGTTTGGGGTCTTCTGGGCTGAAGCAGCAGCAGCTGAGCTGGAGCTTCCTGGAGCTGGTTCATGTGCTGTGGGTGTGGGTATCCCCTCCTACTGCAGGGCACCAGGCAGGTTCACCCCGGCGAGGATGGAGCCATCCTTCGGGAGGTGACACACAGCATGACACTCCAGGTGGGCACGTCCTCTGCAGCTGCGGCTCCGCGTCAGGCAGTGCAGAGCAAATCCAGCACAGGCTCTGTGGCAAATCCTCCCCACAACTCTGCTCCACGCTCTGCATGACTGCTAAGGGAAGCTGCTGAAGGTTTCCTTTCTGTGGGACACAAACATTAATTAATCACTGACTTTAAAGCCATTTATGGCACTAAAGGTCTCTCCTGAAATTTCTAGTTCCAGCCGATGCCTGTACCTAGCAAGCTGCTTTTCTCTGCTGCTGTTCAGTGTTTTCCTTCCATCTCCTCTGTAAGGAGCTTCGAGGTCCATGTGCTCAGGGTCAATTTAGGCAGTAATTACGCCTGTGAAATGGCACCCACACAGGCGAGGGACTTGCTGAGGTACAGTGTCACCACTGCAGGGACAACACCATTCCTCACGGCCCCCATCCAGAAAGCCTCCTCAGTGAAACACTCTCTTCTCTCTTGTTGTGGCCCAAAAGCATCACTTCAAAGTATAATAAACTCTATGAATAAAGATACAATATATAATACTTGTGAGAACCAAATTGCATGTGTAACAAATTGCCAGCAGCCTCTGAAATCTCTAAATATGCCAAAGCAGAAAGCATTTAATTGCACTGTGAGTCACTGACGGATTTCAGTCCATCTGTACTTAAACTGAGTAGTTATCTCCAATAGCTACATCCATATTAATAAATAAGAAAAAAAGGTCAAGTCTCAAGCACACTGAAATCAATACAGCTTTAAGTGTACTCATTTGAGATGAATCTAAAACCCTCACACATTAAAAAGTACCAGCTCGACATTTTTCTAGGAACTGAATCACCTTCCCACCAACCCCACAGGACTCCAAAGAGTATTTCAGAGAGGGGGAAGATGTCCAAGAAGCCTTTAAAAATAGGAAAAAAAAGTCAAGGTGGCAACAATGAGTAATTTCTGCCATGGACTTCCAAAGGTAAGGGAAAAACAGGGGTTACCCAACAGAAAATTCAGGGAATTACCCACTGAAGGGCTCCTTGGTGTGCAGTCTTCTGCTTTCTTTCAAAGGGAAGAATATTTTCTTTCAACATCACATAATTTTAAAACATGAAAAAATAAAAAAAAAGCCACAGTGTAGCAAGTCAGTTAAGTAAATACTGGCATTTACCAATATTTGTAAGTAAATAGTGAGTCCCAAAGCCTTGGTGTAAAACCAAGTAGCTCGAAACCTGCCCCACTGCACACAGCACTACAAGCCACAGACATGTTCACTCCAGTATTATTTTGCATGTTTTAAGTCATGTCTCCACTCCTGAGCAAACTCTAAGCTTTGATCAACCCTACACTTACATCAAAAGAGCAAAAGGTTGTAGTAGCTGTGTAAAGAATTGATTTGCAAGAAATGGAGGAGGGAAAGTTACCTGCATGGACTAATAACTTCATAAGGCTTTTTAAAAGAACACGTCAAACCATTTGAAACTATATATCTTTTAGTATCTGATCTACAGTTCATTCTACAGCCACAGCACATGAAAAACATGTCAGAATCTGTGCTCTAAGTTGCTGAAATTCATCAGAATCAATAGGAAGCATGGAACAAAGCATAGCTCCTATCCACATGAAAACACCTAATTCCCGCTGGCCCTTTGGTGGACTTCGTCTCACAACTGTACACTATGGACTATACAGATGGTTTCAACACAGGCTTATTTAAAACAATGAAAAAAATAGAGGCTGTGAGGAAAGGGAAGAATGACAGCAAAGGTGAGGCATTGCTGAGTGAAGGCAGAGTAGGGAGGTACCACAGGGGGGCACAAGGGGGAAACAATTTGCCAGAATAAGATGCAGATCCACGGCCTCGGTTCTACTTACAGAAATGGTTAAAAATAAAAGACAGTTTAAAAAACGTACTTGCTTGTTTGTGGCAGCCGTGTCTCCCATTCTGAAGTGCACGTGCTTCTCAAAGGCCATTCCTTCAGTCAGGAGGGTCACACTAATCCAGCTGTCCTATTGATCTGGATTACTCAGTGCCTGGTTCATCCATACCAAAGGGTGGCAAACAGCCCTGGCAGCCCCTCAGCTGGCTCCAGGGCAGACAGGAGGGATTTCACACTGCATGTAAATTTATTTTACCAAGGTAAGCTCAGGAAAAACCCATGTGATGTCAGCACACCCAGCCAGGCTCCAGTTTGCTGCAGAAAAGTGAGTCCAGTTTCCTGGGCTTCACAAACATGGAGCCTCTGGAAATAGCCTGTAAAATGGGATTTCAGTTACACCTGAGCTGGAACTATTAAAAAAACATTCCTTTTGCTTTGAAGTCCTTGATGCAGGGCCAGAGCCATTAGTGCGGATTCAAGCTCGGGAATGATTTTGGTTTGAACTGAACATCTGTTCCCTCCCTGTGCCCTTCAGGCTGGGCAGGAGCCAGCCTGGCTTTGGCTCACGTTCTGTCTTAAGTGTGCATAAAAACTTCTTGGATTGGCAGACAAGACGTGTTTAACACAAAGCAAAGGTGGCAGTACGGCCCAGGTGGAACACACGCCACGAGTTTGCTCCAGAGGGGCTTCACCTCAGAGTCACCACGGCCGTCTCTGATCCCTTCCACACACCCTGACAGTCCGCATGGGGACCTTTAAACAACAACCAAGCCAACCTGCCCAGCCAGGGGCAAGGGCCTGGTGTGAGCCCAGGGCTCTCCGCCAGCCCTGGCAGGGTCACTGCACCTGCAGCATCTGCAGTGCCAGGGAGCTCACGGCAATGCCAGAAACCAAACCCCATGTCCCCAGCACCACACTGGCACCTCAGAACAGTGCTCCTCTGCACTTGTTTATGCAGCTTTTTCCCTGGAATAATACATTATAGTAAGGTGGTTTGACTCCCAAACGTGGCTCAGCCCTGGCAGGTGTGGAAGGCCCTGGCCTGGCTGTCCATGAACCCTTCGGGAGCAAACCCTGCAGAGCAGGCTGGGGACGGTGTGATAAGGCTGGGGACGGTGTGATAAGGCCATGGACAATGCGATAAGGCCATGGCTGCCCGTGGCCAGCACCGAGGCTCTGCTGGCTCACACCCTAGATGGCAGCAGCACCCAAGGAATGGGCTGGGAAACCCAAACCTGCCCATGCCTGGTGGGGTCTCACATTCGCATAAATCCCATCTGAAGGCTTCCATCTAAAAAGAAATTCTTCTGGAAAGCTGAACAAAAGGAGCATGATGTGAACACGGAGCGTTTCTGGAGGCTGGGAACCGAGGTGTCAGCTCCCCTCATGCCAGAACAGCAAGGACAGAGCCAGTTCTGCCAGGCAGCCTGCAAAGATCACAGGGACAGTCTGCTCCTTTCTGTCACCAACACACTTTTCTGGCACAATAATGGCAATAAACCTGCCGTGAAGGGGCTGCTGGGAGGGCTGAACCATTGGGAAGGGATGACACCCTCAGCATGGGGAAACCTTGGCCCATTTCGCTGTGTAATCCTTTCTAAGTCATGCCCACACCTTACAATAATTGTACTTGTTTCAGTACTGGTGCACCTCTTGCCCAGCTCCCTGGCTGTTTCTCACTCCCAGACCAGAGGACAGTCCCAGTCCAGGAGCACAGAGCTGGCACTGGCACAGGGCACGCGGGGGGAGATGGCTGCATGGGACAGTGCTGCACAGCAGAAGCTGCAGCCACATTCCCGTTGCATCCACCCGGGAGCAGTGGGTGCGCACCCTGTCAGGATTTTTCCAGGACCACAGGGTAGCAGGCAATGCTGGGTGCCATTCCCACGCTGACACACAGGACAGGCACTGCACTGCACTCACGTCACTCTGCAAGGTGTCAGAGACCTTCAGAGAGTCCAGACAAGTCAGCTCACACCAGAGTCTTCTCTCCCTGCCCGTGCTGGCACTACCTCTGCTCTCCAACGCTCTTGCAAACTCTGCAGCACTGCAGTCAGGGCTGCAGTGAACTCCTGGGAGTTCACTCTATTCCACCCCTCATTCTGAAGAAACATCAGTATTTCAGCATCAATGACTATTGATTTTCTTTTTCCATCTTGCATTTCTTGAGCACATCCTGTATGGAAACAAACTCTAGAGAGAAGAAAAGAGAGCAAATAATGTTGTTTAATTTGCGATGTCTTACCAGCTCCATGATGTGAAATGCTAAGCCTGGACTTTGCCACACGGATTAAGTGTCACTGTGGCAGATAATGGACACAATAGGTCTACAAATGAAAAACAGAATGAGATACAAGTAACAGAAGTGGGAAAGCATCACTCCATCCGCTGCCTCATGCATCTCCCAGCAGCAACCAAGGCACCAGCCTGAGCCTCGCCCCCCTGGGCTGGGCAGTGCCACAGATTTTACCAGACCACCTGGAAAGCATCTTGGCCATCTTGTCACGCTTTTTACTGCTGTCTGAGAAGAGTTAACTTCGGGCTAGATATTCAAGAGTTACTCTTGTATAATAAAGTCGTGATTATGGAGATTACACCAGCTCTACTGATCTACTTGAAAGTTTAAACGCAAGAAACACACAGGATTAACAAAAAGTGACAGTTTCAGCTCCAAGGGCCTGCAACATTGCCTTCAGCCACTGAGAAAGTAGGCAAAGCAGGCTGCCAAGATGGATTTTGATCTTGATAAAGGCAAGATGACAGCACACTGTGCTTCTAAGGATACAAATACAGCTAGTAAATACAAGATTTTCTGTTGCATAGTTCTGTTCATCTGATAATCTTAAGAGTTCATCAGCTAAAAAAAACATTGATTCCTGACCAGTCACAGGAGCAGGCAAAGGCACTGTTAGGAAGCAAACCCACAGGGGAAGGATGCAGCCCTGCCATCGCACAGGGCAGAGCATCTCTTGGCACAACCTGCTGGATGCCACATTCCAAAAGAAAATCTGGGCTAAAACACAAGAAGCAAAACTCTGGACCCTGGGAGAGCCAGGACTCCTTCCCCACACCTCGGGTTGCCCAAACCACCTTGCCTTTTCTCTGCCTGCTAATATGGGGACAAATGCTACTTTTTAAAAATATTTAGGCAGTAGCTGGATCACTGCCACATCATGGGCATGCTCCAGGGTGAGACTCTCAAAAAAACCAGGGGCTCCACCACCACATGGGACTTACAGGACACGAGATCTGGATAATCTTGGAGAGGATTCTCGCCTCCTCCTCTCTACCTACACCCTGCAAAGATCAGTGAGCTGCAGTACAGCCACCGCTGGCAGGTTCACCCCTCTTCTTTCCTGTGAGGCTCCAGCATGGGAAGAAGCTCCTCCAATTCATTCCCAAGCAGTGGAAATTGGCATGGCTCCATAAAGCAGCTGAAGATCTGGCTCCACTTGATAGCAGTTTTATCTGAGATCACGACGAGCTTGACTAGAGGGTGCCAGCTGGATTGCTCTGGGGAACCATATTTATAGATAACACTTGAAAGGGCAAGTTCAAGGTGATGGCCCCTGGTGGTCCTTTTTTGTATTCCTTCCAGAGATCCTTATTCACACCTACTTGAGTGCTTGCCAGGCAGGTTGGGAAGGCAGCAGATGAGAGCTCCTGGTGCTTTGTGGTTTCTCCAGCCTCCTGGCAGGAGCACTGCTGCCATCTTGCCCTGCACCACAGGTCATGGACAGCTGGCATGTAGCTGCACATTCTTCAGACCAAACCTTCGTTTTTGTGGTCAGAGCAGTTTGGGTTTTTTTTCTCAGAGCAATGAGATTCTCAGTGCAGCAACAACATATCACCACTTTTTAGAGCCATCACCTGCTTGCCTCTGAGCACAGTACTTGTTACTTGGCTCTGGGCATTTTGTTTCACAAAGAACATTGCAAAATCATTGGCAAGAATCACCTGAGGAATTATTTTTGTTTGCTGAAGGACTGGTTTTCAAAGGGGTAAAGGGACTAAGCATAGCAGCTAAATAATCCCAAGGGCTCTTTGCATTGCTTTAAAAAACTTGGGAGATATTTTAAAGCATCAGCATCACTCCCATGAAATCCCCTGTGACACAAACAGAAATGCCTCCCCTGAGCCTAAACCACGAACCAAAGCCATAGGCTTAAAAGGGAGAAAGGATTTCCCTCCATCCCATTGCATCATGGCTTTACTTGGGAACTTAGGCCACTCGGCTTTGTGCAGCTCTAAGTAATACTGCACGTGGACCATTGTAAAAATGACTTTTTGAAGTCACCCAAGCCATCCATTGGCCACTATAGCCAAAGCTGAACCAGGGCCAGCAGGAATACAAACCTACCCCAGTCTAAGCTCAGAGCTATTGCAGCCCACAGGAAAATTCCCTTCACCTTCCAACGCTCCTGTACCACCTCTTGCACATCATTTATTCCTTCTATTTTCCAGCATCTCCTTCTGATCATCTGTGCATAGTCTGGGCTCACTCAGGCATTGGAACAACTTCAAAAAATCTGAATTTCTGGAGATTGTAGGTTGAAACAGAATAGCTAATCCGGGTTCTACTTTTCAGGCAATATCCCAGGTTCATGCAATATGGTTTCAAGAAGCCAACAGCCCACTTGGTGCTTTTCTGAGACACTGTCCAGTAAGTAGAGTTTTAGACCTTTGTAACAGGTGTAAGGTCAGGGTTAGGGTCTCCCAAGAAGTCATAGAAGAAATGGACATAATGACACTTAGAGCCCTAACTGATTGTATATCTCATCTTCAGTGTTCTGCCCTTTGCCCTGTATCCGCTCACATCAGAACGCACAATAACAGAATCCGTCATAGACCTTTCACTCCCCACTTCACTCTATTAGTTACCAACCTGCCAGAACACCAGCAAGGAGGGAGCTTGGCCTTAATACAGAACCACTTAGGAACTTTTAATTGGAATTTCAGCCCTTAGAAAATGGCATTTTTATGCCTTTATCAAAACCAGGCTGTGTCAGATGTTCTCCTTCCTTTGGAGGTGATCATATCAGGTGGCACAAACTCCCAGCACACACCAGCACTTTCACAATCCAGCCCAAATCCAGCCCAAATCCATCCAGTTACTTCAAAGCTCATGAAATGTGCAAGATGGAGACAGGAAATCCACGTAGTCAAATCTGGGATTGGTTTCTGCTTTGAAAGACTACCTATACTTCGGACTAGCAATTTTGATGACAACCTTTAAGTTTCCAGAGGAGCATGTGCCTCATAGGAAAGGAAAATTCACCTATTCTTGTCAGTGGTCAGTGTCTTTGAGCAGCAGGTACGACTTGGCAGCAAGGACAGCAGTGCCTTTTACCCCCTCACAGATAAAACTGCGTTGAGAAGGTCAGGACAGAGCAAATCCTAGACTAGTTCAGGTGGAAAGGGAGCCTGGGAGGTTACCTGCTCCAATCTCTGCTCAAAGGAGGTCCAAGAACAGGATGGAGTCTGCAGAGTCTTCAGGGGTGGAAGCCCCACAACCTGTGGGCAATCCAAGATTACGTTAACTTGGAAAAACCACCACGAATGATGTACAAGCACTTACCAGAACCACCTGGACCTTCAGACACGCTGTGCTCAGCACAGGGAGAAGCTTCTTGGGTATGGTCACATACACGAGGGAGAAAACCAGATGCAGACAAGGCTTGTGGGTCGTGCTTCAGGAAAGATCAAGTCAACCTGGAAACTTACTCTGAGGGAACTCTCAGGCCTTGTGTTGAAAGTATTAAAGACCCAGTTGTTGGGATTTAAATAGGTTGAATGCATTTTTCTGGAAAATTTCTACACGGGACAGATGAACTGCTCATATTTTGGGATATGCATCTAGGCCTAAGGAATTCTGAGTTTTGGCAAGACTTCATCAGAAGCTGTTACAGAGCAAGCAGATGCAGACAAATTAGGTTTTAATTAATAATCTCAGACTCCAAATGAGTTGCATCCCTGCACTGTCATCTGGAAGCACACAAGCCTTCGCAGCTACAACATTCAGAGCATCTTCGGCAGATTCCTGCTCTGAAAACTGCAATCACTTAAATCAAAGACTTTAAAATTCATTTTAGCAGCAAGACACGCATCTTCAGTGATTCACACTAAGGACAACAGTTTCTCCAGGGAGAGGAAAAAAGCCTGCCTACCCCACGGGAGATCACAGATGCTCTTTCACAGGAAGTAATTTAAATGTAGCCAGGAAAAAACAGGTTTCACTGAGTGAGCTTTTTCAGCAGAAAGCTTAGAGATGAAAGCAAAAATACAAATTATAGTTCCCTCAGTAGAATAAACAGTTAGATTACTGGCAGGGCATTCAATGCAAGTCTCTAGAACATGGTCCCCCTCAGCTGAGAAGTTCACTCACCTCTGAGCACAAATCATGCATTTCTTTTTGCTGGGGCTTTCAGAGAGAATAGGAAAACAGGCGTTAGAACACTTTTGTTGAAGATAGCATTAGCTATCTTCAGCTGTACTCTATGAAATAGATATGGCAATATCACTCTTGCAAACTTATGGCAAAGCTCTCTACCCAGAGCTTTGAAATTCGAAATATACTCAAAAAAGCACAGCAGGTATTTTTTAAAAACAGCCACAAAAGACTGGCCTAAAGCATTCTGAAAATGCAGAGATTTTTGTGGTTTGAAAGTGATCTAGAGACCATCGCTTTGCAGAGAGGTAACACTAGACTATGAGTTATTAACTATATGAGATCAAGTAATTACTCAGTTAAACAGCAGAACTTGCTTATTTTCTCCCCACCTTGATCTTGCATAGCCCATTATAGATGGTACTCAAGGAATTCACTTCATAACAAGAAAGCTGGGTTTAGACAGCAATATAAAAATGGAAATGCCCAGGAAAATAACCAACTCTAACCTCTGGACTGGGCAGCACTGGCCTGGTCCGTGAGCACAGGGGCTGCGTGGGCAGGAGCTGGACACGGCCCTCCCGGAACTGCAGCAGAAACAGAACAAGGTCCTGAGCATACCTAGTTTAAATGCAAACATTTTGTACCCTCTGCTTTGATGTTTTGTAAAAAACACACTAGGTGTTCAAAATACAAAAAAAAAATTCCTGTGGCTTGAGTTTCAGAGCTGGAAAAGCATTTTGAGTTTTTCTAAGATGCAAAGTTGTTACACACCATGACAACACCAACAGGGACCCCAGGATTCCCTTTCACGCACAGCTTGCTGTTCTTTAGCATCCAGAGCCAGCTTCACCTTAAAATAAATCTGATAGAAGAACAGTGAGATATTACAAAGCACGATTAAGACTGGTGTTATATGCTGTTTTAACCAGTTGATCAATGCATTTAATACTGAATTTTATGATTTTCTGCAAGGCAATGTCTGCCCACTGGGCTCACAGCAGATTCCAAAGAGATCCTAGAGCTTTGTGCACTCCCCCCTCCACATCCCATCGTGGCCAAAGACAGTCCCGGTGTTCCACAATCCTGGTAACTGCTGGAACAGCAACACCACGGGCCAAAGTCACATGGGAAATGCTGCAATCTCACTACCCACTGAGAAACGTTTGGCTTCCGTCTCTTTTAGAAAAGCCCCAGAGCCAGGTGATGCTTCCCCCCTACACAGAAGGGACTCTGGCTGGTTTATTCACTGCAGCCCGTGTGCACTGTCCTTTTGGGATGGTCTGAGAAGGGTCCAGTGGGACCAGGGCAGCAGAAAGCACCAGTGCTGACTCAAGGCTCTGAGGGAATTCCCCAGGCTCCGTCTATCCCCACAAATCCCATGCACAGACAAGGAGTGCCAGGGCCTTCCTCCTGACCTTGCACAACCAGAGGCTCTGGAATGAGCACCCCAGAGAACCCCACAGAACACATCAGGCATGCATTCCTCACCTCTGCTAAAGGATTACTTAGCTCTAGGCTAATAACTGAAAGATGCTGGTTTAAGAAGCCATTTCAGAATCTTTCTAAATTCCTGCTGGAACATTAAGGTGGCTAAGTAAGTGAAAAAACGTTAATTAAAAAGATACTTTTTAAACTTGAAAGCTCATATGAAATAAAGCTTTCCTTTATAATGGAATTCTAAAACCTGCTGATAAAGCAAGTGAAAAATAGTTTGCAGGTTTAGGGACACCCACATGAAGCAGGAAATGCTGCTAATTAAAGCACCTGATTTCACTTAAGTCCAAAGAGTCTGTTGCAAAAGACTGGAAAGCTCTACTGTTGAAGTCAACACCACTTAACTTTCTAAACTATGCCACTTAGATCTCTTTAAGATACTTTTCTTAAGCATCCGTTATGTTGAAGTCTGCAGAACATCTTGTACAAATGCAATTTCTGTACCGTCATTAGTCCAAAAGAGACAAAACAAAAACTTGTGTGTAAGCTACACCGAACAGCTACCACCAAAGTGCATTCAAGGCAAGTCCTGATCCACACAACCAAGGCAGCCTGTCAACTCACACTGATCACATCTTGTTTGGGATTACCCATGGACTCTATTATTCAGAAACTTAAAAGAACTACAAAGCAGCCTGATTAGTTGTATTTTTTTTTTTATTAGGTTTATTATGACTTAGAGTTTCTATTACTCCAGCTGGGTAAACCACATTTGAAAGTAAGTTTAACTGCAGGACTTCAATTTCAGCCAAAATCATTTTTGCATTACTTTATTGTAATATAGATTTAAATTGAACATTTAAAACTTACTTCATTAATAAGCAAGCCAAGCTCAGTAGCTTCAGTGCAGGATGTACTTTATGTAACTGCCGCACATTCAGGTTAGATTGGATGTACATGGAGAAGAGACCGGGCAACTGCACGAGTCAGAGGAGAAAGCAAAAGTAAGCACCATTTTTACCAAACTAAACAGTTCTCCAGTCAGTGTTCCTTACCGAAAATCAACTCACTTCTGGCTCCAGGAGCTACAGTTCGGGTAATAGCTGAAAGCTATTTCCAGAACATCAGTTTTCTACACTGGCACAAGAAATAGTCTTCAAAGCAACAGGTACTGGACTTTTTTTATTTTTTTTTTTTTTAAGAGACAACCTGTTCTCCTGTGTTTATCAGGTGAATACATGCATTTTTGATCATTCTGGCAGAGGTCAAAGAGCAAACAACAGTTGGGGCTAAATGAAAAACAATCGAAAGTCGCCAAATATTTAAGGTACAAGCAAAAAAACATTAATGCAACCAGTTTAATATCAAAGTCTGCTTTCTTTCAAAGAAAAATGGCACAAATTAAATAAGAAGCCAGACAAATTTAGTTTTAGATGGTGATAGACTGAATTAATGCTTCAGAGCATTAACAAGGTTTATTTCACTGCAAGGAAGGGAAGAAGTAATTTGAACAGGCTCTGTGTTTGGGCTAGACCAGCAGCACTGCTACAGCTCAGTCCCTGTGTGCAGAACCGATACCAGTACAATGCCACCTCCGCCACATCAAAAATAAAGTGTGTTAGAAGTTGTAGAGCATAAGCATCTTACTTGTACAAGCCAGTTAAAAATTAAACAGAAGAGCTGAAGAATGGTTCTCACATATGTCCTTTCTGTTCAAGACTCCACCTTTCTTTTAGAACAGAAAAATCCCTCTGTCAACAGTCTAATAAATACTAACAAATATACTCAGATACCATCTTCAAAATCTTTGCTGCAAATGCAGTCTCCAAATGAAAACTAGCTTTATGCAGTATTAATATCTTACATAAACTAAACCTTATGAATTGTAGTTAATTAGCAGTAACTGAAATTAATGTATACTGAGTCTTTCAAGTGATGTGCAAGTTCAGCTATGTAACACAGGTGGGGGTTGGAGCAGTTCTTACCGCTTTGCTTTGGACAGTTCTGACAGCTGTCCACGAACTACTGAGCCTCTCACTACAGTACTGTGCAACTGCCGACATCTTCAAGGACTCTTCGGTGTAAAGAAATGTCATGGAAGCACCACAAGGCAAGGAAATCATGCTCAAGTAGAGAGCCTTGAGTATCTCACACAGCATTGCTGTCTTGCCTTGACTACAGACATCGATGAGAGGGCACCAGGGTAAAAAGGGCAAACCTACAGTGAAGTCTGCTTCAAACAGCAAAGATAATACAAAAGAGATCTGACTCTACAAGCACGTAAGCAAAAGTCTTGAAGAGCTGTGTATTAACATGGAGCTCAAGGTGCCTTAACTTCGCCAGAAACCCCAATTTTTAGTACTGGGAATCTAGCATAGCTACATTTAATCCCAGGATCAGCCTATGCTTCCAGTTAAAGCACGCATACCACCTCTCTAAATACCCCCTTCCCAACGTGCAGGGTTGGAGCTCTTCATTTTCTTACTCTTCCTGTGTTATCCCTTTCCAAGGCAGAGATTTAGAGGCCCTAAAAGCCAGAGCTCTCCACCAACGACTTGCTCCCTCTACGTATAAAAATAGTCAGGACACTCCGAGACTGACATCTGTCCTTCCCCCTTCAGAAACAGATTTGCAGCAGATCAGTCTTGATCTCTAGTTCAGTTTTAGACTATGCTTAAGTTACGGCAGCCAGAGTTCAATCCTATGAATGTAAGCTAAACACAAAAAGAAAGCCATTTCTCCTTTTTAATTCATGCTTACAGCATGTCTATCCAGAGTTTTATAATCAACTTCCAGTTTTAAATTATTTTCTTAGCACTTCACAGAACCTGCATGGCACTCCCTCCTGAAGGGGATGGCATCACAGAATCTTGTTTAAGTTAGTCCAAGTTTCCACATGTGACCAGAAGTCTTACTTGTTAGAACACACCCCTTTTCCAACTATTCCCCACATTCCCTCTCCTCCCGCCCCTCCCCAGCAATGGGCAATTACTTCACAAGAAATGTAAAATAGGATATGGGTGTACACAAAACCTACCCTTCACTAATACTGAACAGAAAAGCCTATTTTCCAATTACAGGACATTTTTCTCTAAATTTAGGTCAGCACTGGTGCAGTCTGCACTGTGTATGATTACCACAAGGATAATACCAATAAGTACATATATTTTCTCAAACTGATTTAAAAGCCTATGAAGTTAATTGGGGAAAAGTTTAATATTGCTACTTCAGAGCACTAGAACACACAAAGTGAATCCAATAAAGATCCTTGTATTGATTCAATATTAAGTATTAACTGCATGACCATCATAGCACCTCTTTACATTATCACACAATCACCAGAATTATCAACTGCTTTTAAAACTAAAAAGGGTACAGTCCAATATTTATAACTTGCACACTGTTACTATACAGAAACTAGGTGCATGGTACAGTGCTGCAAAAATGGAAGCCTGCAGTTTTGACAAAGATGCCAAGTCATGTTGTAGACAATTTCAGTCAAACTGGCAATACTGTTTAAGCAAATACTCAAAGCAGGAAATAAAGGACAAAAAAAAAAGAATTCTATAGCCAAATAAACATCTGAAATTTCCTTTCCCTTTAATAATACAAGTAAGGTCACTTTTAGCCTTGGAACAGATACATGTTCGCCTATGATGATCTTGCTAACTACTACACAATATCTGATGTCCTCTGCTAAGAATATAGTTTAAGAAAGCCGCAGTTACAAGAGGCATCTAATGTAATATCTAAAATTTCCTTTATGGCATTTATTGAATTCTTTGTCTTAAACAGTGAATATGGAAAGATGGCCTCATGTTTCCTTTTCAATAGTACTCTGAGGATCAAGTGGCTTTCAAGCAGCATGGTGGGTTTGAAATTTTTGCAGTTTAAATCATTCTGTTGCGTTTATGAGTTGGTGAGTCTGTAATGACATCGCCACACTGGGCTGAGGTACGCTTTCTAGTTCCACCATTGTCCAAGTGGAGTGCCATTTCTTCTGATATGAAAGTGTTCAAATCAACATCATGGAGTCCATTTCTCCTTCGACTAGCATTGGAGCCACTGCTCACGTGAGTAGGCGAGCCTGGGGTACTCGAGCGAACACTTATACTAGCCATTGCACCACTAAGACCTGGGGAGAGAGAGAAAAAGGGCTTCAGTCAGACAGCACAGAAAGTTCAGTTCCCACGTGTGCCACAAAGCATCGCACTCAGCCAAATTCTGCTGAGATCTTAGAGGCATTTCATCCTCCTATTTGTACCACTCCAGCCCAGAGAACACCTTCTCAGTTTTCAGTCCATGTAATAATCCAGTCACCACCAGAACTGCTTTTTATGACGTTAAAAGTGAGCTTATACAGCAGGCTGTAACAGCACACTCTGGCAAACATTAACTTCCTAAGCATGACATGCTATTCAAAACGTGGACACACTCAAGAGCAGACTAGTTCAGTTTAAAGGCTTCACACTGGACTCAGAGTTACATAGCCCTGCCAAGGACTTTACAGTTGAACTGACCTGGTCTTGCGTCAACACCACCACCCTGCTCCCTTTCACTCCCTGAAGGAAACTGCAGCATGGCAGCAGGTCTCAGACAGGTGTACACCACAGCTAGTTTATAAACACAAGCTTTATTTCATGGCTAACACTAACAGCCAATACATCAGTATTATTAAATTCAGAAAGGCACTTAAATAACAAGTGAGGAAAACCACATGAGAATCACCCAAAATTTGTTATCGACAGATCTGATACAAATCACTATCACAGGTACCCTGCAAATACTTAGGTTTGAGTTCAGATTAAGTGTTTGAATCAAACTGAAGTTTATTTCATGTAGAAACAAGGCCATAAAAAGACAACCATGAACTTCATACTAATGTAAACTCTGCCGTCCGTAACATTACAATTTTACAAAAGTGGGACATTCCAAAACATAAATTTAGTAAGGACTAGTACACAAAAGTCCAACTACTCTTCTCAACGTGCAATTCAGGCTGTATTTGGAGATGAACAGGAGCTCAGAGATAAGATAAAACATTTTTGCTATCATAACTTCTTCAAATCTGAGTATTAGCAGGAGAGTACAAAAACATTTATTGGCCCTAGGGAAGATAAAGAACAGAAGAAGATAGATCTGCGTATTCTTCTAACGATAAGAAGAAGGAAATGTTGAACTGTCCAGGAAGGTTCATCTCTCAGTAACCTTCAAAATCTTAGAGCTCTCTTCTCCAGTCTCAAACATTCTATAGCTCTGTCCAGCCATCATAAATCTCGTGTGTGCATTAATTCACATCTCCATGTACTATCAAGTAAGCAGCCAAAAATCACTGACTGACAAGTCAAGCTTAACAAAACCCGATCCATCAGCTGCTGGTAGGCCAAACAGGCAACTTCAGAGGCTCTGGGTTAGAAGCTAAAGTCTAAAGCCATCTGCAGCAATGGCAGCTTGATACACAAGTCAGGATGGAGCAGGCCAACCAGCTTCACCCTATTGAACTTTACTGAACGAACATTTAAAGCTTCGAACCTGTAACAGCACAGGAAATACTTTTACACAGATCTGGCATTATGCAACAACCAGTAGAAACAGCCACTAATCACTGATGCTTTCTTAGGGCTTTTGCTTACAGCTCTAAGTGGTGTTCAAACAGGGCACAGAAGCATGGTCTGAACTCCAAGAGGCACCCTGCAGATTTTATTAATAGCAAAATTATCTTTCATTCACAATGGCAGGAAGTATTTAAACAGCAAAAGCTGTTTTAGTGTAAAGGTAACTTAGAAACAAGGTTTGTGACAGTACTCTCAGGATTAAGGTCAAGCTTAAATTCAAAACCATTAGGAAAAGAATTTCCCATGCATCTACCAAAGAAAGTAAAGCAGCTACTTGATGAGAGATATATGAGAAAAAGCCAATTCAGATACCATAACTTGGATAAACTACCAACATGCATAATTTGGGCAGGTAACAAATCACTTCACAATTCACAGACATCAGTAGTTTAATTTCAACTGGCATGATGTACATTAGAAAAAACATTAATTCGTCCTTTACATTTAAACTGGAAAAAATCTGACAACATACAGGTGACAGTTTTTCAAATCCAAACTGATTGTAGAGATTTCCCCCCACATCACTATTCCAAGCAAAATTGCTGTGACCACACAAGTTCAGTGTCATTACTCACACTTAGCAGTCAACAATTTACATCATTTATCAGTCGTTTACTGTTATACAACTAACACCAAATGAGCAACATAGTAATTCAATTTTATCAAGACATCTTTTTATTACATCTAGTACCCAAGGAAGGGGAGAAAAATTATTCTAAATAAACCCCAAAACTGACCTGTGATGTGAAAAGACATTTTTTTGGCACCACTCAAGAACTATGTTTTCAAGTGGAGCCTTTTCAAGTAACAAGCATTCTTTAAAATAGTTGATACAGTTAAAAGATGTCCCTGTAAACGCTGCAGCACATTCTAAACCAGACTGCCAAAGTTCACAAGCAATGCCTAAAGCAGTCACTGACTTCTCAGTATTTAGGTAATGCTGAATCACTGTACATTTAAATACACAAACAGCCTTCAGGAGATAATTAAAAGTTAAAATCTTCAATCCAACTTGGTGTCTAAGGCAGGAGAATAGCTTTGAATTAATTTCTACAGATCAGAATACAAGGATATTGCATCACAGCATGGACTTTGAGCTACAGGTTAATCTTGCATCTCACAGGTATTTAGTACTGTAAGAGTCATGGCTGGGTACACTGACAGCCTGAGTGACACCCTGGGATCAGCTCCTGTCAGTTAACCAGATTACACAGCACTGCCCATCCATCCAGGAGAGCAAAACTGCCAAATGAAACTCAGATCACAGTTTAGGATTGGCTAATTGAGCTAACATGGAGCAGTCAAAGCAAACTCAAGGCATACATTTAAATATCAAGATGCAACTTCATGGAACCAACATTTCTGAGAACTATGTGCAATGCTCAAAAAATCTGCTTTTGGTCGACAGGGAAAAGAGTTAAGTTTTTTCTTGGGAAGCTGTGGCAAGGCAGACGAAATCTCAGAAAAACCATTTACTGTGAATTACTCTGAGTTCAAGCTTTCAGCAGACTCAGAGCTCTTCCCAAAGCATTTAAAGCAGTAACTGACACTAGGATGTGCTAAGATGACATGACTGTCAGCAAACACCATTTCCCAACTTCAAATTTCTATGTTGTGATTAACATGGCCTAAACACAGGCACATCAGTTTCGTCCATACAACAGGACAGAAATCCAAAAAACTGCTAAAGCAGCTTTACTTTTCCCACAGTCTCACGACCACCTCTGAAGTCTCCCCCTCCTTTCTACCAGGGACATCTCCTTTATTATTAGAGGTCCTTAAGAAAGCACACATGGCTCTTACCCCCTTTATAAATTGGAAAGGTTTGAAGTGGAGGGCGTATCTCAAACATTTTGCAGTACCTAGTACATTCTCATTCCTGTCATATCTTTCAGTCATCAACAATATAACATTTCATAGACAGTAATTTTACAAAAAGTTATATTCTAAAGGTCTTATAGTACTATTAGAAAGAACGGTGACCACTACTAGCCAATTTATAACTAAGTACACTCCAAAACTGTCAAGATATTAGAATGCTTCACTGAAAGTATGCTTCATGGATTACGAAATACTTAAAACTGTCAACTCAAAATTAGCAAGTTTATCACCACTGGTCTAACAAACTGTAAATGCTGTTTCATCTGCACTACAATCATGTCCATGTATGACTTACTCAGGTCACTACCACAGCATAATATACTGGGTAGCTACTGTTCAGTATAGTAATAGTATTAACTATTGTTTTCTAGGAGTTTTAATCAGGTAGTATCAAAAGGAACATTCATGCTTAGATAAGTGTGACTAAAGCAGGAATTAATTAATAACTCCAGATAAATACAAAATAGCATGCAGAGAGATCCTTGTCACTCCTCTGTGTCATATTCACCCTTTCATAGTACTGGCTCAAAGAGCAAGTTTTAGCAGCACATACCAATACACAATTCCATCATAGCTATATATACACACAACCTTTAAATTAAACTGTGTCAGACCAATCTGAACTCTGTTCTCCCATCCCCTCTTTTACCAACTGCTGCTTCTCCCCTCTGCTAAGTGCTCCAATTTTAAACTGCACTTTAGTATTCTGAGAAGCAAATACGAAGACCGAGTGGAAATTCAAGCTCCTAAGGGGCTAGGCCACACACTTCTACATTCAAGTGTTCTCTCTACCCCAGAGAGACCAAATCACATGAATGATACACATCAGCATTAAAGCTAATGAGAAAAAGAACCAAGATTCTCTCACTGTACTGTTGCCTTATTTTTTTCCCAAATTCACCTAATTTTTGGTTAAGAATGCTCAAGTCAAATGCATTTCAACATTACCTTTCCATGCTTGCTTCTTCCCCCTCCTCGAATCACAGCATTTTCTCACATTATGCGGTGAAACACGGACCACATCCCACAGTAAAGGACATGGGCTGTGCACAAGGCTTGGTATGCCAGCTACAGCCAGGCACAAAGTGGCCTAGCACGTGGCAGTGTCTGGGAGTCTTGTACTATTAGCTCAGATTGATGTAATTCTGTCATTTGAAACTCATCTCTTACAGAACTGGAAATGTCAATACACACCCAGAGAGAAGGTAAAGATACACCCATACTTTCCCTAGCTGCAAGCACATTTCAGGGACTAACGGAAGTTAAAAACCCAACTCTGTAATTGAGATGTTGGACAATACAGGTATTATCTTCTACTACCACATCTTAAAACACCAAGCATCAGACTGATGTTTCATTGAAGTTTCAGCAAAATGCACTGGCACTTCAGAGTAAAACATCATGTACTACTTTGAGATTATTACTCAGCTTTTCTAAAAGGCTTGGACTTCTTTTCAAATATTCACAGTTCAAGTCACCAGCCATGCTTTATTTCAAAGGTTACCCATCATCATGCTAACAATGAAAAGCTGATAATAAGGGAAAAGACTTTGTTTACCAGAGTGTACTCTCTTTCAAGTAAGGTTCCAAAGTCTCATTCTCACTAAGTAACACTAAAGATTTCAGTAACAATTGCAGAGCACAGGTGCCATGGAATTAAAAGAAAAGGGAGTTCATATACATCTTAAACATTCTCATGTTTAATTTTTTGCCATGATAATTTTGCATTTAGCTACTATAACAAGTTCTTCTCTACTGTTCTGCTTTCAAGACAAGTTTTCTTGTAGTAGAAAGACCGGATAATCAGTATCACAAGATTAAGTTCTGGGTTCAACATCCCTAGCTTTTGTCAAAAAAACTGTCAACCATCTTGCAGAGATAAAATATAGGTCAGAGGTTACAGGATTGGAGACAGAAGAAGCAAGGCTAAAAATCCAATTCTAACATTTCTTTTCAGATGAAGCATACAGTTTAAAGGTTGTACTGATACCTAAAGGGTGCTGTTCTCTAATGTTTTAGTCTAGGGCATACATCTAGAATTGTGTTTGATGTTCCAGGAAATATTGAATTATTAGCTATTTTGTTACCATTGCTTCTGCCAAAATTTTCAGATGTGCTTATGATGCATTTAGGGGTTACATGATAAAAAAAGAGGCATTTTCCTCCATCAAAGGGGATGATCAGCAAGTTATAGTGCCATGGTCTTTAGACACGTATTAGTACTTATTTCTGAGAAGTCAATACACCAACTCTGATTCTGCTGAGCTTTACTTGGTGCCATAGGCTATTCATACCTATCCCTGCTTCACTGAAAGAGGTCCTGCTGCAAGCAGCAAAGTTTTAGCACTATCCCCCAAATCTAATTCAACCCATCCATATGACCCATAAAGAAATACTCTATTCCCACCAGGAAGCCAACCAACACACAACAGCCTCGCTGCTTTACATGCCAGTTGGAAACTCCCCTCAAGACCTCAGTGCCTGGTGTGCTCCTCACCATCATCAGGTTCTCATGTTCCCTCGTAATACCTAGAAGCAGCACTTTCAAACAATGTGCCAAAAATTACGATAAGCACAGGCCTAACGAGGACAATTTACACACACCTGAAGATCCCTGGCAGGTTTCAAAATCAAAACATAGTTTTGAGAAGCCCTACAATAAATAGGAAATGAGTTCATGAGATTGCTTAATCACAACTTCCTTAATGTTAAAGAAAAAAAGGGGGAGAAGCTGGAGGAATGCAGACATTGTAGGCAATAACCTAAAAACAGTTATGAGGCCCAATACAAGCCTAGTCACTAAAGGATTAGCACAAAAGCATTTGTGTCAAGGACCAGATTGAAACTGATATCAGGAGAACCTAATCCAGAAGGTGACTGACACGTAATCTTGTCAACCAGCTGATGAAGGGGAAAAGTACATTTTGAACCCCTGCAGTGCTACTACAGAGCACAGAACTTCCTCATGACTCTGCATTACATTATGAAATATGGAAAACTTCATAAATCATTGTTCAGATCCTCGTCCTATAGAGAAGTGACTTCCATAAACCACCTCTGTACAAAGCAGATGCTAGGAAACAATACATGGACACAAAGAGAGCCATATTACCAATAAAAATGCCTCTGAGTTTACTCTGAGAGCTGACTGTGCTGAAATGAGTCTACCTAAGCTTCCCCTCACCTGAGATTGAGCCTGTACAGTTAAATTCAACTCCACAAATTCAACTGTATTTTCAGAAAATCATTTTTATGAGGGTGCTTATCACACTGAGAGCCAGCTTCTGCAGTTGTTCTCATGAAATTAATTTTATCACACTGAGTAAGCAACAGTGGTGCACAGAATTCCCTAGACCCCTTCCAGTACGAGACAGAAAATCGCCAAAACCAACCTGACTGGGTGGAAGCACGTTTGGTTTAAATGGCAACAGAGTAGCAACTAATATCAGACTTAGGCTGCCACCTAGACAGTAACAGTGTCTCCATCGTGTATCTTGAAAAACCAGCACAGCAGAAGCCAAGACTGCATTTTCAGGAATTCACTCTTCTAATTAACTCATCAATTCTACTCCCCACTAAGAATATCCAGACAGTAAAAATTTCATTTAGGTTGCACTTCTAGATAGCCAAATTTTTACTTTTAGAATGGTCTAGGGTTTGTATCTCAAGATATCTGCTACCCTTTTGAATTCTAGAAGACGTAAAACCCAGAGGTGAACTGCCTCATCTCACCTCAAGAGCAATTTAAAGCACATTTGTCTATCACTTGCTAAATCATAATCCAATACAGAATAAGCTACTGAATATTCATGTCTGAAAAGAGACACACCACCACCGTTGCTGGTGAAGGAAGGCAATTCAGTACGACATTGGAAGACGTAAATCTGAAAGTGAACTAGAACAAAGTTCTGAACAGGACTCAATTACTTCAAAAATGTGTAAATGAAACACCGTTTCCAGGGCACTTTCAGCAGAACGCTGAACTGCATTATCCAGTGCCTAACAAAGGTACTAGCGAGCTAGAGACAGAAGCCTCAGACATCAAATTACCTCCCTAAGCCTCCAAAAATTTGCTAGTAGTCGAATCTTAATATTTAACTAGTTGCTAGCATAGCATTACCATTTTCCAAGAATTCTGTTTACTTTAGCACTGGTATGAATGCCAAATCTCCTCATGCTTCAAAAACACCACCAAGACTTGATACTCAACTGTTGAGTTCACAGCTATGGAATATTACCCACCCAAATTTCATTTTTATTCAATACCTTTCCTTCATTCAAAATACTCAACTATACAAAATTTTAGCAGCCAACACATGCCTTATACATGCAAAAGCTCCGAAGGGGACACCTTCAGCTGGAACGCCAGGTACATGACACATTATGATACGCCAAACACGCTTTAAGAACCCCCACCCAATTTTAACCGAGTAGTATTGAAAAAGTGACTGTTACCATGCAGAGCTATGGCTTCACGGAAGGGTTGCAAATCAGTCTCTACAGATGAGCTAGTTTCTGTTGAAGTAGCTCGGTTAGGGGATACTACAGTCAGTCTTGGGGGAGCTCTAGAATTTCTTGGAGGAGGGACTTTTCCACAAAGGAAGCTGATCAAGTCTTCTCTTCGAATAGTTCTTCTGCGTTTTTTAACCCAGGCTAAAACATCCTTATTCCGACGCTGATAGCCAATCTGAATTCCTAAATCAAAGCTTCGCTGGTGGGCATCCACACTCTCTGCAAGAAGACAGAAAAAAGTTCTCTTAGCGTTACACAGCAATGTATAGCATGGCACAGCACTGATGAGGCTTCCTGCCAGCCACGGGAAAGAAGAAGTATCTACATCTTCTACAGGTTACACCACAAGGCAGCACCAAGGTGGCTGCAGCAGCAAAGAGGAGTTCCATTAAACCTACCAAGAGTATTAGCAAAAATGTTCCATCCTCTTTACAAGTCAGATAGTCAACAGCAACTCCAGCACCACTTAAATAGCATTTACTATACTTCAGGTCAACACTACAGCACTGTTTATTTACATTAAAAACACACAGAGCTTGTCAGTCTGAGGAAGATGCTTAAATCAATGGGCAACAGACTTAGACACACAAAGGGCATCAACACAGCCAGGAAGTCCCAACATAAGAAAGGAGTAACTGCTTTTCTTAATTCTGACAGGTAAGGAATTGCCAGAAAACTCAGGATTTCTTTCACGTTCTTCTATTTTCAGCTGAATTTCAATTGCAGAGGCAATTCATAGGCCATAGCTTTAAATCTAGTTAGAACGCAAGTGTCCCCAATATCTTTCAATTAGCCAACATACCATTTACAAAGGGAGGCTAAGAAAGTTTCCTTCTCCATTTAGTATCCCATTGCAATTTTGATATACAAAAGCTTTAACCAAACTATTAATAAATCCTACTACAAAATGCAATTTCACTCTGTTGATGTAACTAGTCACCTGTGCACATCAGTTATAACTGTGCCTCCAAAAGACTTAAATGCCATGTATTAAGTTGCTTTCAAACTTCGGGAAGCGTATTTCTGGCTACCAGTTTGAGTGAGTTTCAAACCACAGTAACAGGTGGGACAAATCCTGTTCACTACACAATTATGCTCATGTTTGTCACAGGTTTGCTATCACAGCTTTGACAACAGCTATTTCAGGTTCATGTAAAGTACTGTCATGTTGCTCTTGCTCCTTAAAAGACATGAACATATCCACTCCAATTTTGTTTACTTGCATTCCATAGAATTTTTTCAATGTGGCAAAGCTGATTTAAACAGCATTTTATATTCTTGTTTTATTAACGAAGTCCAAGGCAAAAGCCATTTGCCCACAACATGAAGGTATTTCTTTAAGAACAGCTATCCCAAGATATTGGTTTACAAACAGACGTACACATCTAATGTAGCTTTGTCACACTCCAGAACCCAAAAAGAACCACTATTTAATGCTATTCTTGGACTTACATTCTAAGGCACCACTGCACAGTCCAGAAAAGACAGCACTGAAATCTACGCTGCCGAAGAGCAGCACTTCAAACCTAACACAACGGACCAAAACCACCTCAAACTGAGCTGAGTTCAATCTTGGAGTTTTTGGACACATACACAAAGTACACGTCACATGTTACTTTTATCCACTCTGAGAGTATTTTGCCTGTGCTACTTTGTAATCTAAAGGCTACATTTACAAATGCTAATTCCCCTGAAAGCAATGGCAACATGACAGATTATTCCTCCTGCCATTTTACACTCCACAGCAGCCCAGACTCCAATGCACTGGCAGTAAAAGCTGCCCAAACACTCTGGAGCCAACTTGGAAACTGAAAATATTCCTGCAATCACTTCCTGAAATACCAGGAGTGTCCTTCTGAGGCTTGGAGGCCGACTTTACTGAACACCCTGCTTATTTTGTGTATGAGAATGCTTTACAAAGTGCTAACTGTGAACTAGGTATGAGGTCAAACACCGAATGCTGATGCAGCCCAGAGAAGTTTCAAGCATCATTACCCTGGGTAGATTAGATTTTTATGGTAAAAGCCACAACTGTTTTGTTTACAAAGTTAAGCTGGCAAAACCTAAGGTGTCAAGCTGCATATATTCTGAAATGACTAAGTCAAAATTAACATTAGCAAATATTCAGGGATTTTTTTAATAAAAACAAGGGAAGTTTTAGGCTCAGAAGTCTTATTCTAACATATACCTAGAACTTTTCACAGTGGCCTTAAGGTCTAAATACTACATAACAAGCTATGCCTTCACTTTTTTAGTGCAATCTGCAAGATAATGAAGTGCCTTGAATGCAGCCTCTATCACCAGCACCAGAAATTCAGGACGTAAGACCATCAGTGTGGTGTGATATTAAACTTTTATCTATATTCAGAGGAAATGCTGACATTCAAGACATCATGGCCTTCTCATTATGCACCATTCCTCACGTTGCTCTTGTTAAAAAGATGATGCCTCAAAAATCCAAGCATTTATCAGATCAGAAACCAGCTGACGAGGCAAGAGGCAGTTTGTGGTGTTCACTTCACCCCACCAAGTACTCCTCCAGTGTTCTGACAGTCCTCCAAAACAAACAGTACTGAGAATGTGAAAAACAGGAGTTTTTTTTAAGAGCCATGTTCATCACTAGGGAAAGCAAGTTCCAGTAAGAGACTAACCTGTCAGATATGACAGTGTTCAGCTGGTTCTACCATGTTCTCACCAAATTTCTACTGACTTGCAAGTTAACTGAAAATTGAAAGATGGCATTCCTGAGTAACTCAGGTACTCTAGCACTTTAAGATCTGTTTGAAGAAAACATTTGTTTCAGGTGCTGGTTTTTGAAGCATTACATTATGCCCAACTAAAGTCAGCTTCTAACTTAAATTCTAGTTTCCCTGATCACGTGCTCTTCAGTTCATCACATCATCACCAACAAAAATGAGGGCTCATTTCGCCTAGAGCACAAGTAATCAATCATTTTAACCAGAAATAAACAGCCTAAGTCTTCATACTAAAGATGCTGTAAGGGAGAGCCATGTCATTTGTAAAGACAGACTGTAATTATTCCAGGCAGTGTATTAACACTACCTGCTGCTACTCTAGCACCATTCTCAAATGACTGTGTCCCCAGCCACGTTCTAGTGACCCACTCCCTCAGGCCAGCACCTTCCTGCTCCGAGGTGCTGTCCCTTTACATGACCTGACACACACACAGAACATTCAAATGCACTTTCTGCAGGAGGCAAGACTCCAGCAGTGAGGGTTGTGCACCTACATTCACTTCTTGCTCTGTCCACATCTGTCAGAAACCTGATCACCCACCACAAACACGTCAAGTTCAGCTGCTTAAAGCGAATCCAAAATGACAAAACTGGAGGCAAATGAAGGAGCGTAGAGGTATAACTACAGATAATGCTGTACAGACCACAAAAAAAAAAACACAAGAGAAAAAAATCAAACTATAAAGCCAGAAAAACAAACATCTGGAACTTTAAAGTGCTTCCCTTCCTTGGAATGGAAAGCAGTAACAATGAGAATCTCAATGTGCCAATTTCAGCCTTCACTGATAATGTATCATTTTAGCACAACCTTTTAAACAAAGTAAAAACCACTGAATTATCCTTCTGCAGACAAGAATTCCTGTGACAAACCAAAGAACTGCAGAGTTCAGAAACACTCAGTAAACCAGCACTAAAGCACAGCCACATGCAGAGAACACGCCTATCAGAGTTCTGGCTAACACTGCCTTCTTACAGCCACGCTGGACACAGCCATAATGACATTCTAGTGCCTAAAATAAACTGGGAGGCTTACTTAAGAAGCCTCACTGCCACAAGAAGATAAAACTTTCTGTCACATAACATCTATGCAGAATTTTAGGAACACTAAACCCAAGTTTGCTTCACCACAAAAGCAAAGGCATTATACTGACACCCCAAAATCTAATGCACCATGAAAGACACACAATGCAAGGAATTTCAGTACTGTTTAATAAGCCATTGTACGCTTCCCTTGAATTCACAAGAAACAGACACTTGTTAAAGACACCCTTTTTCAAGGGTCTCAAAGTAAAACAGCTTTTAAGTTTATGAGTCACTGACATGAGGCAACAGAAAAGATTCAGCTACCGTCAGCTAAAGTGGCCCAGGGAAAACCTGCAAGATTCAGGAAGCAGTCTCGGGTTAGATTTTATCAGGGTGAATAAGAGACATTAACAGGCCCTACTTATGAGTAAGCCGGGGCAGGAGGCAGAGTGGGGCCCGGCTCGGCGGGGAGGGCTGCCGGGGCAGCGGGGGGGCAGCCCCTTACCTTTGTAGAGGTTGGTGACCGCAGTGGCGGCGTTCTGGAAGGGGACCCAGAGGGAGAGCCCCGGCTGCTGGCACACCCGGTCTGCAGGGAGGGAAGGACACACGCTGTTTATTTTGGAGTCACCCGCTCCGAACGGCCATGTTAGGTTTCGCCATTTTGTTCCACCTTCCGGAGGCAGCTCCGGATCGGGGCCGAAGCGGGGCGGACGGGCAGCGGCCGGCCGGGGCAGCGGGCGCGGTGCCCCCAGCGCGGCGGGGAGAGCCCGGCCGCCCCC
>VZTF01004396.1:1159192-1203693 GCA_013397755.1 Cnemophilus loriae
TACCGCTGCGGGCACGTCCCCACCCCGGCGGCTCCGCGGCTACTCGGCGCCCCCACCCCCCACTGCCTGGGCCCCGACTCCACCGCGCTCGGGCTCCGCCGGCCTCTCAGCCGCAGCCGCCCCAGCTGTGCCCTCCCCAGGCCTCTGGCCGTACTCACCCTTGTAGAGCTGCGCTACGGCGGTAGCCGAATTCTGAAAAAGGTGCCAGAGCTTCTGCTGCTTGTGCTCGGGCTGCGCGGCCGCCTCGTCCTGCAGCTCCGGTGCCAGCGCCTCCTCCTGCTCGGCCTCGGCCAGGCACTGCCGCTCCCACTTGCTGAACCAGTGCTCGGGCCCGTGCTCCTGGATCTCTGCCTCGCCCTCCTCCTTCTTGTCCTCCATCCTCCGCCCGGCTCCGCGTCCCACCGCCGCGTACACCCGGTCCCGAAGCCGGCTGCGCTCGTTCCGTGCGCCGGGCCGGCCCTACCTTACCCCCATGCCGGGCCCGCCCGTCGCTCCGCCGGCCCCAAACACTCCGAGCGCCGGCACCGCCCCGAGCGCACTGAGAGCCCGGCCGAGGCGCCTGGGAACGCGCAGCCGGCCCGCCCCGCCCGCAGCGCCCGATTGGCCGCCGCCACCCCGGCGCTGCCGGTCCGTGCGGGATTCCCAGCGCTCATTGGTTCGCTCACGTGTCCATCAGGCGGGACACCCCGGGGGGCGGGGCTAACGCGGGTTTGGTTACGCCGTCACAGCCCCGTGCCGGGGGCGTCGGCGCGGTGCGCGTGCGCAGTNCCCCGGGGGAAGATGGCGGCCGCGCAGGGCCCGAGGGCCGAGCCGTGTGACACGGCCGGGCCCGGGTCCAGCGCCCGGCAGAGACGGCTGAGGGGGTTACACTGAGAGTTCAGACCCACAGCATCACTCTTCTGCCTGTTTAACGCAGTGTTTACCATTTCTTGATTCGCCGCTGTACCAGGCACAGTCCCAACAAGCAGACTGAAGTCGCAGCTTCTTTGCTCACGTTTAGAAACCCTCGTTTACCTCGCGATCTCTTCACTGTGCTGGTGTGAAAATGCACTTCCCAGCTGCTCCAGCCACGCTTCAGTCAACGCAAATGTCCCCCTGCTGTGGAGCGAGGGCCGGGCACGCCTGCATCCACACCTGGGTTTGCATCCGCTGTCCCCAGGCTGCGAAGCCAGCGCTGCCCGCGGTCAGCTCGGGTCCACATCGGCTGCCACATCATTAAAGTGATTATAGACACGCACTGGCAGTCTGGTGCGCCCATCCCATGGCAGAAACACTCACCGGCTCTATGGGCTGTTTCCTCCTCTGACAGACTGTTTTATCTACTCCATACTTGTTCCCTTTTTGAACTTGGATGTTCATACAACTTCCTGAAACATTCAGGAATTCAAGCGCAAATCATATATAGTGGGGAAAGAGGTGGCATGGAGGTATAATTAGATCTGTTGGGTTGGGTTTTTTTTATCTCTGAGGACAACTGAAAACTAAAGCTGCAGCAACCATATTTCCTAAACCACTGAGACTAATTACTAAGGACCTTGTGGGTTATGCCATGGCACTCCATGTGAGCGCAAGGGATAAGAGCACCCATAACTTTGTGCATGTCTCCTTAAACTGAAATTGTGGCATTGGCTTTTAACATAAGTATCTCGTATATATAACACTAATGCACAAACAGAGAGGCATGGATATTCCCTTCCTTTCTAGGTAAGGCTAGGAAAAGCAAAGAACAGAAGAGGAAATCTCCTCTATTGAATAGGATTTCTTATAAAGTACCTACAACTTGGAAATATTTATTTCTTATACTCTTAAATTGTTTAAATATTGTAAAGCATCACATGGGAATGTGTGATGGGATTGTGTTCTAGTATTTTCTAATAAAGCAAGTACTTAAATTCATCTCCCTCATCAGAAACATAGCAGAATTTCCTGTCAGCTTTCATGTGTTTTGCAGATGCTCTCTGAGATCTGATGTTAGGGCAGGGAGCTTGATGGAAGAGGAGAAGACATGGCTATCCTGGACTTTGTGTACCGCACATCTGTTTTTCTGACTATTTCTAAAGAGTTGCATAATGTTGGCAACTGTGAAATAAACAGTTCATTCCTGCAATACAATGTAGTGTCAGTCATGATTTATCAGACTGAAATTTGGCTATGGCTGATGTCCATTCGGTGCAAATCAAACAGGGAGCAGTAATGCATCTCTCAGCAATCCTGGGTAAAATCTTAGCACCCAAATTTCCTGCTTTAATTTAGACAAACCTGGCTACATCCCGTTCTCAGGAGTAGCTATGGCTGAAACTGCTGGGATTCTGGGGGCTGTTTTCCTTTCTACACACGTTACACCAGGTGGGGTGGATCACGTTGGAGTTGTTGTATGAATTGTTTTTATAGTTCTATGAAGTGGCCATTGGTGATTTCTGGGGTAGTAATGGAGAGAGGCTCAGCTGGGAACACAGGGATACTGAATTTTGAAATGAGAAAAATGCCTTTTTTTTGGTAGAATAAAGAACTTTAACTCTGTCTACAGACTTCTTTATGCCACCTGAAGATAAAAAGGGTGTTAGGGCCTTGGGAAAGGAGCCAAACACTTTCTGGGACTAGAAGAATAATGTACCAAAAGAGTCCTGCAGGTAGAGAAGGAGAATTAAATGGAGAATGAAGACAATATTGGTTGACTTTTTGAGGTTATTTGTGGAGGAGGCAGCAAAGGAGAGAAGAAAAACGAACAAAAGCACCGTGCATAAAACCCCTTAACACACCCCAACACTCTTCTCCCCGACACCTCCTAAGCAGCTCTGAGCAACACTGATTCACTAAAGAATCTTTCCTCCCTAGAAATAAAGAACAAATTTTGTGCTTTTGACCTGCCGTCGGTGGCCTGGCACAAACACGAGTGTGCTGGTTTTGGTTGCTGGTAAGGGATTTTCTGGCCAGAGTCAAATGCACGAAGACTGTGAGGGCATTGATGTGCACATGGTACACGTGGAATCTGAGTAATCTTGGTGTTTTGCCTCTTAATTTCCCCCATGGGAATGCTGTAGTGATGAGAGCAGTGTGGCATCCCAACTGAAGTATCGAGGGAGATAATTACTGGAGCATGATAAGAATATGCTAATTGTAGAAGGCTCTGAAGACTTGTTTTATTCCCTTATGCAGACTGTTACTGGGAGTTGAATTTAGTGATAAATAAGAGAGAACTTTTTTTTTTTAATATGAAAATATGGAATGGGGGAGGAGAAAGGTTTATTGATAATACAATCTATCCAAAGCAAACACTAACATTTTAAATTATCTGAATGTGTAGATGGCTGCATATAGACATGGGAATGTTTTCACAGTGCTGCCAAACTTGGATACTTGTATAAGAGAACTTCCATGATATTTTAAGAGGAGGAACAGAAGAGAGCAGGTATTCGTTTCACCAAAAGGAAAAAACAGGTCTGAGTGACAATATTTTCATTTCTCTTCACCGTTTTGTCCTTTGGGATCAGACTCTCAGTATGCTGTCCTCCAAAAAAGCAGGTCAGCAGGGAAGAAGATTACTCAGCTGCAAATTGTAATGTTTCTCAGACAAAATTTTTCATCCCGATTAAGTCTGACATAGTGTGGCTGAGCAAGCAAGCAGCAGGTATTTATGAGAAGTCTGGCTCACAGAGAACAGCCATGCACTGACTGTTGTATGTCACATAATCAAGACAGTTTAACCTGCTCCTGACGTGCTCAGATGAGTTTTTATGTCTGCTGGCTGTTACTGCTGTTCCCCACTGAAAAACGTGATGATAGAGCACCCTTAGTGCAAACACTTGATCAGTCTGAAACAGAAACCAATTGACAAAGGTTGAGACTTCCTTATGGTTGCAAGAGCCTCGTATTCTCCTGGTTTTGAGCCATGGGAAGTAGAAAAGTAAGGAAATAGGATTAAAGGATTTCTTTTCCAATATGTGCTCCTAGGTAATGGTTTGCTCTGAAAAACCAAAACTAGGTAAGCACTGCAAAAAGGTTAGTTGAATACTGTTTTGAATTTTAAAATGTTGATAACCTTAAATAAAAGATGCATATTGCAACAGCATCTGCATCCTTCCTGCAATTTCCCGGGAGTACTTTAGTAACAGCACTTCTAAGACCATGATCAAAATGCTGTCACATAAAAGCAACTTGAAACTGCATGACTAAAGCTTGGTCAATTTGGTTTTGCCTAAAATAGTGATCCAGAGACTTTGCCCCAAAAGCCATGCTCAGTTTGAGAAGGAAAGCAGTTTGACTCTGCGAGAACAAGATTCTCCAAACCCCGTGTCAGGGCTCTGATATCAAAATCATTAAACAATCCAGACAAGGAGCAAGACTCTCCTTTTGCAGGAAAGACCACATGACTCCTATGAGATACAGATAATTTATGTGTGAGTTCAAACTCTACCAAAAAGAGTAGGAGACACAGTTTTCAGTTTTACTGGGTAGTACCTCACTAGATATTTGTTTCCACTGAAATTAATGGTATTTCTTGCATAACAGGATAAAACACGTGGTCAGTGTGCAGTTGTCCTCCTGCTCAGTACTTCAGAGCAGCTTAATCTTTCTTCATGCCTTAAGAACTGCTCTGAAAGGAGAACTTTACTTGTCTATAAACATTTCTAAACAGTTTGTTTATTTTTTCTAAAAGTTCAAATCTCTAGTGTATCATCAAAAATAAAAACAGTTTCTACTTAGCACACCGATCAAGATTTGCCAACAAGATCCTGTTGCTGAGGGCTGCATACAAATGAAAGAGATAGTCTTTGCTGTGATGGACCAGCAATTAAAACACATTTTCATGCTATGCAATGAATGAGCAGATGACTTCTAATAACACCACCCTATTAGTCTGGGCACAAGCTGGCAGTCCTCGGTGTAGTCAGCACTAAGGTCTCCAGGCTGAATTCAGTTTGGGAGCTTGTGCTGTGGTTATGGTTAGTAGAACTGCTGGCCCAGTATAGAAATTTTTACCCAAAACTGAATCCCAAAGTCATGTCCAAGGCTGTAGGAGAAACAATATCCCATAATCTCCAACTGCTACAGGTCACATTCTAACTGTAAAGCCATCTTAATCACTTACTGCCAATACGTGACTGTATAAAAAAAAGAAAGTGTTGGGATAAAAGCAATGTGGGGCTCATCTAAGTGGTGTTTCCTTTGCTTGCAGAGTAGATTTTTTGCTCCAGTACCTACATGAGACAGGAAACCAAGGGGTTTTAAAAAACCTTAATGAAAGTAGAATTTCTCCATGTGAACTTGTGGTGGGATGTTGGGATATTTGGCACTATGCAAATTACTGCAGCTGGCAGGTGCTTCAGCACTTACTGTCATGTGTTATTTGAAGGAGGAGCAGGATGCCAAAGGTCTCCAGGAGGTTGCCTGCGTGCTTCCAAAGGCAGTTCTGAGTCACGGCAACATTTAGTTGTTCCCTTTTTATAGAGCATCACAGACTATGAAAGAAAACGTAGTTTGCTGTATCGCTCTTTGCAGAGTGTTTTGGAATTGCAGGTTGCAGGAGTGTTTCTAAAGCTAACCCTGTGCTGAGGTGGGGTTGTTTGTTTGTTTGTTTGTTTGTTTGTTTGTTTGTTTGTTTGTTTGTTTGTTTCTAGGCAGGAAGTCTCCATCCACTGGCTTTCTCTCTGAGCTGTCAGCAAACCTCCACAATGTCACATAACCCACCACTTCTGAAACCAAGAAATGGGGTCATAGGCAGAGCACGAGTTTATTACTTGCTTTGGTGGGTGCAGTCATGCAAACACTCATTTTGTACTGCTGGAGTTGGCTTCGGAGAGCAGCATCTTTTCACATCTGATATTGTTGCAAATGAGAACAAATGCCCTCCCTTTATCTGGTACCCGTATCAGTGCTAGAGCTGGGCCTGCCTCAGCCTGGCTGACTAACTCGCACTGGCCTAGGCACACACCAACAGGAGTGCTGGAGGCTCTGATTCAGTTGTGCCCCTGGAGCTCTGTAGGGAATGATTTTAGCAGGATTAGATGGCTGAGTAAGCCATGACAGCCAGCTCCCTGATCCAGCCTTTGAGGCTCAGCAGAACTCCCAGTGAAGCGACTGAACATTTTGCCTGATTAAGGACAAATGAATCTGAACTTTTTCTTGGAAAGAGCAAGTGGATATATTGTGCATAGGCGTAAGCAGTAATATGAACAGAGGTTGGACATCGGATTTTGGGTACCAACTTCAATGTCCTTTCAGTTCTTCACCAAATCATTTATTTCAAAAAGTGCATCTCTCCCCACACTCTTCTAATCAGTTGAGTAGGAAAAAACCAAACCATCTACTCCCATGTTGTAATGTATGTAATGACTGACTGCTCAAGTTTAAAGAGTTTCAAGTGCTAAATATAATATTTGCAGTCCTGCAACTCAGCTATTGGAAGATTCAAGAGCAGTTGGAATACCAGTAATCTCTTGGGACCCTGGCCAGGGAAGACTTCATTTAGTTTGTGTGGGAGTAGGATGCACAACACTTCCCGAAATGGGTCCTCCAGCTTCTCTGCTCGATTCTCCACCTATATAAAGGAGATGATACACTTCTATTCTATCAAAAGTGTGGAATAGCACCTGCACTTCAGGGATCCCCATAGTGTCGGTTCTTTAAAATCTTCTTAACAATTTGTCCTGAGCAAGCAGAACATGAGCTGGGGAAGGTAGTGGAGTCATTCAGTCTCAGTGGATGATATATGTGGTTTCTCTTCTGCAGTGACTGGTTTTCTAGCTCAGGGAAAAGGAGGTTGATGTCCTACTGACTCCAGAAGTGCTTAATGAAATATCTTGTCTCCCCAGGCAGACTGCATAAGAGCAAATTTTTGCCGTGAAGTGTTAACAAAATGTTTCAAATGAAACAGGATGAAAATACTAAAGAAAACAAAGTTTAACAGATGAGTTTGGGATTGTAGAGGTAATGTGACATTATCACCTCTGGCGGCCTGGGTGGTGTTTGCCAGAAAACTCAACCAGGACAGCAAGGGTGGCAGGGCTGTGTTGAGCTTTCTCAGAGCAGCCTAAAATCACTTCCCCCAGGGCTTGGGCCGTGATCTGAGCCCCTTTCTTCATGGTGGGGTAGTGGTATAGTGGCAGAGCACAATTTTGTGAACAGCACAACCAGAACTTCAGCTCAGATCATTAAACCTCTCCAATGTTCTCCATAAAGAGTGAGTGCTGGGCCCCAAAAGGTTGCTGTGTATTGAAGAAATTGAAAGTACTCTTTCCCAGGTTTGATCCCATTTTTCAATAGCTCTCTGCAGCATAAGAGAGCTGCTGCTAATGTTCCCAGTCGCTGCTGTTGGATGGAGTGCAGGAGACTTTAAGTGGCACTGGAGCTGGGGCTCGGGCTTCGAGTGCTACTTCAAGTCCCGGATGTATCCTGCTCTGAGGAGCAGGGACAGGCAGAGAAGGGTGTTGCAGAGTGCAAGCCTTCTGTGATGGGGCAGTTTTCTGGGTTGCCATGGTGAGAGCAACCACCATGCTGTGCTCTGTTGCAACAGCCTCAGAAATACAATGGCCGGAGTCTATTCCAGAGCAGATTTATGAGGATGCTGAAGCGCTTACTCCAAAGGATATTTTTCTCCCCCCATTGCTATAGTCAGTTGTTGTCAACAAATGTTCTGTAAACCCTTCCTGTATTTTACTCTTGGGAACAGCCAGAAACAAACCCTAAAATCCAATAAACATGGAAATTAGATATGCCTTCTTTAAAAACTTTTTTTCCTGTATTTTCTTTGTCTTTTACTCCAGATCTGAAGTTCTGGTTCTGGCCTTGCAGATCAAAGCATTCTGTGTCGTCTCTGCCTACTTTTGCTGCTCCAGCTCACCTCATTTCATTGTGGGCAGTGTCAGCCAAATGGGGACAAAGTACTCACCAAAAGATCCTCAGCCGGAATTTTCCCTCCATTTATGTCAGCATTCCCAATTTTCCATCACGTGCCAAAACAGATCAGATTGAAGGTATTTTTGCCATCTTACTGTGTTTGTAAAAGTACTGATTTTCAGTCAAATTGGTTCCCCAAGCTGGTCATTGCTCTCATTATGCAACATGGAGGTGCTGAGACACGTTACAGTGACAGAGCAGACATGAATCAATATAAAGTCATCAAGCAACAGCAGCTAAATACTGTGTTCTAAGTCATTCTTCTCTTCTGCAGGTGAAATATTAGCTGCCAAATTCCTTCACCTTTAGGTTATCTTTTGGGAGGAAAGAAGAAGGAATAAAATAAGGGAAGGAGAGTTTTTTAAACACTGGCCTTCCCTGAGGTAAAAATGTCTGCTGAAATGGTAAGGAAAAATCATAAATAACCCCAGTACAACTTGTAGAACAAATAAGGCATTCTAAAACTGACCTGAAATTTGTTTTAAATTCCCTGTGCCCCCACTGGCACACACTGGCTTTGGCAGGCTGTGTCAGCTGGAGCTCTGCCAGCCCAGGAGTGATCCATCCATCCATCCATCCATCCATCCATCCATCCATCCATCCATCCATCCATCCATCCAGGTTGTTGTTTATCTGGAATAAAGTCCCTTCCTGCCAACCAGCAGGTCCTGTCTGCAGGTGGGTGCTGGATGCCGGGTGCACAAGAGCCTGTGGGATCTGCTCAGGCTGGGATTTCCTGGGCTGTATCATCGTTTGGAACATTGGGTTGGTTTCCTTTGCTGTCTCAGCTCTGCCAGAGGTTTGAAGAGGCTGAACTTGCCCACTTGGAGCAGAGCAATTTTGGTACCTTTGTGTTTACAGAGAGTACAGTGAGTTCTTCTACCTGGCTGCAAGGTACCTGTGGTGTGTTTTCAGGGGCAGCAGTTGGGTCTTGTTGGATGTTTTATAAAGTGTTTTTAGGTATGGGGTTTTCCTATACCCTAAACCCGACAGTTGTCACGGAGCACAGCAATGAAATAAGCTATTTGACACATTTCCTTTCTTCCCAGGAATTCTTATTATTCTTCCTCTGGAGTCGTGCTTTCCTGCTGCCACCTCTTTTGTTGTTTTGTTATTTTTTTTCACAACTGAATTGATCTAGTCCTCATGTTTTCTACATAATGTTTTCTCCATTTTGGGAAGTGTGACCATCATATATCATCATATATCGCTTTCAAAAGCTACATTTGTATTTATTTCTGTCAATTTAAGGTTGGTGTGCTGGGTCCTTCCCTCTGAATCAGTGGAAACAGGTTGTAAATATACATATGGGATAAGAAATGTCTAAATTTTCTTGTCTGGAGCAGGCTTAGTGTCCTGGCTCATGTTGTGCCACAGCTGGCAGTTCAAGGGATGTTGGGGATGAGGATGGAGGAGAAGGTGTGTGTCAGTGCACAGATGTTCAAATATTTGGGGGAAAAAGATAATTATTCTGTTGTAAAAAGCAATATGTTTCTCTGAATAGTCTAGAAGCATCACACTGAGTTAGAGCTGAGAAGAGATGTTCTGCTGGTTTTCATTTGGGGGGCTTAGTACTGCACATATGTTTTTTACAACTGTTTTATCTGAATTCATGAAAGATTATCCCTCTGCTTTATATTAGTGTCTAATATATTTAATATTCATAGATCCATAGTTCAGCATGTGTAATCAAATAATTACAGATGCCATTAGCTGAGTTATCACACTAATCTGGGTGTATTTCTATGGATAATAATTTAATGAAATTATCACTTAATTTCTGGAGCCCTCTTCTCTGCACAGAAATGAAAACGAAATGAAAGTGCTGCTCTTTTTCCTTCATTAAGAAGCTCCAGCCTTGATTAACAGGATCTGAACATCCAAACATTTAAAACTCGGTTTCCTGAATTTATACTCCCGGTGGCATTCACAGGAGGACACCAGATTAAAAAATAGATCAGAAACTCCCTGTTTACACAAAGGCTGTGTGGGAGGGAGAAGGGAGCAGTGGTGCCCCCTCCTCCTGTGCTGCACTCCTGGAGCAGGGAGCACACCGAGCCTTTGCCTGGCAGGAGGAGCTACAAGGGGGAAGATCTCTGTCCATGAACGGCTGCTCTCCACCCCTAAAGCCTGTCTGTGGAAGATGTTGCTCGTCAGAAAGGCCAGGAAGACAGGGTATAAAAGTTGGGAAAGGACAGCAGAGGGGGAGAAGGGAATGGATGGCAGAGAGGCTGTTCCCTGCAGAGCCTCGGGCGCGGACAGAAGGCTCAGCCCTGGCTGCGATGGGGCCGCCCCTCACCTCTGCTCTGTGCGGGGCTGTGTCCTTGCTTTACACGGTGCAAGTTACACAGTTGGCAGTAAATGGCTCCTTACTGTCACTGACAGCAGGGGTTGTTTCTGCACTGCTTTTGAACCAGCTTTGGACTCATATTCTCTTTCTCAGATAGACTTGGGAACGATGGTATGAGCTCAGTGCAAGGCCGGCAGCTGCAGAGCAGTTGGATCTCCAGGCATTCCCTCCAGATGTTCTCTCTCACCTAACCTGATCCCCCCATTGCCTCAGTGTCCGCATCCCTCACCCCTACACACCATTCAAAGGCAGTGTTGGAATTCCATGGCATCTGCAGGGGACAGAAGCTGGGAGAGGGAACCTGGCACAAGTGGATCAGGAGCATCCGCTCCTGGATATGCCAGTCCGTGGGGCTGCCATCCACTGCGGAGGCGCTGCAGCCCTTCGGACAGGGAATGCTGCACCTGGGAAAACCTCACCTGAGCATTCAAGGGAGATGGAAACAGACAGGGATCTCATCGGGAATACAAGAGAAACAAAAAAAAGGGATTAAAGGAATTAATGGATTCATTAACAACATCACAGTGGTGTGGACGCCTCTGACTTAGGAATTTCCCGAGTTCCCGCTACAAAGCCTGCAGGAATAGGGCCAAGCAGGCTGGCAACCATCTTCAGCAGTGAGGCAAGTACAGAGCAGCTCTTCCCTGGTGCACACACCCACAGGAGTGGTTTATGGACTTCCTGAGTCCAAGACTCCATCCATTTCCAATAATAATAATGCTGATCTGCCCCTCTATAAATAAAAACAAAGCTATTGGGAAGTTATATAGTATGGGATCATTTTCAGCAAACCAAACTCTAAGTAGCTTTTTTCCTTCTGTTTGACCTGGGAGTGAGTGCAATTTGATGATGCAGAAGGATGCTGTGGCACAGAGGTGTGAGTGTGGGGCCCCTGCCCTTCACCACCCTTGATACTCCCCTGGTCTAAAACTTTGTGGCTGAAATCCTCTGCTCTGTCATATGCAGAAAACCAGGCAGGTTTTCATAATAGTGTTTCAGGTAAGCAGGGAAAATAAATTGGAATTCTAGATCAAGCTTTTTGTTGCAGCACTACCTTATTTCTGGGTTTAAATCCCTCCTCATTTTCAGACCTATCCTTGGATGTGGTTCTTCATTTTCTATGCTGGGTATTGCTGTGTGCTATTAAGGGAATGTTATGTTCCACTTGAGAGGTGGTAAAGTGAAAATCACATAAATACTCAGGAAGAGCTCTTTGAGATGCTTCAGGACTTAGAGCTATGAATTTGCAAGTTCTACTAGCATGATCTCTTTTTATGGCATATGTTTGTATCAAAATATGGTATTTTTACACTCAGATTTGACACGTGGATTCCTCCCAACAGGAATAGAAAGATGGCATCAGTCATCTTTATTTAAAATCCAAATGGAGGATGTTGCATATAAGAACTGGCATTGGGTAATGAGAGGGAAGTCACCAGTGACTCTTATTGATCCTCAAAGTGTGACCTTGAGCAAGTCCTTGAATCTTCTGTGCCTCAGCCTGTGATGCTCATGCATGATTAGCATGTGTACTTTATCAGCAAGGTTGTTGTGCAAGTTATTTAATGAGTGCTTGCAAAATGATTTGCGGCATTTGAATGGCAGAGGCTGTGTAATTGCTCAGCGCTGCTCTGATGTATAATTGCAGAGGCTGCAGGGAGCCTATGGCGAGCCACTGGCTGCCTCCCTGCTGAATAACCCACGGACAAATGAGCATTTTAGTGCTGGAAGGAAAATCCAGTTACCCTGGAGCGTAAGTGTGGATCCTCCACGTTTCTGGGCAGTTCATGCTTCCTCGTGTGAAACTCGGGGGTAGAAGTTTGCTGCTGAGTGCTAAGCAGATTTTCCTAGTGCTGTCTTCTGACTTGAAAATATTATTTAAGCAGAGAAAAATCTGTCAAAGTCAGCAACAGTCTTAACAGCAGGGAGAAAATACCATACTTTGTGTGTCTCCATCAGGATGAAGAGCTTGCCACTGGAGGTGTCTTTGTCCCAGAGAAGGAGTGCAGTCCTTGCATGTATTTTGTCGGGCCTCTCTCTGTAGCCCTGTACTCCTCATATGTCCAGCTGGAAGGTCAGCCCGTGGATGACTCTTAGCTGCCACATAACACTAAACCCTGCCAAACAAACATGTCCAGCTGTGAGGAAGCTGGGCACTGATCTCACACAAGAGCCAGGATCCTGCCGCGCTTGCCTCTCCCTCTGCCACCTCTGCCTTCAGGGCTGATGCCCTCCCTGATGTCCTGCCCCTGAGGACACCAGACACAGCTCTAGCCAGGGCTTTGACCTTCTGTCTGTGTAAATAGAACAGCTTTTTTCCGATGTTTGCACTAGAATTCCCGAACTGCAGCAGTGCAGAGAGGGGCTGGTTCAGCTGTCACTTTTGCTGCTGTTTTTTCTCCTGAGCAGGTGCCTTTACAGGGAATTCTTCTGGTTTAAACTTCCCACATGTGTCAGGAGGCTTTGACATGCACCTAAAGGCTCAAAATATTTACTATTAAAGAACATCTGTAGGACCTGCTCCAAACACCAGCCTCTGCTGATGAGGTGAATTCCTACTGGTTTGGCCTTTTGCCCCATACCATACCATACCATACCATACCATACCATACCATACCATACCATACCATACCATACCATACCATACCACACCACACCACACCACACCACACCACACCACACCAGTTTTATTAAAGCTTCCTCCTCACCTTTTGAGTCGTGCTGTTCCTTTGCAGAGCCAGGGCTGTGTGCCTCACCCCATGTGTGCAAACCCCTCAACTCAGGGTTTAAAAACACTTCTCAAAAATTAGCATGTGGTTCATTTTGCTCCATGTAAGGGTATATGCCCGTTAATTTTGGATGTGAGTATAAAGTCCATGGATTCAATGTAATCTGCTTCATTCTTCATTAGGGATTTCACTGGGATAGAAGGAATAAAGTTGCTGCCTACCCCTGGACACAAGCTGACTTTGGAGGGGATTTGCTAGCATTTAAGCTTTAAGGTAGCACAAAGACAAGAAGTTTGGATTGCTATAGCTGTCTTACCTGGATTTAGTTTCAGTCCATTTCCTTAAGGAAAATACTTGTGAGTATAATTTGAATAAGCAGCCTTTAATAATAAGCCCAGATGTGCTTATGATTGTAGGTGATCTGTTTCTATAGTGGATGTTGAATTACTCTTTGTGATTTGGGGAAAAAAAAATCTCCTGAAAGAGATTTTTAAACAAATAAGCCCATTTCTTAGGCAGATGCCAGTTGAGGTGGTAATCTAGAAATAATTATTCTTTCTACCATCGCAATTTAAAACAGCCATGGCATGACATTGTGAGCTGTGCTTTGGACAATGTTGTCAAAAACCATGCCCAAAATCTCTAAAGGCCAGAAGGCTCATTAACTGGAAAAACCATGGGCAAAATTCTTAGCATCTTCCAGAAGGAAAGAAATCTGTGAGAGCACTTCAGATTTCTTCATTCTGAATGCAGATCTAATTTTTTAGGCCGACTGAACAAAATGTCTATCTAGAGAGCTCCAGAAAGAGGAACAAAAGTAAACTATAAATATTCAGCTCTTGATTTCAGATTTTAATAAATTATGAGCTCCGGGAGAAGCATTTTTTCTTTCAAATAACAACTGGCTTGATTCATTTTATAATTTGGTTGTATAGTGCTTGTCACCTTCTATCTGGATACAATCCATCAGTCTCTGGCAACGCTTTAAGAACACACATCCCGAAGGAAATTGGGTCCAGGGGTCTAATGAGGAACCCCTCCCCGTGGAAGCCGCAGTGTGTTTCTCTGTACCCGTGTCTATAGCTATAAATAAAGTCTCCTGCACGGGAAGCTCTGATGTGAGACACGATGCTCAAAGGTTTCTTGACCCATATAACAAGCAGGGAGCGCTCCGGTGCCAGCCCCGGGCTGGGTGACGGCGGAGGCTCCCCGGGCTGTGTCCCTGCAGCCCAGCCACGGGCAGGGCGCTGCTGCCAGCCCGGACACCGCTCTGTGCCGCAGGTGGCACACCTGGCACACCTGGGGCTGGCACACCGGGCGTGGTGACCGTGTGTGTGGCAGCCCGGCCGGTACCGCTGGCTTGGGTTGGCAGTCTGCGTGCGGAGACACTTCCAGCTCTCAGGGAGGTGAAGCCAAAGCAGGCATGGGCCGGTGTGAATCGTGAAGTTGCACCTTGTTGGTGTTCTCCAGGTCACAGCCGTGACAGGAGAGTGTGGCACCCCCTGGGTCCCCCTGTCGCCGGGCGGCCGAGCAGCCGCGATGCTGCTGGCTCCCCGCAGCACTCCGGGGGGACCGGCAATAAATTATTATTCCGCCACTTTAGAAATTGCCTCAGTGCTCAGAGGCGGATTTGTGGATGGGTAGAACCAGGCGCGAGCTGAGCTCTCCCGGAGCCCGGAGCACTCAGTGGGAAGGAGGGGAGGAAAGGCTGGGAATGCCAATTGTTGCACACGCAGCCCACGGAGAGAAGCCTGGGACAGTGAATGACAGGGGACTGGCTGCCCTCTGCTGTCCCTTGCCCGCCGNTGCCCTCTGCTCCCCCTCCCCCGCCGCTACTGTCCCCTGCTGCCCGCCGCTGTCCCCTGCTGTCCCCTGCCCGTCACTGCTGTCCCCGACTGTCCCTATTGTCCCCTGCAGCCCGCTGCTGTCCCCTGCTGTCCCCTGCCCATCACTGCTGTCCCCTACTGTCCCTGCTGTCCCCTGCCCGCTGCTGCCAGTTCCGGTCTGTCGCTGCTGTCTCCTGCTGTCCCCTGCCCGTCGCTCCTGTCCCTCGCTATTGTCCTCGTCCGTCGCTGCTGTCCCTTGTCCGACGCTATTGTCCCCCGCTGTCCCCTGCCCGCCGCTGCCCGCGGCCAGCCCCGTGTCCAGCCCCGTGTCCAGCGCCGTGTCCAGCCCCGTGTCCAGCCCCGTGTCCCAGCCCGGCTCACGGCCTCTTCCCAGGGCTTCCCCCGGTCCCAAGGAATGCTTGCAGGGATTGCGTGTCCCCGAAGCCAAGCGCTGCCCGTGAAATGAGTGCTTCTCCGGTGACTTCGAAATTATTTCGTGTAACTTCAGGCTAAGCAGCATTTCCTCCTTCTTTTAGCTTAGCGCCCACCTCCAGAGCAGGAGAAGGGTGGCCACGCTTCCCCGCAGGCTTCCAACTACTGACCTTCCAGGGCGGGTTAATTATTTTAAGATCGACCCAAAATATATTTAGAAATTCTAACAAATAACTTTTCCTCCAAAATAAACACTTCCCAGCGCTGCGGGGTTTACCACACCATCACCCTACACTTCAAAGCGAAAACATGAATAACTAACCATAAATGTGACGCGCTCACTACACTGAATTTCACAGGGAACATTTTCCTTTAATAGAAACCATCAGTTTAAATTCTCTCTGCTGCTTTAAGAGGGGTAATTCAATTTACCCTCAAAGGTTCTTAAACACTAACGCAACTCTAACTTCGGGAATCTGTTTAAGACTGTTTGTTTCCAGGAAAGAAAACCCTTTTGGAGTTAAAATAACGAGTTGTGTAAGGAGTGACTTAGAGAAATACTACAGAGAGAAATCCTGGAGTATCAGTCACGGCTCCAGGTTGCTTGTAGGGCCATCCAACCCCTCTTAGCTGCTAATGAGGGACGGTCAGCGGCTTTTGTATGGGGCACAGAACGGATGGGCTGCACGTTAGCACTCGATTGGCACCGTCAGTGCCTGTGTCGGGTGAGGCACAGGGAGAGGTCCCTCATGGGCAGCACCACCAGCAGTCTCTTGGTACCCGGGATTTGCAGTTGTGAACAGATCTTTAGCGCAGGTTCCGGCCCACACTTATTTTGCATCTTATTTCCCACTGCCGCATCCGCTTCTCTCGTTCCGATCGAAGCTGTGACACCTTTGGCTCCTCACGCTGAAAGATGTTGCCGGCAGAGCCGTTTCCATGGGATCGTGCCAAAAAAGTTTTTCCAAATACCCTTCTGTGGGTGTTGCGATGCCGCTGTAAGGAAGATTACGCTCCTACCACCATACTCACTCTGGACACGACAAAATAACCGGGCTGCTGTCCTTTCGGGGGCGACACGTTTTCCTCGGGAGGGCTCTGCCCAGCCCAGGAGCCCCTGGGCCGCCTGCACAGCCCTGGCTGGCTCCATATCCTTCCCCGGCTCGGCCTCTCCATCCTCCATCCCAGCCTCCCTGCAAGGGAAGCAACAGGTCTTTTTTCCTCTTGTCTCTGCCAGACACTGTGCTGTGTCTGTCCACCTCGTCCCTCAGATTCCTAGGCTTTAGGGAAGTTGCTCTTCGGGTTGATAGGGCTGATCCCGAGCTCAGGCCGTGATGAGGAGCACTTTTGTCGGGTACTGCTTCTAAAAGCACAAAGCTTCCCAAATCACCTTCCCCACCTCTGAAAGAGCAAGATGCAGGTTACGAAAAAAATAATCTAAAATCTTGGGCTGGAATTCTCACATGTTGACATAATTCCAGCATGTGAAGCTTAAAAAAAGAAAAAAAAAAAAGGCAATCAATTTCACAAAATATTGCAAAATGTCTCAAATGATTATTGAGAATGGGCAGCGCCGTAGGAACCTATGTACCTGAAAGGCCTTTTCTGTCCCCTGCCGGCCCACTTTAGGGACAAATAGCTGGTCGTTGTTAAGATCGGGAGATTAGGGCGAGCTGGGAGAGCCCAGGAATGTGGGCTGTTAAGCAGACATCTCCGATCCATCCTGGCTCGGGGGTTTGGGCCTGGAGCTGCCCTCCCCCCGGCGCCCTTCCCACACAAAAGTCACCTTTTCAGCCCCAGAGCTCCCCTCGGACTTGTAGCCTTTACTCACAGCTTTAGCTCTGCCTTGTTTTCAGCTTCCACCGAGATGGACCGTGGCTAACTCGCTCCTGAGATTGCAGCCCTGTGCCTGCGCTGTGCCTCGTCCTTCTGCTTGGACTGGCAGCATCCACTCACTTGATATAAAGGGACATTTTTTGGCTAAAATCCTCCTGCAGCAAAGGGGACTCGCATACAATACCTGGCAGGAGCTCCTTGCAGTCTGACTCTAATTGTCAGAAATTCTTGTTAAGGCAAGGCTGCAAAGTTTTAAGCACAATCTTCTGTCCTTCCCATTCCTGCTGAGTGCTCAGATGTGCTTAAACCCCTCTTGGTGACTCTTGAAGTATGAATGTGCTCAGATATAAAGTGTTTGTCATTGTGCACGCTAAATTTTTGTGTCAGTGCCATCGCCTGTGGGCAAAACAATGAAATTTCCTTTTCTCCAGAAGTGGGAGCAGAGATGCCCCTCTGCGAGCTCGTCTCTGTCTAACATTAAAGCGGGATCTGCAGATTTAAGATGCATTCAGCAGGTCTGAGGAGGTCTCCCTTCCTGCATCACTGCTCTCACCTTGGAAAAATCTCTGCAGAATTAAAGTTTTTCGGGTGGGGGGTCTGGGGAGGGGAGCCGTGGCAGCCACGGGGCCAGGGATAGGCTCTGCCCGGGGGCTGGCAGCTAAGCACCGGCACAGCTGTGGGGGGAAGCAGGGAGCTGCTCCTCTCCCGCATGGAGGGGAGCAGAAGAGCACTGGCCCCGGGAGCAGCTCGCTGGGGCAGGGTGGCTGTTACCCACGTTGATTGGGAGCAGGTTTAAGGTAACAGGGTTATTGTGATGTTTGATGAAAGCCAATTCCTCATGGACACAGCAGCCCAGAAAATCCCTTCAGACCATGTCAGCGAGGTCTGTGCATGGCAGGCCGTGGCAGAGCCGGGTCTGTCCCGGGAATGCTGCGCCGGTGGCTGCTGGACTCCCGAGCCGGCACCGGAAGAGACTGAGCACAGGGCGATTGGGTCACCTCACACGAGATCACTTTGCCTTTAGAGAAGCGTGAGAGGTCTCAATAGGCACTTTCTCACCAGAAACACTGTCCAGCGTGTTTGCCTTTAGGTGCTGCATAATCTCTGTATCTTTGGTGCTTCTGTCCCTGTGTAGTGTATCTAAAGCAACATTCCAAATTCAAATGGAGCACCTTATGGTCCTAATTGGGTTTGAGATGGTTTTTTTCATTGTGCAGCTTTACAGCTATGTCTTTCTAATGAAACAAGAAAACCAAACCAGATCCTGAATGACTAACGTCATCGTAAAGGCTTCTAGGGCAGATGCTCGCGGGATAACCAGTGGATGTGTTGCTTCCTGGGAAGAAATAATTTTCAGGGACCTTCATGCTGATATTTCACATAAAAACCTCTGTCTAACACCTATTAACGGGAACAGAATCTCAGCTGAGGCAGGGAGGAGGTCAGGGTGCAGGGGAGAGTGGAGGGAGGGGATGGATGAGCTGGCCCGGCCCGAGTCCGGCTCCTGGTCCTTGTCCAGCCTCCTGAGCACAGCCTGCCCCTCCAGGGACAGCGGGATTAGCCGGGAGCCCATGTAAACCGCAGCCTGTGTATTGAACGAAGGGAGAAGCTTGAAAAGGTGTGCACAATAACGCTGAGTGCTTTGGAAATCACGGCCATCAGCTCAAATTAGCATTAAATCGCTGCCCCGAGCAGCGCCCGGGGCTCAGAGTGGGGAGGGCAGGTACCTGCTCCCTGCTCCCTGCTCACAGAGCCCAGCTCCCAGCTCTCAGCTCCCAGAGCCCAGCACCCAGCTCCCAGCTCCCAGCTCCCAGCATCCAGCTCCCTGCTCCCAGCGCCCAGCATCCAGCTCCCTGCTCCCGGCTCCCTGCTCCCAGCTCCCAGCATCCAGCTCCCTGCTCCCAGAGCCCAGCATCCAGCTCCCTGCTCCCAGAGCCCAGCTCCCTCCTCCCAGAGCCCAGCATCCTGCTCCCAGCATCCAGCTCCCAGCATCCAGCTCCCAGCATCCAGCTCCCAGCTCCCAGCATCCAGCTCCCTGTGCCCAGCTCTGTGCCAGGCTCCTCCTGGAGCCTTCAGCAGCCACAGAGGTCCTGGCTCTGTGCTTGGAACACTCACACCTGCCCTCAGCTTCCCATCCAGCTACTGAACTTTCACGAAATAAGTAAATATTGGCCACTGGGAGCTGAGACATGAAGCATAAAGTTAAACGATTCGTAATGCACATTTATCTTTTGGTGTTTTTCAATAGTTACAGCCCCTAAAGGAGAGCAGTGATCTCAGAAATTTCCTAACCCTTGCAGTCAGTGCCGTGCTGAAGTGCTGGCTTGGCAAGGCGAGCAGAGTCTCACAGAGGAGAGTTACATCACCGCCCCTCTGTCATCCCGTCATCAGTCTTGAAATGCGGCTAAACCAAAGCCAACCTGAGCGCTGCACTCGCTCCTGCTCTCTCTCACGGACCCACACGGGGTCCTGTACTCTTAGTTTTCAGGTATTCCAGGAGCTTTATCAGTTGTGTGTAATTTATTGCAGAATCCTGCTGCCTGGATGGGCTTGGGGGCGGTGAGGGCATGGTGTGCAGGGCACGGAGTGCAGGGCACCCAGGCTCCCCAGGGAGCTGCCCAGAAAGGGGGAGCTGCTGGGGGGTCAGCAGCTGTGCCTGAGCCCTCAGGGAGGGGCTGTGAGCAGACAGATGTACGGACCAGGCTGGCCAGCCCTGCACTCAGGGGCTCACTGGGACCATCTTTCTGCAGCAGCCTGTGCACAACTGACTCATGGCCCTTCCAGAGATGCTGGATGAGGTGACCTGGAGGGGACTCTGTTGTGATCTCAAGAATTATCTGATGCCCGAGCACTGGCTTGGAGCAGCAGCACACAGACCATTCACTGCAAGCTTTTCCGAAGTCAGATCTCCAGAGTCGAGGCAGGACTGCTCTCTACAGGGGGGGAAACAACAAAAGAGATTAATCTTCTCCCAGGCAAGTAAGCGTTCAAATAATATTCATCACTTAGTGAAATGGCTGCCGTAAAAGCAGTACCCCCTGAACCTCATGAGAGTGGTTTTGCTTTAAGCACAGCCCGAACTGACAATTAGGAGACCTGCGGCTGATGTAACTGAGACCCCAAGGGGTAACAGAGACCACAGGGAACTCAAACACAAGGACAGGAATTCCAGGACTGGAATCCCCATGAAACCAAGACAATTCTATTAGATGCCACTACTTATTTTCCAGTGAATCCATGGCAGTCCTACCACATCATTTTTGGAAGTGGGAATCACTCAGGAGCCTCAGCAAAAGTGCATGAGATATTTTTCTGTTGGACAAGGAGATACCAGGAATCACCAGTGCTGCCTTGCTGATCCTTAGTGCCAAGATGGGTTGTGCTGATCTGCAGTGCTCAGCACCCGGGGCCAGTGGGGCTCTGCACTTCCCACTTCTCGTGTGAGTTACACAGGAAAAGCAGTGAGGGCAAGGATGGAGTGCATCCCTCTGCTTCATAGCAGAGCTCCATATGCTGGGACAGGTTGCAGGAAAACACTGAACTTTATATTATAGCTATAGTTGGAACAAGGTTTAGGAAACACGAGTAGCTCCACTTTAGAAAATTGGAAAAGTGCCTCCCTGGGAATAGGGCTGTGTTAGCAGGGCGTTTTGGCTGATTAAGTGAATGTGCATGCAGATTTTGCTGTTTCAACAAAGAAAAAAGAAAAGATTTTTCATCCCTTTTGGCTGTTAATTTTTCCAGAATTTGCCTGCCAGGGTAATTGTTTAAGATGGCGAGCGATTAAGATCTGTTTTGCAAACAGAAGTATAATGAGGTTTTAATATCTGGCATTTCCACAGCAATACCCTCAAATCTCCATAAGATAAAATACAGTCAGGAAGAACAACAGACATCTCCTGGGTTGTCACCAAGAAGTTTCTGGCTTCAGTGCTTTTGTGTGGTTTTCCAAAAAAAATGAAACAAGATGTAAGATTATAATTATCCATGATGGCAACACAATGCTCATAATGAGAAAACAATGCTCTTTGGACGTCCACCCAGGGCAGCACCCACCTCTTCCTCTCTCCATCCCTCTGAGTAGCTGAATTAAAAATAAAATATGAGCTGGAGGAGGAGGCACGGTGCCCATGGGCAGGAGGAGCAGCCCCGTGGCCCCGCTCGTGATGCGGAGCGTTCTGGGCCCACGCCAGCCCCATGCGGGAGGATATTGGATCATTTTTCGCCCTGACAACAGGAAGCCCGAGACAAGGCATTTCCCATTCTTCTTCCAGCATTACATGAATGGCCTTTCAAAAAAGGAATGTCCCACAAAGGAGTGGTTTTAACAATGCCCCTGCTCTCTCTGTGCTCGGCTGCGCGGCTGAGCGCGCTCCTCACAGGTCAGAGCAACCCTGCTCACCAGGGCTTCCTCGGGCCCTTCCTCCTGATGGCACTGACCATGAGACCACCTGCACCGTGAAAACAGCCCTTTATCTGGGGCTCTAACACTAATGCTCCTTACCTGGCACATTTCCAACAGGAAATTGGAGTTTAGATCCAGGTGCTGCCCAGACCAAGTGTTTAACTCTCACTTCAGTCACAGAGGAGGGAGAGGAGGGAGTATCCCAGCCATGCTGAGGTCTCACTTCTGAGGTCCCACCACCTCCTAGGCACGGCTGAAGAGATTTGTGCTGTCCTTGATGCCCAGGGAAAGCCTCTTCCAACTCTGACCCAGCTGTCTGACTCTTACTGGCTCCTTTCCCCTTTTGCAATCCCCCTTTCTCCCACTTTATCCTCTTCTGCAAACCCCTTTTCTTCCCAAATCTCTCTCCCTACCTCAATCCCTTCTTCCACTGTGTCTCTAGAATAGGGTCTCATGAGCAGTACCACAACTTACAGGACAGCTTAGACCTCTCCCAGTCATTGTGTCTACAGCTGGACCTACAAGATTTTAACTGCTGCTTTCACTACTGCCCATTCCCTCCTTCCTTGTAGGCATGGATCCTGGCTGCCTCCAGACACTATCCATTAATCAATGCTCAGCTAAGTCATAAATAATCCCTTTAAACTCTTTTTTGCAAGTCTTCCAGCCTTTGAACTGCTTTGTAAACTTTGCTCCAGTGCATCTTGGAGAGAACCTTTAAATGATTCAGATATTGCCTGAATTTTTCATGGGTCCTCTGCAGAGAGGTGACATTCATCTGAGCAATCAGCTTTTGTTTGCACCACGTGGGAAATGGCACAAGGAAAAGTTAAACGTTCTCCTCAGGGTCATGCAAGAGCCTAGACAGAGATGTAGTTCCTTGACCCTAGTCCCAAACCACGTGGCAAGTAGATATCTATCTCTTTAGGAGGATTGCCATGCTGATCTCATCACAGGCATCTCACCCGCCTGCTTTTTTATCTCTAATTATGTACTGACACAATTATCCTTCATTACAGAGAGTGCACTGCTGTGCACACACAGACAGGGAAACAAGCTAAGCACTGCAGCTGGCCCGTGCCTTATTCTGTCTAGAGCAAGATTTACCCACCAGCATCATTTTTTAACTGTTGAGTGTAATAGAAACCAGTGAGGGGGGTGGGTTTTCTTTTTCTGGATGGAACTGCTCTGGTGTCGTAGTTTACAGTTCATCCACAAAGATACAAATTGTTTTCATTTCTTCTCGCTTTTAGCATTTTCTGCAATATTAAGTTTATCATTAGCCATGATAAAACTGCTATCACTAAAGCTTTCTGCTTGGTTCAGGGCACTTTCGCTTGTCATCTACCTGTATTTATTTCTCCTTTGCAAGGATATAAATAGACAAAATGTATGACCTGAGGCAATCTGGGTATGGCAACCACTTCTGAAGTCACCAGATGGAAATCAATCAGATTTTAACTGCATAAGAGTGAAGAAAGGTCCCTGGCGTGATGACTGCCATCCACTGGGTCATCCATGAGTGAGATTTCGGAGAGGAGAGGGGGCTGCGAGTGAGGCTGAGGTGGAGCCTCACACCTCCCACTCTCGGTGCTGTTCAGACACTCCAGCCCCGTTTCCCCCAGTGGGGTGTGGGTGGTGGGGATGGCACCAGTCCCGGGCTGACCTTACTGCCCTGGGCCCCTGCACAGTGGCTGCCTGTGCCAGCCTGTGCTGCCAGACTGCACACAGTCAGGGACACTCCCTGTCAGTGACGACAGCTCCCACCTGCCCACACGTGCCCCCCTGGCATCTGCAGGAGGGCACCAAGGGCTCTGGTGCGTGGGTGCCCAGAGTCTCTTGGGTGGCTTCTTGTGCCTCTGGTTACAAACAGCTCCAGTCCAAAGCCAGTGGCCTTTCACTGGCACATGGCACCTTCAAACAACCAAGGCATTTGGTGACAGGAGTTTATTTGTCCGAACCGGTCATAGGTCAGTGCTTAAATAACTCTGTTGGTATCTTGGCTCCTATTTTGTTTCATCTTCACTTTTGGAGCCAACCTGAGAAAGAAAGAGACAGTTCCTGGTGTAGTGTAAATCTCTGCTTTAACAGCTGAGGATGTGAACCTTCGTGTCTCATACCAGAAGGGAACTTCTCTGCTGTCAAGGCCTGGCTTTCCCATTTAATTCAGTCCTCTGTCCTGCTGCCAAGGGAAAGGGTTTCAGATTCCTCTGAATTTTCTTGGATGAATGGCTAGACCATGCTGGTTTGCAAACTTACTAAAAAAAGGAGGCAGGGCTGTGTTTTCATTTGCTTGTATTGTTTTAAGCAAGTTGATATGTTCCACAAATAAAAATGTTCTTTGTTTTATGCATAACAGTAAAAGAAGTTGGGAAGATGAGGCTCCAGAAAATCCATCAGGAATTCCCTAGCCTGGTTTTTAATCTATGTCACCTCACCAGGAGTGAGGTGCTTTGTGACTGATTCATATTTTGATAGTGCTGTATTTTATGTGCCATTTATCAGCTTTTGGCACCATCAGAAAAGTACTAGTGAAACATTTTTGTGGAGGACAGAACGGGAGGAGGACTGAATGGGAAGTGGACAGGAAGATGATTCTCCCCTGACTCGGTGAAAGAAATGAAAAACATCTCCCATAAAAAAGAGAATCTGCGAGTTCACAGGAATGTAATGCAGTCTGCCTGTGGCTCTGCCATGCTCAGAAACTCTAAAAACTCTCCTTTTTTTTGCTTTTAGAATCAAGAGAAGCTGTATAATATTTACACCCTTCTTGAACAGAGCAGAGGAGTGAGTCATCACACTTATCTCACCACAGTCCCTGACAGCATCATCTGAGGCACTGGGCAGCATCACTGATCCCAGGCAGGGTGGGAGAGGCAGCACAGGGGCAGCCTCTGAAGGAGCAGACCCACATCTGGCTGCTGGGCAGCAGAGATACACCAGAAATCCTGCTATAGCAGAGCCTGGATCTCTCTGTGCACTTTCTTAATTTGGGGCATGCTATTAAAGATTTGAGGACTCTTCAAGCAGTTTTTGTTTTTAAAGGAAGTTTTGGGCAGAGCCCAAACAGCTTCAGCTTGGTGAGTCAATGTTTCTCTGAAGCTTTTCACCCCATTTGCAACTTGATTGGTAGCAAACTGTACTTGAAGGACTATTTTCATATGATCCTTGATGTTATTCCACCAGATCAGTGTAACATTAGTCACCACGAAGAGCAGAACCAGCTGAAAACAGCACAGAAGCTGTGTGTTTCTCTCCTTCAGAGGAACTCAGACACAGCTCAGCATCCAGCTCTGTCAATGCACCTTAAATTGATCTTTTGTCCCTAATCCTGCCTTCTCTGGAGATAACGTCCAGTGAAATCGCTCTAACTTTATTTGTGTAGGTCTAATGCTGATCAAGGATCAGGATACTTTCACATACAGAACATTATGAGATAAAGACCAATCTTAGAACCAGAGAGGGTGCAGAGCATGCCATGTCCTTTCATAATGAGCTGTGACAGGGAAATAAAGTTACTTGTCTAATATGTCTGAGTCTGGAAGGACTGAGGAGAGGTTCCAAATAGGTCCCTGTGTTACTTTGCTCAATGAAAATTGCATTATTTTATCATGTTTTCGTACTAAGAGATTGGTTTATATCTTTTTGCATACCAATAGCAACATTTCTAGTTCAACATTCACGACCTTTTATCTCCCCTACCACTGCACTCCACAGATCCATTTCCCCACTGAGAGGCTTCCACCACTGAGCTGTGTGATCACTGTCAGCCACCTCGGTATTTGAGTGCTCTATACAGCTGCCTGTAACACAAACTGAGCTGCTCAGGACAGCCCTGCAACACACATTTGGAGAGTGATTTGACTAAAACAAGGGAGAAGAGATGGGCTCTGGTCTCTGTGCTATAGAGCCTTCCCACAACCTCCTGCCAGCCCTTCCACCCTCCTCCACTGCTGAGCTTTGCCTCTCACTTTTTCCCTGGAGTGCTGTAGATCCCTACAGTCTCTTAATAAAGCAGGACAGCACATTTTGTTCTTCCCCCTGCAAGATGTCTCACAGTTTGGGATTTAGGAGCTGAGGCAAGAGGTAAGCAGGTTGGTTTTGGATGGTCTCACAGTTTGCCACTGTGCCAGAGCAAATGGAAGGTTAAACCAAAATGAAAAGCAAACAGCACTAAGCAAACTGGAGATGATGATGGGAAGGGGAGATGAACACTTTGGGGGCTGCCAGATATTTTTTGAGCCACTGTCAACCTACAAGCTTTGCTTTCCATTGATTTATCACCTTATTGCTCTCAGTATCAGGATGACAAAGATTCTCTCAGGCATCTGATAACGAGGGGGACTCTTCCATGGTCTCACATGCACTGCATATCTCACATTGGTGGCTCTGCAGGCTGTGACAGCATCCTCCTGCAAATCTCCAGAGAGAAATGACAACTGAATGTCACACAGAAACTTTGGTGACATCTCTGTGCATTGCTGAGAAGTTTGTGACTTTTGGCATGTTAGGGGCTTGCCACTGCAATACTCTGGGCTTTACGCCGGGCTTTAATTCTGGATCTATGACAGGTTCCTTGTGCCTGGCCAGTACATCTCAAAGTCTGCCTTTCTATCCCCCACCTGGCTGTCACTTGGACTGCAGTGCAGAATAGAAGCCTTTCTCTTAAGGAACAAGGTAACAACGCACTGGAGACTCTGGTTCTCAGGTTCAGGGTGTACCTGGCATCTACGTTTGCTCTGTGTACCAGTTTCTGAGTGTGTCCCTCTCATAGGAAGGGTCATATGTTAAGAAATAGGCCTCCTCTAATTAGCCAAATTCAAGCTGTAGAATTGAGTGGCTTTTCCACAAAGCGTCATTTACATTTACCCAGGAGCAGAACCCCGGGTACCTGGAAGCTGTCAAGAAGGTTCTCACCTTCACTCTAGGAAGAGATCAAGTAGACAGTTAATATAAAATTTCCTTTTATCCTTTTATATTTGCTTATTGCTTCTCCCTTTTCAGCCCATTAGGAAATAAGGTCAGCATCACCTCAGAGAGTATCTGTCATGCTGCTTTGCTGTCCCCTACTTCTTTTTGTTCACCAAAACTAGTCCCGATCTTGTCTGAGCTTTGCCTCAGCCCTCACATCTGGAGAGTTCACGTAGTGAGGAGCCAGGAAGACTGCATAAAGAAAAGGCACATTCACAAAACAGGAAAGGTTATTCCCCTTAAAATTCTTCCTGTTATTTTATTTTCAGCGAAGATTTGAAAATTCTCCTACAGAAAGACCATGGCTACGAGGCAGTGAAGTATTTTCCCACGTCTCTTCCCAAGCTCTTGTAGAACGTCGAGTCCTTCTGCTGTAAGGGCTCCATCTTCCCTGATGAAATCAGTGGTCTTTCCAGATAAGTTATCAGTTCGATGCTCCCAAATTCTCACTGCTCCCTAGGTCCTGCGAGCTTGGTAATAATGTCCAGTGAAAAGTCCTCTAACCTGCCGAGCTGCTCTCTGGTGGGAACTTATCAGTCCTGCTGCCTCTCTGGTATCGAGTCCAGGCTTGTCAGTAAGTGACTCTTCTTTCAGGAGTCCTACATGCTGCAAGCAGATTTAGTTTCATGATTGTTTCCTAGGAAAGCCGGATGACTCTTAGTCCTGGGAAGAAGTAGGTCGTATTAGCGAGGCTAACAGGATTAAGCACAGTTCAGTAGGACACTCAGACGGCCACGGATTTCTGCCCTGCTGACAAGCACCGTGCAGCACATCAGAAAGTGCCAAATGTCCCTGACAAAGGGAAAACTTCAATTCTCCTTCCTTTGGTACACACCTACTTCTACCTTGGATAAAGAAAAAAAACGGGCAATCTCATGATGGGGTCCTGGGATCCCTCAGCCAGAGGATGTAAAACGACTCCCGTTTTACCCCTGACTTCTCTCTTTATGCATTACTCCTCGAAACACCCACCAGCAGCGTGGGAGCTGTGAGCGTGTGGGGGATGCGGGGCTGGGCACAGCCCACAGCCCTGACTGCCAGTCTCCATCAGCTCCCAGAACAGCGGCGATTCCATCCTCGCCACTGCCTCTAGAGGGTAGAGCAATCATGAGTCTCCACAGGGGCAGGCAGGCTGAACAGTGCCATTTCAGGCTCCTAAAAGCTTTAAAATTTCCTTAGCAACCCTGCACAAAAACTGCCAGTCAGTGCAGCCAGCCGGCAGACCTGAGACTGGTGATGCAGCAGTTTCACAGGGCGCTGCCAGATCCATCCCGCTCCAAACATATTCATAGCAGTCTCATGGACGTCCCAGGACTGCTTTGGCAGCAATTGTGCGGGATAAATAAAGCTCCCATTGTTGCAGATGACTCTGCTTTCAATTGCACGGGAATCCAGGCCAGCGGGGACTTCTGCCTGATAAAGGCTCGCCCGTTTCGCACATTTGTGCCCCTGCTCTGGTAACGCAGGGCTCAGCTGCAGCACTACACTGCACCTTCCCGAGTTTATTTTGGGGCAGCTGTTTCCTAGTCATTTGCAGCACTTTTCTGAGCAGCTAAGCCTCCACTATAATGTTTAATTCTTGTGTCCCCAGCCTCACTGCACTGCCATTTGAACAGGCAGGAGCTGATATATTCTCGGCCATAGGTAGGTCTGGCTCTGCACATAAAAACAGACAGAGTCTTTGCCTCAGAAATCTTTTTGGGGAAGAGGGGTTTATATCATGGGATATAAGTCTATAATCAAGGGCTTGTGTGTTTTCTGAATTATTGAGTGGAGGGAATAGTGTTCTTTCTATGATATGCCTTGACAGAAAGTCTTTTAGTAGTCGAGTATGAGCTGTGAATGTTCACTTATAGCAACCCTGATCATGACCTTTAAATATATGCCTGAAAACTCCTTGGATTTCACAGGCTGTAAATATTCCTTCACAGAATAAATTAAAAGGGTCTGATGCAGATATTTGCATTGTACCTTAACTTTACAATTTATTTGCCCCTCCAGCGATCTACTGAACAATTACTGCTCCTGACTCATGTACAGCCTGTACAGCACAGAGATGCAGCCTCCTCAGAGAGAAATACCAGTCCATCTTCATTTGCTTAACTACCTTCCTCCTAAAACACTTCAGAAACTGCATGCAACTTCCCTGGAACAGAAATTTCTCACTAGTAGGCACCTGAATAATTAGAAGTCTTATTGAAAATTTTATTCCAGCAATCTGCTCTGCCTATACAGCATGTGTGTTTGAAGCTAATCAGAGCTCAGAAGGCAGTTTATATAAATCAGCCTGGGGATGGTAATATGATAGCAACCGTGCTTGTTTATAACACAGCCTTCTACATGGTGCAAAGTCTGAGTTTGATTGTTTATAGCAGCAATGAAAAGCCATGCCTCTGCCTTGCCCTTTGATTGCTCGCCTCATCTGAACCACTGAAAGCTGCAAAAAATTCCAACAGCACTTTTTTCTAGATGTTTAATCCACTATGCTGCAGCCTGTAGAATAGGGAAAAATAAAAAGTAGTAAAGTTAAGGTAGGCAGTTTTTCAGGAGTCCAGCCTCTCTCACAGGGGCCAGAATGAGTGTCAAAGCACGTGTCTCTCACAGGAGCACTGGGACAAAGCTCCCCACGGCCCTGCAGTGCTGGCCGGGTGCAGCAGCTCGTGGCTGTGCACAGCCAGCACACACAGCCCAGATGGGAACAGGGCAGACAAGGAGTGCAATGGGGACTGTGAGAGAGTCATTTGTTTTCCCACTTCTCTGGATGCCAGACGTCTCAATCTGCTTGCAATTTGGGCAGGGAGAGATCCCCAGGGGAGCAGGAGGGAAAGGAATGGAGGAGGCTGCTTCCTATGCTCTCAGCACGGCAACCCACTGAGAAACAAGGCAAGACAGAAAAGAATCTTGCTAAAATACACTCAGTTATGTCTAAGGACCCTACAAAAGGGAGAAATGTTGGTTATAAACAATGCCCTAGGAGCAACAGAAATGACGAGACTTGGTTTCTGCACATTGTCCCATGCAGATCAGATTCTCTGATGTCTGATAGCACAGCTGTGCTCTCCTTGCAGCTTTTGTAATTGGTAGGCATGGTGGGTTTCTCCCCTGCACAGCACACTATTGGAGTGACACACGGAGCACTCTGGATGTGTTCATTTGGGAGCTAACCTCCTTGCTGCTTTTGGGAAAAATGACAAATGTGTAGGGCTGACCCCTCACAGACATGGTGAGGACCAGCACAGAGGGCACTTCCTCACTGCTGGAAGGAGGGTGGCACACCTGACCTTGGTCCCAGGCAATAACAAGTAGCACCACGTGCCTAACATGGGGCTCACCTTTGCTTTTACAAGCCAAACAGGAAGCTTCCTCCTAACAGGTTTCCCATGGCCCTTCTCCAGCCACGCAGAGCACACGTGGCTGGCCGGGGAAGCAGAGCGCTCTTCCCAGCACTCCTGGTTCATCCCATACGGGGAGCCCCAGACCTCAGGTAACCCAATGAGTACCCCAGCAGCTGGCACTTACCCTTCTAAAGCTCTGAGTGAACAGATCACTCCTGAGTATGTAAATGAACACCTGATCGGCAGGACTGGCTCTGCAGGGAAGGTGTCTGCGTCCCCCATGAGCACAGCTGGGTGGGTGACACAGGCCTGGTTTATGGCTGTTGTAAAGGCTACCTGAAAAGCCACCTGAGGCTGGTGGCCGAACATGACCATGGTTTATGGCACATTGTTTTCCCCTTTACTGTGCTTCTCCAGGAATGTGGTGTCACCTGAGATTTGCAAGATGCACCCTGGGTGTAACAGCCCCAAAGCCTCCGGTGCACGGAATTCATGGATTGACTGTGCTGAACCGCTCGTGTAACAGCCCTTGAGGATGTCTCTTGCAAAGACTATAGCATGTTAGCTATGTGAGCTTTGCATTTATTTCGTTATCAGACTCTCCTTTAGCTCCTGGGAGGGGGACTGTGCCCACCCATGGCTGTCCGGCACTCTTCCCGCAGGATGAGCTGCTGTGTGATCCTCTGCTCTGCTGCTCCAGGCTGTGCTCTCTGTGAAAGACCAGGATACCCAGAGGACATGCTCTAGTAATTTTTTTTTGTTCTGTTTATCAGTTTTCAGCATCCATCTTTAACCTTAATTATATATTTATATTTGTGAGGACTGTAACAACTGCCTTTCCTTCTCTCAGTATCGTTGACAGTAATAGTAGATACACAGATGTATTTGCCTCCTTGGTGTGCAGCAATGTGTTTAAATCCATAAAGAAAAATTAGACTTAGAACTGCTATTTTGGTGTTGGCCTTTTTTATTAGAGCGAGATACAAATCACAGAACTCCTAATTTTCTTTACACTGCTGCCCAGTCCCCTCTGTTCATGAATTAGCTGGCATTTCTCCTAGTTCACCATCAGTGTGCTGAGATGATGATAAACCTTACAGCAAATTATTTTGGGAGTGGGAGTAGGTAGTCTGAATTTGTGAATTTTTAATTCCAGATATATCTCAGAACCATTTTGCCTTTCTGTGACAATATTCCTCTGGGACAAACTGAGATTGCCTACAGGTTACTGCTATCATTTTGTGCTTCTTTCACTTACTTAACCTATTTTTCTGCTGCCTGGATTCAACCATTAAGCTATCCAGTCCTTCAAGGAACGATTCAAACTTCCTAACAGGGAAGTTATTGATATTTGAAGACTTGTATTTCTTAGGAGCAGCTGTTCTACAGGGCCTCTGCAATACCTATATGTATTTATTTTTTTCCAGTGTAAGGGTTAAGGAAGTGTCCCAAGCAGCAGAGGCCACACTGGCTGCTGGCTGCAAGCCACCACACAAACACCTCCCATTTGTAACATCCCCATTCAAGTGTCTTTTGCACAGTAAAAACATTTAGCAACAAACACAGGCCACAAGGAGTTTATCTGAGTCACTGTCCAACACAATAAATGCCAAATGTGAGCATGTAGTGAACTGCTGGGGTTTTAAAACGTCACCAAAAGTGGTTTTTGAAAAAGAATCTCTGTGAGTGCTTAAGCAAAGCAAGGTGACAGGTCTGTATGGGAAGACGTGGTCTACACTCTTCCTGCTCTAACGGCCAGTCTTCCTCCTTTTCACTGACATGAGCCTGTTTCATGTAATTTCCATGGTAAGTTTTCTGTATGCAAACTCACAATTACTACAATATGTGCGTAATTGTTTGTTCTCTTAGTTAATCATGTGGCTAAATCATCTCTCCATAAATAAAGCAGGAAGAATCACACACCATCGATCTAGGAAAACAAATGAAAATAAGATTTTCTACATAAAGTTTTATAAAAAGACTTAATTCCCTCAGTCTCCAGAGGAAACAGAGCGTTCTGTCAGCCTTGCTGCTGCTGGGTCTGGCCGTTTCCTGCTCCCCTCTGATGCCAGCTGCTGTTCCCAAAGGGATCCTCCATCCTGGGCATTGTCAGACGGGCTCTGGCAGTATTTGCTCGGTGTTAGGAAACCTGAGATTTGTTATTTTGTTAATTGATCCACTTCACATTCTGTCTTTTGGAAATGGAAAGAAGTGGATTGAAAAATAACCGTGAAAGAACGAGGAAGCTCCTCTGGGCAGGACCAGTCAGAGAGCTGATGGAGCCAGAAGAACAGGAAGAACAATAGGCCTTTGTCCTTCTCACAGGTTATTGCTATTTTGTTTTCCTTGAAGTGCGATATCCCAAGAAATGACTCCCAAACCAGCCTTGGTTCCCTCCAGTTTCCTCATATGATGTTTTCTAGTGGGAATTTCCAAAGTGCTCTGAAGAATTAAGCTTTGAAAAGTTTTGGCTTCTGTGACAGTTATAAAATGTTTTTTTGTTTTTTTTTAAAACCAAAAAAGTGATTTTTGACTAAAATAACAGGGAAGGAAAAGTAATGAGCCTGAATTTTATGTAACAGAGAAAGAGGAGAAGATGACTGTGGGAGCATAGGCATTGCACAAAGAACATGTGTTTGCACAGGTCTTCCTGTGGAACTGCAGCTCCCTGGCAGTGCCCAGACCACCAGAGGCAGAGAACCGAGGGTGGGCACGCACTGCCCAGTGGCTGGAGGGGGGACACAACAAATGGACAGATCCCTCCTGGAGCTGCACCCTGGCACAGCCCCTGGGCACCTGCCTGGGCTCTCCTGCTCTCAGGAGCCCATCCACACCAGGACACCAGCCTACCCTTGGAAATTCCCTTCCCTTTAGGCCTGGGCTTCCACCCCTGCCTCACCCCACCTCCACACTAAGATGTAGCTCCCCCTGCTCAGCCACCAATTCCCAAAATCACAGCTGTTCCTGCAAGTGCTCCAGAGTCAGCTAGGGTCCTTCCAGCTGTGACTGCTCCACGTTTCCCTGCTGTCCTGCTGCTGTGTATATCTACTTCACTGTTCTGTCTCCTCCATTGGGGCAGAAGATTGAGGATGTCCCATGGATTTCCAGATAGCCAGTCCTCAAGCTTTTGCCTGGCAGGATTCAAAAATGGCTTATCAATATGTACAAGCTCTCCACAGCCAGCCAAATCAGACCAACAATCTACCCGGCCTCTAGTCCCTGCCATGTTGCCCAGAACCTCTCCATCACTGCCACTATCTGATGCTGAACCAGGCTCCAGCATGCTTGGGCCAGCAGATTAAATCAGCAGTCTGAGGTTACACCACCTTCAGCCTTGCTCCTCTCCGAGGCAGAGACATCTGATCCTCTGGGGAATCAGGTCCTAGATTGCCACTGTCAGCCCAGTATACTGAAGGAAAATAACTCCAGCCTGGATTGGCCTTAATACAGAACTGCAGCAGCCCCAGTGCTGATTCACAGAAAGTTGTCCTTGTTTTGAGGGCAGTGACACCTGGCAAGAGGATGGGAAAGGTGAGCAACAGTGGTGACATCTTTAAACATACTGACTTTGGCAATGTAATATTTCTGGGACTGTGTGACAGTGCTATAAATTATTGTTCAGACATGCAGGAAATGAGGACATTGGACTGGAAAAAGTATCCTACTCCCTTGAAACCAGCGCCAAACTGTTGGACTGAGAGATGATCGGTAGCAAGTTGGAAGAATCTTTAAAAATCGACCTATTTAAACATCAAGTTGCTCTCACATTTAGACAGCATTCCCTCTACTATAAGTAATTTTCAGCTCTTAAATTTTAGGATATAGAGAGGAAGAAATCAATTGCACTAGATTTGCAGGTCTGCAAATGGCCATGTGTGAAGTTATGTACAGGAATATCCCCTTTGGAAAGCTGTGTGAGCCCGAAGGCATCACAGCTCATACTCTTCCAGCTGTACCTGTGCTGAGGCACTTTCTGCCTTCCTCAGGTCCTGAGTGTCTGTGTAACCTGTTCTGCTGTCCATCCTATCTGCTAGTTCACCATAGCCTCCTACGGTTTTAAACCCCTTAAGGCACAGGCTTCCACCTTTTTCCTGGAAAGGTATGTCCATGATTTAGTACCTAGCACTAATAAGGCATTTTTCATTTACTCGGTCTAAAGTTTTTGAAAATATTCTTTCTCCTCTCTTACCTTTACTCAAATTCCCAGAACAAATAATAGCTCTTTTTTTATTTTGGCCCTGTGAAAATCTGAAATATTTCATAGAATAACCCATTTCTGCATTAATGTATGCAGGCTTTTCCTAGTTTTTGGTTTGCTCTCTAATTCTGGTTAAGCATTAGTGCTGGGAATGTCTAGTGAGATCTTACACTATACAAGCAACACCCAAACAGTATCGACTGTGGAATACCAGCTCCTGAAAAAAAGGTTACTGTTGGAGGAGAACATTTGGATCCTCATTTCAGTGAAGATTCTCAGTTCTATATCTTGAGTGCTCAGAATGAGATAAACACAAGCCTTTATAACCTGCAGAGGTTTGGGTCCATGCCGTGGTGGCTGGGTACAAGTGCCAAGCACAAACTGGTGGTCTCCACGACCGGATCAGCTGCTCCATGCAGCTCCCAGTTTGAGCAGGAGTCAGTGTTTTACCAGAGGGCAAAAAATAAAAGAGGATGAGAGTGGGAAGGAAGTCTGACAGAACATTACAGAAGTTACAAAATCAATATCTTATCAGACTCTCCCGTTGTTAAAGGACAGGAGTGAAGAGTCTCTTCAGGGAACTCAGCTCTAGTGAGTGGCTGCCCTCTCCAGAGGGCTATCTGGACTCTTACCCCTGGAGTATCAGGAGGTGACAAAAAAGAAGCTACAACTATGAGCAAAACCATGTCAAGATGGAATTATTGGGAGAAAGGAGTGGATACAGAAGCCAAGTCATATTTGAAACAAAAGGTGTGGTAACTCGGAGAGATTTCCATCATAGCATTGCATTCTCTGAAAGATGTATGCAAGGTTACAGCAAAAGCAGCTCAGAGTTATGGAATGTTATCCTGAAACAGATGAAGTTTCTACTGGCTTGAACAGTTTGATTTCTATAATATCAGAAACAATTTCCACAGCACAGGATGACTAAAATAAGATCTTTTGCTGTAGACCAAATCTAAAGTATGATGGTTTCGTAGAGGCATGGAGAAAGTCCACATAGCTCACCTGCAGTGGCCTTTACAACTTTACCTCTGGTTGCTAACAAAAATTTAGAACAGGGCTTCATTATAGGATCCAGGGTAAAAATGGCAAAGTATCTCAAGTCTCTTCAGGGACTCTCAGATGAGTTCTCTGCAGCACTCTACTATTTAAAATCTAAAAGACGATAAAGAAGTGACCGATGCATGAAACTCACTTCATGTCAGCAAAAAAGTCTTTAAGAAACCAGACAATGACTGGATCCAAGGAAGTCAGCAATAGCAGACCGTCACAAAGACCCTAGAACAGAGCTTTTTGTAGGAGATTTCAAAAATACCCATTGCCATATGAACTCACAACAAAGTCTTAAGAGTCTACCTTGGAGTAATTCAGTTCAGGTAAAAGTTGTTGGCATTTTTACATCAAGGAGCCAGATTGCTTGGATGTACTGCTTCCCACATGTATTGGGGAAGGTCAGTGCCTTAACTTTGTACTATGATGGGCTAAATTACCTAGGAATCATCAAATGAAAGCACCAGTTCTTCACTTGCAGCTGTAGGTCTTCCCAAGTTTGAAATACAGCTGATCATCACTCAAAAATCTTCTCCTCATTCTGATCGAAGGGCAGAGGCAAAAGATTTGCCTTTGATAGAAAGCTCCTGACAAGAACTTTAAATATTCCAGCCTCCTGGGGCTTGGGCTGTGCTGAAAGATAGCTTTTGCTCCTTCAGCTTCTGCTGTGGAGGACTCCTGAGACTGATTTCCTTGAAGCTACTCAGAAGCATAAAATCCTATTAATAAATAAGAATCCCTGTCCCTTGCTGTGATCGGAGCATTCCGATGACTGTGTGAGTTAATCCTTGGCAGAAACATCCAGTTTGCTGATGAGAGTTTATTTGGCCTATGGACCAAAATATGAAAAAGCTGTGCCCTGTAGAAGCACTGAATTAAGGCTTTTGTAGAAGATTCTGATTGTTAAGCTATTAAAGAAAAGCTTTTTGAAGTATCAATGCACCCTGAGCATTGAGGCAAGAAGTATAATGAGCACCACCAATCTGCCAAAATACTGGAGTAGCCTCCAGAGCAGCCAGGGAAATCAAGTGTCCAAGCAGGTTCCTACATGCATCATAACACCCCAGGCAACAGCCTTCACTGTTGGCAAAACTGTGGTGATTCAGTGAGGACTTCCTTGCCAGGCACAGTCAGGAAGAAATTATGAGGGTCATGAAAGACACATATACATATATACATGGAAAGAGAAAGGGAATCATAGGAATACTGCTGTTTGTTGAATGCAGTAACTGCAGGATCGAGCCAAAAAGTTATTGAAAAGCATCTTGTCCTAAAGATCCCAGACTAGGAAGTGACTTATACTGAAAAATCGTCAATTCCAGAGTTTTCTGTGCATAGCAAACCTGAAAAATAAAAGTGACAATTCTCTTTCCTTCCCATGCCCTTCTACTACTGACCACACCACGCATCAGAAGTGTTTCAAATACAATATATCCAAAACTGCCCCAAATATCTTCCTACGACCCCCCGCACAAGTTTTCTCAATAGAATCAAATGGGTTTTTATTGTTAAAACTCAAGCTCAACCAAAATGTAGCCTGAGTGAAAGGCCACTTCACTCCCGCTCCAGTGGCCATGGGAGGGGTTGCCCAGAGAGCAGGGTGTGCTGAAACAGTGCAGCCTGCTCTAAGCTGTGATGCCAGCGCCAGCAGAATGTCTCCTGTTCAGATAACAAACCAGCTTGTATTAAATACAATTAATATTCATTGCTAAACATTGAGGACAAATAAAGGTAGTCAGATGCCACACTGGGCTTTGACTTCACCACTGTGGAAATGTTAATTCATGCTCTCATCTTGCTTCCCACACTATTGTCAGTTCTCCTTCTTTGTTCTTAGAAGTCCACTTCCCAAACTCCTCTGAATGTAAACTGCCACTGATAATAGGAAGAAGTGCAATTATGTGATTCCACCAGCAAATAACTCCAGTTTCAGTTCCATTTCAGAATCCTAGTTAAATTAATCCTTCATATTTTCAAGTCTTCAAATGCAATTGCCCAAGGAGCCTTCCAGATGTTTATCTCTGTGCTCCAAGCCCTGCTCTCTCTATTACTCTAATTGGCATCTTCCTCCTCTCTGCAACATGCTGCAAAATCCAGGCATTGCTGGGGTGAGAAACTCCTCCTCCTCCTCCAAAATCACATCAGGAGCAATTTTATAGCAATCAATACTCGGTTTCTGCTCAAATGTCTGTAGCACATACCTCTGAAAATTACCTTAAAGAGGAGGCAAAAAAATCTCATTTGTTTCTCAAGGTCTTTATGACAAAAGACTAAAAATACCTTTTTTAATTCTGTCCTGGGGTTTTGGGTATCTTGCACTTTGACCTCTCCAGCTTTGCTGGCTGGCAGATAGCATAAGAAAAACAGGAGGATGACAATGGCAATAAGGCTGATATCTGAATAGTCAGAGGGCAGGGGGTTCTAATCAAACTACTTCTTCCTCCTACTGAACTCTAATTCCTAATAATAGCTAGGAGAGAACTCACTCTGGGCTAAATTCAGCAATCACATCTTTATCAAAAGCCAAAGGGCTTTTACTTCATGAGTTTCTTGTAGGAATTATGAAGCTTCATAATTCTGATTTTTTTTAAAAAAGGGGGGGAAAATACTTTTGTTCATTTTACTGGGAATTTCTGACCTGAAATAAAAACTTGAGACACTGAAGGACACTACATTGATTCTTGGATCTGCCTGCCCAGAGCTCCCTGCAGCATCAGGGCTCTCATTTGAAAGTGATAGAAAGAGAGTTCTGTCTTCTAGGACCTAGTTTTATTCACTTCAATGCAAAAGGTGTGTCTTCCTAAGCTTATCTTTTAAAAGTTTCTCTCAGTTACTAGTTTCACTTCTATTTGATTTTCTCTCTAGGATCTTTTCTCTGCCACTAACAAAAATGGATTAATTTAGCCAATCCTGTGACACTCATATGAAGTAAAAATGCCAGCTACAGATGTCAGTTGCCTTGTTTATTTAGTCATTCTGTGACTACAGATTTTGTGAGGTTTGCATGTGAAACACTTTACAAGAATAATCTTCAATACTGGAATCCGATCCATCCGTGCAGACTCCACGGACTCCATTGGGTCTGTCGGGGCTGATCAAATGGCAGGATCAGTTCCTACGTTTGTACTGAACTCTGCCAGATTGTAAATAACACATTGGAAAAGAAATCAAATCTACCCCTCTGTATATAACAGATTATTCTAATATGACAGATACAGATTGGATGTAGCCATGGCATCACCTGGTTACGCTGTCCCTGCCCTGCTTTCACAGTCTGTTAAACTGTCGGGATGAAGGGAAGACCAGGGTGAAGAAGAACCAGTGTCAGAGAGCAGGTCATCATTAATGTGGAGTCTTGAAAGAAGGAAGGGATTTGCGAAGGCAGGTTTTTCTTCTGAGGAAGAAGGCATAGGAAGCAGATAAGGAAATTGCTAGAGTTAGATGACAGGGTGGGTCTCAGGCTGATGCCTGGGCGGCCATCAGCTTCACAGTACACAAAACCTAGAATCAGCATCCAGGTGGGGATGTGATGAGCAGTCAGGCAAAGGGAGCTGATTTCAGAGAGGGGAAATGGCTCAAATTTTAAAAACTCAGACTTTTCATGTTTTATTTTATTTTCATTTTAACACAGTAGTTTCCTTAATAGTTTGTTTGCCTAGCAGCACTAACACCTGGCAGAAAAAAATTCATTTTATTTAACAGAGACAGTACCTGCCTATCTCCGTGTCCCTTTCCTGCAATCAAACCAGAGAAATACATTTGTGGACACACAACTAATGCCTCTAGTTAGCAAGGCCAACTTAAATGTTGCTGTGGTCTTCTGGGTCAGCCATTTGGTGCTTTGCAGAGCAGGTGTCACAGGTGTGACACAGGTGTGACAAAGACAAGAACTGAAGTACCATCTCCTAAGTCTCAGCCTGGTGCCTTAACTGGAAAGTTTCTGTTCTCGTTGTGTTCAAGAACTCTCTGGGCAAAATGCACAGGAATTCTTTGGTATCCTCAGCTGAATAGAAAAGTGGCCAAATGCCATTACAGGTGATCCTTGCTTTTGATGTCAAAAATCAGGAAAATTAAAAAATGTGCAGCAGGGTGATCAATTGCTATGCCAAATGAGGAATTCAGCTTATTTTCATCCCACTGCTCTATGCCACCTTTTTTGGAGTGTGAGATGCAAGGATGGACAGAACATACAAACCATTATTTTTTCTAAAAAGGCCACTAACTCACTTTAATACACACAGAACTCACATTCTGGCACTGACAGTGCTGTGTGAGCTGTGCTGCACCACAAGGCACATCAGCTCCTGCTGCCTGTTTGTAAATAGGGGGAACTCACACTCCTCACCTCCCTCGCAGACCAGGACATGTACAGCTTATTCCAACGCCCGTTCCCAGCACGGTGAGAACCTCTCCAGGACGGCATGGGGAGGATCAGTGTTCCTGCTGGCAACCCCAATCTCCTGCTAACAACACAGTCATTTCAAAGGGCTGCTTTACCTCACTGCAAGTTTCCCTCACTGCACTGATGCTTTTCAGCTTTACCTTTTGCCTTCTCAGAGTGAGACGCCACCTGTACTGCTACCCTTAGTTAATTAATTACAGTTGCACAGAAAAAGATGGACTGGTAAAGTACCTTCCATTCCCTTTTTACTTTGGATATCTATCGCTGTAATACTTGACTTTACACTTTACAGTGTCCAGTAAAATAAGATGAGAAAAAGGAATCACTGGACTTTTCAAAGATGGTAAACAGAGACTGATCACCACCTACCAGTTTAGGTGTAAACATTTAAGTTTTCAGCGAAACAGTCCCGGTTTTATTGTGAAAATTAAAGTTTATCAGTTCTTTTTTTTTAAATAGTTCTGACATCAGATGTCTCAACTGCCTGTGAAAGTCATATGAAAATTGTGGCTTTGAAAAACTGCTACAAAATATACTTTAAATCATGTAAATCTTTGAATTACGGCATGTATTCAGTTGTAATGGGTTCAACACCTTTTATTACCAAGGAATAAGGATTTATATCTCTCCTTAAAATATAACGTTTGTGCAATTAAAGAGAAATCATCAAACCAAAGATCTCTGTATTGAGAACATCCCTGAAAATGTTGTAATTATGTATTTTACCCTAGTTTTCTGAGGAAATAAAGCTTAGGTTATTGCACTGTCTGCCTGTCCATCAGTCTCCAAAAAACCTCCAATCAGTAAAGGGGTAAAAAGCTGAACTGGGAAATACCTGCATACTTTGTGGAAATTGCTGGCACATTAAAGAACCATGGAATTATTGCAGCTGGGAGGGCCTTTCAGAGGTCATTGAATCCAGCCCTTGCTCAGATAAAGACTGGGGTTATTTGGAGCCATTTGCCACTGGAAAGAAAAGCCATAAAGGTCTGGGGTTATTGCAGGATATTGAGTGTTACGAAACGTAGAAAATACATTTACAGGGCATGAAACTTCATCCATCCCACTACTTGTGGAACAAGTTGCTATAGCTAAATACATACATTGCAGTCAAACAAATTACCTAGTTTTCCGAGCTCATTTTGAACCTTTAACAACATTTTATGGCTTTTGCCTGTTGGCTTCCTGTCTCACGTGCTGCAGGAGGCTTGTGATTGTTTCATTCCCCACACTCAGCCTGAAGGTGTTTGCAAGAGCCACTGATCACCTGCTTCAGCTGGAAGGTCTCTGGTTTGCAATTATGTTGATCTAGAGCACGTGGGACAATGGATATGATTCTTTGGGTCCCTAAATAAAGGCTCCTGAGATCTCCCTTTCATTCTTTCCAGGCACAAAGCAAGCCAGGCAGCACAGGCAAGAGGGAAAAGTATCAGAAGGACCATGAACAACAGAATACGGGGCTTCTGGCCACCATGAGATCATTTAAACTACTTTTATCACTGTAGCAGCAAGTGTCTGATTGTGCATATGTGAGATGAAAAACTATGAGAGACCAGAAGAGGCTGCCTGAGTGGGGCACACTCAGTGTCTTGAGTGTGTCCGTGCCTGCTGGCACAGAGGCACATCTGCATTAATAGATATTCGTCCACAAACATAGCAGAATAAGCTGCACAAGCAGCAACCCCAGTTCTGCTGGTTTAGTGCATCTGTATTAAGGGGTGTGTGCTGGTGTAATTGCCCTTCTGTCATTAAATGGCTATACATCTTCTTAATTATAGACACGGCCACCTGCACACATCATGGAGCACCATACGTGGTGCTGGAAACGAGTTCTGCGCTGGCCAGGAGAGGCCATCTCTAGGCTGAAGCCAGGGCAGCAAATGGAGCCAAGTGGAAAGCAAGATTCCCTGCAGCAGGGAGGAAATGAGCAGGCTGGCAGAAACACGCCTGGTCTGGCTGATTCTGCCACGGGGCACAGGATGGGCTGAGCACCCTCCTCCTTTCCTTCAGTTTTGTGCAGTTCCCTCCCACAGTTTTCCAAGCAGTGGCCATCAGGCCCTGCTGAAGATGGGGGTACTCATCAGGGTGGGATGAGCCTCCTCGGCTCTGTCACGGTCAGGATCTCTGTCCTGGAGGGCCGAGGCACAGGGAGACACAGGGCTCGCTCTGGTTCCTGAAGGCTCAGCCTGGCACACAAACACGGGCTTGTGAGTGTTTTAAAAATAAACAGCCTGACTCGGATTTATTTTTACGTTTCAGGGAGGCTGGGGAGCAGGTCAGCCTCGCAAAACAAAGCCCATTTCTTCAATGGCATTTTAAAGACGATAGCACCTCTTTAAGTTCATCTCATTAGGATGACTAATGTGGAGGGAATGTGGCGAGGCTGCAGCCAGTCACAGCCCTATTGACCCCAGCACACACGGGGGGATCGCCTTTGCTCGCTGATCCATGGACCTGGAAGATGAAATCCCGTGCTCAGGTGCAGCTTCAGCAGATTGCCAGTGCTTTGTGGGGGCACAAGGGCCAGGAGGGATGGGACTGGGAGACAGGGCAGAGGCCTAACTTCAGAGAAGAGTCTGTTAGTGGGCGTACGAAGTGAAAAAGGAAGGACAAGAATGAAAGGAATGGATACCTAGACTCTATTCACGATGTTCCTGCTAATGATATTTACTTTAGTTTTTTGTAAATATCGGTAAGCCATGCCAGAGATTTGCCCAGCTTTCCTGCACAAGGAATTTGCCGGCAGAACTACAGTGGACAGGAGTCACAGGAGGATGTGGTGTGCAGTGCAGAAACAGATTTGTAAGAAAATAGGAGGCATTTATGGATCAGCTGGATAAGTAAGCGGTTTGGAATCAGTGCTGGAATGGAGGCAGCACGAAATGCTGGCAGCAGTGACATGGCCCGGTGGTTACACAAAGGTGACCACCCTTTCCTTCAAAGGACAGAGCCTTTGTGTCTTGTATTGGAGAGCAGAAAGTTTCAGGAGGGAGTGGCAAATGGTCAGGAATAGTCAGCAGATGTATTATTCATGTAGTTAGGATAAAGTGTTAGCATATGTTGAGATCTGGACTTCACCTTAGGCTCAACAGTTAATAAGACTTCTATTTCCTGCTTAGAAACAATCAAATCACACTGCTACAATCACTGGCTGATAGTACAAAATGCCTGCTATTTAATTATTTCATAAATGCACTGGACATTACTATATACTCATATTTAAAATTTATTCCCTCTTAAATATAAATACTTGAATCAATTCTCAATAGATTTTTGCTATTTTAGCACAATATAAATGGCACGTTTTCATATGTCTTTTCAAAACATTTTAAGGTGCTTTAGACCTTATTTTAGCTGGACTCTCAAAAGATAAATTTGACTTAAACTAGGAATATACAATCAAGTGCTGGATTTTGATATGTTGCCTTCACAAACTGATGATACATTGTTCCCACAAGCAGCTAATGACAGGAAAATTCCTGCCTCTCTCTTCAACACTACCTTTTCCACAGTAAAGGATTTGTACAGATGAATTTTGCACAATTTTTACTCCCCTAAAACAGTAGGAATTTTGGAACATTATCTCAACAATTTTGGAAAATTATCTACCTTAAAATGAACTGAAGCTCAGAGAAGTTTTTGCATACAAAAGAATATTTTTAAGGCTTATGATAACATCAACCTACAGTTAATTTTAAGGACTCGTTCTTTGCAGTAGTGAAATTGTTTTCCTGGCTTGTTCCTTGCCCACAAGCCCAGTGTCCGTGGCTGAAGAATCAGGTAATAACCCATAGCCACCTTCTTGTTGTGACATACTGGTTCATCCTGTATTGGGGATCACTTGGAAGGGAGGATGAAGGGATGAGTTTAGACTTGTGTATGATTTAGGAGGTTGGAATGGAAGTCGTTAGGAAAGAGCAATTGTTCTGGGAGGTAATTATAGGGAAAGACTGGCAGTGGGGAACTCAAAGTTTAGGACATTAGGAGACTAAAGATATGTGCATCAATCTCTGTCTGAACCTCTGTCCTAATCCCCCTCTTTTGCTGAGACACTGTAAACCCAGATTTGGCAGATTTGTCATGTTTTTGCCTGGGCCAATAGCAACAAATAATTTCCAGATTTGTAATTAATTTTTCTTTAAAAAGCTTTTAAAAATTCAGAGGGACAACAGGGAAAGTCAGAATATACTTTTTGAGAGGCTAACTATCAAATTAAGTGTTTTTAAAACCTGATCCTCCCACTAGTATCCTCATCTTCCCTTACTTTTCCACTTTCTAGACCTGGAACTTACTTCTTAAGGTAGGGTTTCGCATGCCACACTTCGAAATTATTTTCCTCTCCTGCCCACCCCTGTGGACTCCTGTGCTGCTGAGAAGCTGGAAGCCATTAAATTTTCCCCTCAGATTAGTTTTGCTTTGCTCATTTTATAAACTAGACAAACAAATAATTTTTAAAATTCATTTATCTACTTGCAGGCAGACCAGCACTGTCTGCTTAGGTACATTTTCAGTCCCTTCAGGAGGCCCAATTTTGCATGTTCTGAGTCCTTCCCTTTGGAGACTATTCTGCTGCCTGTTTCCCAGGATCCTGAAGTAAACACTGGACTGTTTAATGGAACTCTCCCCAGCCTTCTAACTACACTTTCATCCTTAAATGAAGTTGCTTCCTTCATTGCTCTAACCACAAGCCCGGACCAGCCAGGTATTATTTATTCATCTGCACCCCTGCCTTCTCCATCCATCCTTGCAAAACAGACAGGTCTCTTCCCTGGGAACGACTACATCCTCCACACAAGGCTCATGAAAAAACAGTGGCGTGCAGGCGAGGAACAGGCTTGTTTACAGCGGATTTTTCCTTTTCCACACATGACACAAATACGTCCTTTACCCGCCCGTCCATGTCGCACATGTGGCAGTGGGTGCCCTGCCAGGGACGGGCCGAGCTCCGCGCAGGGCCCACCTCGGGCACGGCCCCGCCAGAGCCCCCGGCCCGGCTGTGGCCCCGTGCGGGGGAGGGTCCGCCGTGAGCCCCCGCACAGCCACACACCCGCGGGCCCGGGCGCAAGAG